>CM074545.1:2478274-2828842 GCA_037305995.1 Sclerodermus sp. 'alternatusi' | reverse complement strand
TGGGGATGTTTGAAGCTAAAGTGACGTAGAGAAGAGATCAATCCAAGTCAGAGCGCAAAATCGTAATGAAAATTCAAAATCTTTACCTCTCTTTCTAACCAAGTTTCTCCCACTCCAAAGTGACGTAGGTGGTTGATGGTGGGGATGTTTGAAGCTAAAGTGACGTAGAGAAGAGAGCAGTCCAAGTCAAAGCGCAAAATCGTAATGAAAATTCAAAATCTTTACCTCTCTTTCTAACCAAGTTTCTCCCACTCCAAAGTGACGTAGGCGGTTGATGGTGGGGATGTTTGAAGCTAAAGTGACGTAGAGAAGAGATCAATCCAAGTCAGAGCGCAAAATCGTAATGAAAATTCAAAATCTTTACCTCTCTTTCTAACCAAGTTTCTCCCACTCCAAAGTGACGTAGGCGGTTGATAGTAGGGATGGATGAAGCTGAAATGATGTAGAGAAGAGATCAGTTCAATTCAGAGCGCAAAATCTTAATGAAAATTCAAAATTCTTACTTCTCCTTCTAACCGAGTTTCTCCCACTTGAAAATGACTTAGGGGTTGGTGGTGGGGATGTTTGAAACTGAAATAACGTGGAGACCAGGTCAGTTCAAGTTGAAGCGGGAAATTGTAATAAAAATTCAAAATCCCTACCTCTCCTTCTAACCGAGCTTCTCCCACTCTTTACCTTCTCTCCCTATCCCCACTCCCTTTCCCACTCAAAAAACTAAATTTTTAATCATTTTAACTAAATTTAATATTAACTAATCCTCTACCACCCACCACCCTCTCGCCGTTCCCAACCTCCTCCACCTCCGCCTTTCCCTTTTTTCATCATTACTCTAAAAGTTTAATTTTTAATAATATTAAATAAATTTAATATTAACCCATCACTTACCGCCTCCTCTGTACCCCCATATGAGTCCCTATAATAATCTATAGCAGTCCCACATTAAGACCTTAAGGCGCTGCAATACCCTTCACAAATAGAAACTTTTATGTACGGGATGTGTCGTTTATGCAGGTCATTCCCGTTTTTCGTTTTACGCCCTTAAAACACTATAAAAACTTATGAAACCACTTTTAATTGAGAGTTAAATAGTCACAGAATGGTGGTCTGTTTAGTATGAAATGTAACAAATTTTATTTAATAGAAAAATTAATGCTTAAACTCATGCTGATTTTGACAGCTTCTTTCCTAGGAAATATGGCAGACTCGACCTGTGGAATTTTCTCATTCTCCAAGCAATACAGGCATTGTTATCACCCAAATGGACCAGAGCGGTAATTCTGCTGCATAGCACAATACACTAAACATTGTTTTTTTTGCATCACAATTTTGTTAAAAGCATAAAGCATTAAATAGGATTCGATATGTCAACCACTTTACCACAAAAGATGCAAAAGTTCCTGAAAATCAATTGAGCGACTAACTCACAGATGTCGCTTTATATTCCAACAGGTCCTTTTTATCGTTTGAAATATTTCTAGTAACTAATTACTGTTAGTAACTCATAGTTGGTATCGATGGGTGTTTTCACACAATCGATAACTATTTCGAGAAAATAATGCGAGTTTAATAGATTGCTAAGTTCACAGCGGTGTCTTGTTTGTGAATTCGTTGAATCCATTGTGAGTCTGTAATCAGGCGGCGTTGTTTTTTATAACCGCATATTTTACGAGTTTTCATCAAATATTTACGTAAAGTTTATACGAAAATGCTCACGCTAGGCCCAAAAAAGGACGGTGGACCCAATGCAAAATTCTTTGAGTCTCCAGAAATTTTAACACAACTCGATGGAGTAAAACAGTGGCTTTTGAAGAATTGTAGAAAGGTACGAAATCGAAATATGTTTACAATATTCTTAATAAAAAATTACTGATTTTAGCTTCATTGAACCGCATTTAACTGTTTCTTTATAAAATACAAGTTTATTAGTTTATGATAGTTGAGATGTAAGCTTTTTTTCACAAATTATATAAGTAATTTTATAATGTTAACTTTCATTCATGCTTTTGTTATGATTCTAATATATTTTATTTTAAAGTATATGTATATATGTGTGTGAGTGTGTGTCAGTGCTTGTATTTGTATTTTACAGTATGTACAAACGGATCCACCAACGGCGAAAAGTTTGGCAACATTAGTTGTGCAATTATTACAATTTCAAGAAGACAATTTAGGAAAAAATGTCTCTAAACCTCCCATGACTAGACTTCCTGTATGTATGCATTATTCTTGTCAAATAACATGAAGCATAATCTAATTTAAAAATAGTTTATTTAAAAGTTTTTTTTATTGTACAGTAATTTTAGACTTTACTTTTTAGATGAAATGCTTCCTAGATTTTAAGCCTGGAGGAGGTTTATGTCATATACTTGCTACTGCATATAGATTTAAGCAGGAACAAGCATGGCGTCGATTTGATTTTCCAGTAGGAAAGGTATTTTCTATTACTATATTTCTTCTATGTACTAGGTTTGTTAGTAATGTAAGATGGATAATTTGGATATATAAATAAATATATTGCAGTCAGGAACTCGAATGGATCGTATTGTAGAAATGCTAATTGCAGCAGAAAGAGCATTAGTTCAGAATCGATGCTATACAGTACCAAGTGTTTATGTACGTCCTGAAGTTGATAAAACAACTGCAACTAAAGTAAAAGAAACAGTTCGAAGACATCAAGGCACAGTAGCAGAAACTGAAGCAGAAGCTACTCATATAATTTTTCCTCCTGTAGATCCATTAGAAGAAGAATACGCTCGTCCATGTGTAAGACGCGATCGATCAGTTTTAGTTCATTGGTACTATTTCCCAGATAGCTATGATTCCTGGACTACCTTAGATTTACCATGGGATTTTCCTGAAGGCAGTCTTCCTGGTACAACTCCAAAGTCTGTTCTTTTTTTATCTCTTTAGCAATATCCAGTTTATTTATATTCTAGATAAAATTAATTTTTGTTTAAATTCAAAATAGGTCTTTATATAAAGTATCGGCTACATGGGCGTTAGATTTAGATCAGTATAACGAGTGGATGAATGAGGAAGATTATGAAGTAGATGATAATGGTCAGAAAAGGATTCATAAGTACAGGCTATCGGTAGAAGATCTAATGGCACAGCCAGCGCATGCCCCGCCCGCAAAAAAACCAAAAAGAAAAAGATCACCTAGTCCACCTCCAAAGCAAGGAAAACGCAAAAGGTTCCTTTTTAAATGTTAATTATCACATTGATGCATAAGAAAAGTAATTTTTTTCTTACGTAACAATAAAAATAATTTTAGTGTGCGTGGACCTGCTGGTGTTCAGGGCACATCCACATCAGTGGCTACGCCAAAAAAAACGCGTAGTGGTGGAGATGAAGAAGAAGATTTAACTCAAGGCATGGAGGATCCTCCGTCAGAACCTCGAATAGTAGAAGTTGTTGCTACATCAGCGAATACACCAATATCGGGGCAAAACAGCAATGCAATAGGAAATAGTAACTTGTCAAACGCAGGCAATAAAAAGCAGGATAATGAATTGCAACCTCTTAAGTCGGGCAATATGGCCGATTTAGATGAACCTATAGAAAGTATGTGATGAATTAGATTAATCGTTAAGTAAGCTAAAATTGTATAATTTCGTTATATCATTTTAGTGGATAAAGGAAGCTCGCAGGGAGGGCAAGATAGGGAAGAGAGAGATGCAAGTAAAGAAAGAGGAGACACGGGAAAAAGTGACGAGCCGGAAGATAATGTCACGGAGCAAACTCATCACATAGTCGTACCCAGTTACTCTGCCTGGTTTGATTATAATTCTATCCATACAATTGAAAAGAGAGCATTATCGGAATTCTTCAATGGAAAGAATAAATCCAAAACTCCCGAAATATACCTTGCATATAGAAATTTTATGATAGACACATATCGTTTAAATCCAACAGAGTACATCACTTCAACAGCTTGTCGGTAAGAATTCGTAAGAGAGAAATTTAATTATTTTCAGTAAAACGATTATAAGTCCGTTTATTTGCTGTACTTGAAATTAATTGTTTTAGACGCAATCTAGCCGGAGATGTTTGTGCAATTATGCGCGTTCACGCCTTCCTAGAACAATGGGGATTAATTAATTATCAAGTAGATGCCGAGTCGAGGCCAACTCCGATGGGCCCACCACCAACGTCGCACTTTCACGTGTTATCGGACACCCCGTCAGGTTTGGCACCTGTTAATCCGAATCCGCCAAAAACACCTCAGCCATCAGCGGCGAAGACTTTGCTTGACCTTGAAAAGAAGCCAAGCACACCGGCTGCACTTGCAGCGGAAGAAAAACTATCGGCGGGCGCAATGGCAAACTTTGGCTTGAAAATTGATCAGTATACAAGGAAACCTGCTGTTCTTAAGAATAAACAAGCGGCTGGCGCAACGCGAAATTGGACGGAACAAGAGACATTGCTATTATTGGAAGGTCTAGAACTGCACAAGGACGATTGGAACAAAGTGTGCGAACACGTGGGATCGAGAACGCAAGATGAATGTATTTTGCATTTCTTACAACTGCCAATAGAAGATCCGTATTTGGAAGAAGGTGATCCCGAAGGTCTTGGACCATTGGCATATCAACCTGTACCATTTTCTAAAGCTGGAAATCCAGTTATGAGCACGGTAGCTTTCTTGGCTTCGGTGGTTGATCCAAGAGTCGCAGCTAGCGCAGCTAAAGCGGCAATGGAGGAATTTGCGGCTATCAAAGATCAAGTTCCAGCAGCGTTGCTGGATCAACACTTGAGAAACGTTCAAGCAAGTGCTAACTCTGATGGTAAGTACAATTGTACGAATCTTATCGCTGAGTCTTCTCGTCGTGTAACTTTAATGAATTTGAATTTTTCAGGTAAATTTGATCCAGCTGCGGGTCTGGCACAGTCTGGCATAGCTGGTACAGGACCTCCAGAACCACCCGAAGAAAATGCAGCATCCACTTCGGCGGGAGCAACAACCACGTCAACCTCTCCTGTGACACCTGCATCCGAGACGAAGAAAGAAGAACCAGAGAAATCTAAGGAAACGATTGAAGCGGAACAACCGATGGATGTTCCAAAGAAGGAAGAGGATTCCAAAGAAAGCGAAGACGAGGTGAAGTCAGCGTCGGAACAAGAGACAGTGGATGCAAAGGAAAAGAAAGACAAGGTAAATAATAAATCCATATATTTGTTATTCCTTTATTTGCAACATAAGTAGTATTGTAATACATATATTTGTGTGTGTGTGTGTGTGTGTGTGTGTGACGTACATTCCAATGTGTAAAGTATCTGATTAAATTTTTGCTTTTATTTCGTAAATAGCAAGTTGTACGAGATGTTCAACTGCAGTCAGCGGCAGCGGCAGCTTTGGCCGCCGCCGCCGTGAAAGCGAAGCATTTAGCAGCTGTTGAAGAACGTAAAATTAAGTCTTTGGTTGCTCTGTTGGTTGAAACTCAAATGAAGAAGTTGGAAATAAAGTTACGTCATTTCGAAGAATTGGAGACTACCATGGAGAGAGAGCGCGAAGGTTTAGAATATCAGAGGCAACAACTTATCACAGAAAGGCAGCAATTCCATTTAGAACAATTGAAGGCCGCTGAATTTAGGGCACGACATCAAGCACACCAGCGGTTAGCACAGGAACAGCAACAACAGCAGCAGCAACAACAAAATCAACATGCACCTTGGCAACCGCCAGCAACGCAACAACAACAGCAGCCACCCAGCCCACAAGCCCAAGTTCAGCAACCTCCTCCACATACACCTCCACAGCAAGCATAAGCTGCTCTAACCTATTTATAAGTTATAAAAATAAATGATGGTAGTTTTTACGCATCATCGCGCCACGATCGCCAGGGACAAGAATATAGATTAATAGAAATTAATTAGTACGATATTTTTATTTTTAAAAGTCTTGGTCTGCCCATGAAAATACTACAATATTCACTATTATTATTATTATTATTATTATTAGATTAAGAAACTATATTTGTTTAAAAAATAAAATATACTAAAACACGCAGACAAAGAGGCATAAGGTATACATAAATTTATATAAATTACTATCTATCTTAAAAATTTATAAAATTATGCAAAATTTTCATCTAATTATATTGAATAATTTATTTAAAATTGAGAAGCGTACACTCTTGATAAAACGAATTAGTACTAAATGTTTGTGTATTTGCGATTAATTTATGATAAGAGTAGCGATAATTACTCTTTTTATGATTTGACAAATTGTATTGATAAAGCGATTAATTAGACAACTATAGAGCCTGATTGTCCACCAATTCTAAAACTAAATCAGTCATAAGCCGGGCGCACTCGGCACCTCCCGGTGGTGGTGCCCTTTCAGTTCGTTTTTCTCTACCAACTTCCGGAGCGTAGACATCTGGGGCCTGATCACTGGCACACGTACGGATAGGTAAAATATCCAATGCTAAACCCACGCCAAATCGTCCACATCTTCGAATTTCTTTATTCAGCCTGTATCGTATAATCTCAAAAGTAAATTTCCTCGTGTGAATTACAAAGATATTTTAAATAAGTATAAGACTCTACTCACAATTCCCACATGGTGGTAGAATCTCTATGTGGCTGTTCTGGATTGAGCGTGTGCAAAGCAGACATGAGATGATTGTGGTAATGCCGAAGAAATTGCGTCATGTGCGCACGACGTACTTCGGCAGTTGTACAACAGTACAACAAATTAGCAAGATCGAGCGCGAGTGAGCCAACTCGAATCAGTTGAAAATCAACCAGATAAACGGCCTGTAGAATTTTGTCAGTATTAAAAAAAGGGAGGCCCTGTCGTCGTCGTCGTAGTTTCGAGAAAATTCTATTGGCGTGTACAACCAGTCAAGTTTACATGAATTTTCTGAGAGTTCAAATAGACTTAGAGGTCGTATAAAAATTTGTAACATTTTCTTGCAACTCTTACTTTTAACGATAAGATACGTCAAGTTCAATACAATCTGAAGGGTCAAAGTCACGATTGTACATCTTATTTTTTACGACATTTATATATTAGCAAAATAAAGAGAAATATGCATTATTATATACGGTAAACACAACGATTTAGTTCTTGTTTAATGCGATCCACAAATTGCAAGTACGCGCGTATTGCTTACTTCCGTGTCCGAGGCCGATTGTTCTCCAAAGAGGAAGTTGTTGGTCCAGCAGTCGCCATGGCAAAACACGGAGAGAGGTCCTTGCGCAGCTGTGAGCTCGCTCATTGTGCGAAAGAAGACGTTATTGTTGAGAAAAGCTTGAAGTTTGCTCATTACCTCCAGTCTTCTATGTTCCAAGTGCTTTGGGAATGCTTCCGACACCATTTTGATCGCATTTTCGGCAGCCGCGTGATAATATTGTCGATACCATTCCTCGTTTTCAGCTCGGAACAGTACCTCTTGCACGCCGGTACACGGATTTGTCGATTTCGCATACTCTTCGGGCCTTTAAACAACAGTGACAATGATCTTGCCGGCCGTCGTCCACCTTGTTTCCAAAATTTCTGCGCTCACCCTTACAAGACTAATCTCTACAAAAATAAACCTACTTTCTTTCTTAAATTACATTTACCTTGTTTCTCGCAATGTTATACTGAGAGCGTGAAAGCCGGCTAACGCTTTCAAGACTCGCTTCACTTTGTCAAATTCAAGCCCTTTCCTTCGATCTGCCATTTTGAACCCTCTCTCCCTCAGGTCTTCCATCGCGATAAGATCATCCTTGGCGGCATATATCTTTGCTACACCTGTAAAAACTTTCTTACTGTTCTCCTGCAATTTGTTCAATGCCGGCCAGACCTGAGTATAAAATGCCACTTCGTTCTTGAACAGCATTTCACTTTTGAAAAATTCTCGACGCTCCTTCGATTGCGGTAAGACCTTATATATAATCGAGCGATGCCAGTCTATCCAGACTCCGTCCTTCAATAGTTTTCTACCTTTTGCACGTACACGATATAGCATCGACGTATAATTGTCACCTCTTCCGGAACCTAATTCCTCGATCAAACTCGTGATTTCCACGTCGGACTCATCTTTCGCTAGAAGCTCTCGCACAGCTTCCAGTGTCAGACGCACGCTCTTCTTGTCATCCATTATATATTGGAGAATACCTTCGTTATATGCGTCTGCCAATCTCGTGGTTTAAGCGATTTCAAAAATTCTGATCGATCGATTATTTTTTTCAAGACAAACTTGGGGGAGAAATGAGAGAACCCTTTCCTTTTCTTAGAATCCTACAAGTTCTTAAAGTTTTTCGAATCGCGAAGTATCACGGTCTCCCTGTCTTTAGACCGAATCAAGCTAATATGACATGCAGCGCGATGCAGGAAATAGGCATTTGAATAACATGGGGCCTCTGCCTCCCACCGTTGTACAATTTAATTCATTAATCATATGGGATTTAACTCAAGGGACAAGGACATTGATATGTGTCAATCACGGCTTCAATTTACATTCTTTTACCAATGAATTGATTGCTTCTAATGCGTCAATATGCACGTCATGATCTAAATCTAAGAATCAGTAACCCTAAGTCAATAATAGATTTTAATTTGAAACTCGACGACATAACTGGAGTAAACACAAATCAGGACAAAAATATTCCTCGGTATAATAATACTCATTCATTGGCTACTATTGGCATTAATTATTTTATAGTCTTAAATTAACTATCAAAATTTATAGAGCGGTTTGTTTAAATCATCTGTCACGAGCGATTATGATTCTTTAAATTTCGTTTTATTGTTTGTTATATAATAAAGTTATATAATAAAAAAAAATTAAGATTAATTGCTCTCACTACTTAGCTCTTTTTTCAATGCTTTATTACCACATAGATGAAACAATTGCCTTTCCTGTTTATCTGTCAATGGTAGAGATTTGTGGATTTTTCTAGCGATATCTGTAATATCATTGAAGCAAGCAACCGTTGCGTATTTCAAGAGTATCTGTTAACAAAATTATAATCACATTATAATTTGACGCTTTTTTATATACTTATTTTTTAGTTTTGAATATTTTCAAATTACGATAAATTTAACTTACAATAGCAAATTCCGCTTGCCCATGCTCAATGCATAACTTGAGTAACGTATCGTATTGTTCTTGACTCAACGTGCCTATTATATAGCCTTTTTCATCCGCCATATAATTCATAATTTGCGTAGCACTATCCCAGTTGTTATTTTGAAGAAACAGAATTGCTACATTTCCAAATGTCAAAGTGCTCCAGGCTTTTTTTCGGCTCTTAGTGCTTTCCATTTGATTCTGTAAAATATCATATAAAACTCTATAAACTCTGACTATTATTACAATTGCTTGATTTTATTAGCGATTTCCCATTAAATTACCGAGTACCAAGACCAAACATCATTAGCAGCTCTCTCGTATGCTTCACTTAATTCTTTCTCTTTTAAAACAGTAGAAGTAGATACCATCATTTCTACCATTTTGCTTACTATAACTTCTTTCTCCAAAAAGTTAAATATAATGGTATCCGACCATAACTTTGATAAATATTCTGCATTTTTCTTTGGTTCACATGCATTTAAAGCATCAAGAATATCCAACATAATACCCTCCTGTGGTATGTATTCGTGTGGAGTAATATTTTCATAAAACTTCATAAAGTTATCTATTGTTTCCATTTTTAAACAAATTGAAAGATAAAATTTATAATAAATTTCTTTCTGCAATTATAATTTTAATACGTTATTACTATTGCATTAATAGAGAAACAAGATATATATCTATGGAAAGATTTATACCCTAAAATTATTTCCTAAAAACTTGTAGTTATCGCCATGTAGGTAGATACTATCAATTTTACGTGCTATGTCATAGTCGTATAGTTTCTCTGAAGCAATTTTCATTGCGGTATGAAAAAAGTTTATGTCGTTCAAGTCTTCCAAATCTAACGTTTCATCTTGTATCGTGTCCAAAATTTCAATCATTAAATCCGGTGAATTAGCTGTTATAAAAATTTATCTTTATATGTGATCATAAGATTGATATGTACTGTTCGTATGCGAGTAAATTTCTGTTATTAACTTACATTTACTATAATACGCAAGAAGTACGTGATAATATGATCCAAGAGATGGTTTAATATTAAAACGTTTAAATTCAGCAAAAATAGAAGTTATAAAATATTTTCTAGTTTCCAATGATGGAAAAAATGGTAATATACTAAGAGCTGCATTAAAAGTACTCCGATTAGGGCAAATATTAGCATTTTTCATTTCTTTAAAGAAATCAAGCAAAATATCTCCTCTATTAATTGCACTGGGTATGAATGCTGGAATTGATGTTATAAGACTATTATAAGCATCAACATTAATTTGTATTCCCTTTTCTTTACATTCCTTGTATAGCTCATAACTTTGCAGCCCCTATAATTTTTAATTAATATATCTTTAAACTGGATTAAACAATATAAATCTGTCCTTATAAAATTTTACTTGCATTTAAATATTTAGCATGACCACATATTAATGTATTGTAAGCAGCAGCAGCTACTGCACCCCCTTGCTCTTTTAAAAATCCAAATAATTCATTAATCAAAGGTAATTGTCTAAAAACATAAAATTTTAATTTTGGTACAGATAAAACAGTTCAAAAAAAATATATTATAAATTACTATAAGATATACTATAGAACTCACCTCCACTTATTTTGTGTGTCTAATTTAAAATATCTCTCCTCTGGAAAGTCAGCATCTAGCATCTCTATAGTGCTTAATTCAGGTGTTGAACTATAATTGTTATAATTATTATAGAAACACATTAACTCTAAAAACTGCTGCTTTGCAGCTACTGAAACTTCACCATCTAGTAATTTAAATATATTGAATGCTTTAGACATTAAGCCTTTTGAAACAGCATCTAAAAATATTTCTTCTGAAACCTGATTTTTTTCAGTAAACATAGGCTCTGGTTGAAATGCCTATAAAATTAAAAAGTTTATTTAAAAAGAATAATCTAATTAAACTACTCATTTTGTACAAAAATAAGATATCAATTACTGATATTGTAGGAACTGCAACTTCATGTTGAAATAAATCTGAATGTTCTTGGCGAATCCACATTGCTGTTTTTCTTCCTGCATCTTTTGATAATGCATATTGACGCATGCTATGTTTTGAAAGTGGAATTAAAAATGGATCATCATGATATTTATAATGGGCAGCTGTTGGATCTCTCTTTATAGTTCTTTCCAAGGCCTAAGATAAATAGGTACTAACTAATCAATGCAATTGGCATTATTTTGAAATATGAAAAAATTAGAAAATATAAACATACATGTAATATATCTGTGGGTTCTCTTTCAATTCTATTTGGTATTTTAATTTCAGACTGTTTTACTGTTGAAGTTGATTGCATTCGTATCATCAAATCCCAAATTAATTTCTTGTATCTATATAAACAATTTGTTAGAACAAAATAAATGTATAATTAAAACATTGTTTAACACTTATTGTGTTATTACAAATGAAAGAAATATATTTTAGGTTATCTTTTTTAGTATCAACTTATCAAGTTAAAAATTAAAGTTATTACTGTAACATTAAATTTTATATAAATTTCTTACCGATGTGAATTACATGATAACGAATTCATCCTGAATCAATAACTTTAAGGCACAAAAATACCTCGGAGATTACAAAATTGATCAAGCCCACACTAGTGTTTGAGTTAGAAGTTACATATTACTCGAAAGATAACGTCGCGATCAACCCACTTTATGGGTTTTGTTTTCTTCTGCATTTCTTCCTACCTTTCACTGGTCCAACGATGAAATGTTCTCATAGAAAGGCTAGAGGATGCTACTTATTTTAGAAGCTGATAAACTTTTATTACAACTTAAGTAAAAAATAAAAACTTCTTATTAATAATAGAGAAAATTATTTGATGAAGATTGTTATAAATTTTATCATACAAGTATCAATGTACGCATGACATTTAAAAATAATAAATTAATTTACTAGATAAAAATGTTTATCTTTATTAGAAAAAAAGATGAGAGAAACGCACAAACGTATGCGCTAGCATAAGACGCGTATTCATTCTCACGTACTACAGCAAAGGTTCACGATTACAAAGCTGGCAGTATAAACCTAATAAAAATTTTATTATTCAATGCATAGTCGAAATATGGCAAATTTGAGATTATAGAAAAGGTTACACAATTGTACGCGATACCCATTTGCCAATCTCTTAACTGCAGCTTTGTCAAACATCCATTCCTATCACCACACTTAACGATATACACATATAGATACAAGATAATAAATGGGTGTCTTTAATAAGTGTACTCTTTTCAATATACACATAAGAATCCCATAACTTCCATGTCACACACACCTCCCCCCCCCCTCCCCCGCCCCTGCTTCAATAAAAGATATTTATACTTCATATAATCTTCGAGGAACCATTTCTCAACAGATAATTTTAAATAATAGATACAGGTAAAAACGATTCTACCGATATCCTTAACTAATCTAAATACTTAGAGTAGCCTTTTATATAAAAGTGTTTGTCACAGCAAAGAATGACAAAGGGTTCCCCTCTCCAACTAATATACAAAAACATGATAATTGCTTGCAATAAGCTTTAGCCAGCAGCACATTAAAATTGATTTATTATAGTTTACATAATGGCTGTGCTTCATATTCTCTTTGCCAGTCTTGTAAACTTTTGTAAGAATGCACATCTTTCTATATAGTCCCTCATTATTATCATTATTTTTCTACTTATTGTACTAGGTATTTTCTTCATTCATACTTTATCCCTAAATTTACAATAAATTTATACTACAATATTTAATAGTACAAAGTCTCGCGAGTATTCATACACGTCACAGATTTATAATCCGTGACAATATGAGCTTAATCGATAATTTATCTAGAAGTACTTTCTATTCCGATGTAACAGACCCGAAGAGTCGTTACAATATTTGAATTAATCGCACAATTAAAAATGTTAATTGGCAGCGATAACTGTATTAGCTGTCGAAGACGATGACTTCTTCTTCAAGACGATGTCTTTGATATTTAAATTAACTTTTTCCTTCCGTGGTGGTGGTACGGATTGCAAGCAAAACCTCTTGAAAGCCTCCAGTTCTCGTTCCGCATCGTCCATTTCACCATCTTCAAGGTCTATATCTTTAGGCGTGAATACACTTTCTGTAAAAGATTTCCTTGCAATTTATGAAACCGGCTATACTTAAAGAAATTATAATCAAGTTTTAATCAATTATTCAAGAAAATATATAAATGAACACAATATATCAATCACATTTACAATTCTTTTTTATCATCATTCCATGAAAACATTGCTCGCACATAATTAAAAATGTCAATGACCCGCGTGCTATAAATCAATGTAAAATGATTTACAGACTTGTCAAACTCGCTTAAAGTAGCACTCGCTACGATTACCGGGACACAATTGGCGCGCGCAAAGCGCAATTTACGGCTAATCATATACGAGCATTGTTTTTGCTTTATTTAAATTGAGAATATAAAACATAGCTGTAAAAAATCAATTTTGTATATAACTGTATTATTGATAGAAAATAAGCTATTATTGATATTGTATTTACTATGCTCTCTTCCGTCTCGATACGTGCAAAAATCACAATAAATATTCAGAATAGAATTTTAAGTCACAGAGAAACTTTTGTCAGCCCTATATATGTGTATATATGTAAAATATATTTTAAGAAATATTTGAAGTATATTCATAAGCTCGAGAAAAGAAATGCAAAACAGTCTTCCGCTGGGTAGTAATAATAATCCTATAGAGTTGATGCTGTTACGAAAACCAATAGTTGATTAGCTTGTGTACGATGGGAGAGTGTCCCACTTTTTGAAAGAGGGTAATATCGACTCGCACGTATATGCGAAAACAAAATAAAGAAAAGATGATGCTCACTGGACAGTGTGTCTTCCGGACTATCTCCAAGAAATTCGTCGAAGCCAATTTGAGGACATCTCGAAGGTATCCCATATTTGAAAAATCTTTTGACCTAGCAGAGACTTCATCCTAACGCGGTACACTGCGCTCTCCTGACGAAACGAAACGAAAGAAATGCCGTCGTCAGAGCAATAAATCTATGAACGTCCATACGCATGGACATTTTATATATCATGAGAGTAGAATCGGTCCAGCGTTACAGTCAAAGGAAAAAGTCAAAAAATGAAGTAAAATGTAAGAAAAAAGAGACATAAACAAAAATAGAAGAAGCAAATTTACATGTTAAAGTCTGATTATTGTTCTTTCTCACCAACGAGGTTCCAGTCATCACCACTTTGACGCGCTCCACCGTTGCGCTTTTTCTTTTTCTTGCTCTTTCCGCTACCAGAAACCGTCACCGATCCATTAACGGCTTCTCTCGCTGTGCACTCTCTTGCCTGCTGCGCATCTTCTGCGTTTGGTTCCGACCTCACTTTTGTCAACGTAACGCTGGTGCCCTTTAAATTTATCCCATTCTCCGGTATCGACTGACCGTTCGTTACTTTACTAATTTGAATGTTCGCGAAGCCAGGTAGCGTCGTCATGTCTGGCGACAGTCTATTACGCAATTCGGCGAAACTGTGCGGTAAAATACAGCTTGGAGATTTAATATTCGTACTCGCCGAATCCATGGTCGTTGCTTTATTCGGTAACAGATCGCTTTTGTCTATAAAATCCGGCTTCGGAGGGGTCGCTAACCCGGCGTTGATCGCCTGCTGAAGCGCTGGACTTCTGATAGTGACCATTCCATTCTCGGACACCTTTATTATGGCAGCTTGCTGAGTAGGAGACACTTTCATGGGACCGAACGCTGGATTTCTTATGGTAACCATTTTCGTCACTGGGTTATGAAGTATTTTAGCAGGTTCGTCGGAATGATCGTTAATGGAAAAGTCATTGTTTTGCACTGGCGTAATGTTAATTAAATTATTACCACCCGTGGAGCCCGATGCGTTCGCGTTCTTGTTCTTCTTCTTTTTCTTCTTCTTGCTCTCGTTAAGTTGAGAACATTGAGTGTCCTTCAGAGTGTCTGTGAAAGAGAGCGTCGTGATTAAATTAAGTAAGAATTTTCTAACGAGCATCTCGCGCGCTACTCACTTTTATCGGATTTCGGCAGGAGATCCTGTTTCAATTTTCCGGTGTCCACCACGATAACGTTGCCCCCTGCTTGAGGATTCGAGTAATTCGATTGGTTGACGTTCATCGGAGTCGCGATGATGGTGGTCTGCTTCGAAGGATTCGCCGGTGGCTTGGTCAATAATGTCGATCTTATGGGAAGTGGCTTTACGGGAGCGTCTACTTTTGTTATTGTAATTCCGGGAGGTAACTTCAGATTCTCTATACTAATTTTAGTATTGCCACTGATCTCCTTGAATTGACTACTCAAGGATGGACTCTCTTGTTCGCTCATCGTTCTTTGAATATCCGTCGAAGTGATTTGTCTGATTGTACTTTGATTGAGTTTAATCTGACTCTTCTGATTGCCATTTTTCATCAATTTATTGCGATACTCGTTAACAGCATCGGTTTTGGTAATCTTATGCATCTCCAATTGATCCTTTTTATCTTGCTGACTTTTCAATTTTTTAGTATTCATCTCTTGCATAACAGTTGCATTCTGTGCTACCTTCTGTGACATTGATTTTTGAGATTCTATATTAATTTTATTTTGTTTCTTTTTACTGCTATTATTATTATTGTTGTTGTTGTTATTGTTGGTATTATTTTTATTATTATTGTTGTTATTATGATTGCTCTGTGGTTGATTTTTTCCTTTATTCACTATATTTTGCTGTATGTTCTCTTTATTGTCCGTATTCTTTCTTTCCTTCTTCGACTTTATCGTTTTTGTTTCAGAACCATTATATTGTTGGATTTTTTTATCCATTGTCTGTTTAGCGCTTTTTGATTTATCATTGTTATTTATTTGTTTTAAATTTTTATTATCCATTATCTTGGCTTGCTGCTGCTGCTGTTTAACATTTCCAGCACACTGAGTTTTACCTTCATACGACTTGGCAGTTTTCTCAGGATTGCCGTTACCCTTATTTTTTTTCTTCTTTCCATTAGAGTTTTGCCCCTGTTCAAAATCTACTTTTTGCGGCGACGCTTCTTTCGTTTGTCCATTTATTAAAGTAAATAATACTTTGTCCTCAGCAGGTGTTTGGCCCTTTAGCGTTATTGTAACTGTTGGCTCACTGCTATTCGACTCCATGACTCTTTTAATAGTAACGATTTGTGGCTGATTTTCCAATTGCTTTGCTTTTTCTTGTTTTTCTTTGGCTTCTTCAAGTTTCCTCATTTCTCGCCTTAATTTTTTTCTTTCCTTCTTCGTTAATTGCGTTTCATCTAATTCATTAGCTAATTTCTTTTCCAACAACAGACTAATCGTATTGTTCTTAATATTCGTTTCGCTAGTAACAGTTAAGGACTTACTACTTTTATTAAGGCCAGTTGTTTCTTCTTTTGTACTTGGCTTATTTTTTTGACTAGAAACTGGAATTTTTAATGGTTTTTCATTTCCTGCGTTCCCTTTATTCTTTGCATTGGCATTACTATTTCCAAGCTTTCCTTTACTGCTAACATTACCAGTAGTGGAAATAGAAGTTTTTCCATTGTTAAACGTCGTCTCTGGCTTATCCTTATCTTTCCTTCTATTATTTATACTAGGTGTTGTCGTAAAAGAAGATGTGGGTAATATAGATATTTCAGGTAAGTTATATTTCGGACGTAGTTTTTGTGGAACAGGTTTCTGTGGATCAACAACCGTAATTGTGACTTCTGGCGTTTTCTTTTGTAGCTCTATTAATTTTTGTCTATCTGATTCTTGTTTTTCTTTCTTCAATTTTTCTTCGAGCTAAATAAATTAATAAATATAAGTATGTGTATATGTACATTTAAATAAATGATTATTTAAAAAATTTACCTTTCTTTGTTTTTGTCTTGCTTTCTTTTCAGCTTTTTTATTATCCTTTTTACTAGAATGATTTCCTTCGATGAAATCTAATAGTTCTGCTAAATTTCTTTCGTCTTGTTGTGGCATAGTAGTTATAGATATTGGTGTAACAGACCTAGGTATTGTTGTATTAGGTATTATCTTACACTCTGAATCCGTATTAGAAGATGTAGATTTAACTGGACTTTTAGGTGGACTACAGGACACTTTACATTTTTTTGCTTTCTTTTTCGTTAATAATTGTCGCAAACGTTCACGCATTTCATTATAATTTCGACTAACAGGTGTTACCGAAGCCTAGAATATTTATATATTTTTAAAGTTTAGAAATTGTTAAATATAAATTACTTAATTTGTTAAAAGAAAACAATAAAAATATTGTTACTTACCATGCCATGTCCAAATACTTCACAATAACAACAATCACAATGCCTACTAGAATCCCTTTGAGCTGAACTGCTAGTGGAGCATGAATCCCCTTGACTACTTCCAGTATCTGAACAATCTCCTTCAGTTGAGCTAACTGAAAGTCCAAAATTACACTATAGTAGAAGTATGATAGATATGATATTTGACTACATTAAGTGGTTTCACTTACATTCATTACACGACACTCTTTTAATGTGTTCTATATTGCTTTGTTTATGGCATGCGTGTTGAGTATGACTGTGAGAATGGGATTTATTTGATGGGCCTGCATTTTTAGTTGTATCTGAAGAAACTGATCCATGAGTTTGCGAATAAGTAGTACCTTCGTAACATATGCACACATACATAATGAATATTTTTAAGTGCTTCGTTTAAATAATAAAATTACTTACCTTGATGCGTGCTATGGTTATGCGGTACGCTTGTAGTTTGAGTAGTAGAATGCCTTGTTTGCGTTTGGACACATTGCGTTGTAGTACTACTTTTGGAAACTATCTTACTTGATTCTGAAGCAGCATTAGGCGTAGATGCTACTGAAACTTGTGGAATGGAATGAGTACTCGTACTGGTCATAACTGTTTCAGTTTCAACTAAAAAAATATATCATTTGATTCGGTATACACTTTAATATAAATCAATCTTTAGATAATATTTTATTTGTATTACGTTTCGATAGACATGGGCAGTTAGTCCATTTTCGTTTGGAATTCAATAAGCATGGACAAGGAGGATTTTCAAAAAATTCTCTTTTCCTTTCAATAATGTCTCGCGCGTGTTGATACACGCACGAACATGGCTGTTCCTCATTTTCACAAGTTATTAATTCTTCATTTATTTCACTTTGTGCTTCTTGCTCATTTTCCTTAATATTATTATCAACTTCCTGTGTATTTAAATTTTTTAGTATATGCGTAGCTAAACAATTCATTTCATCTGAAATACAGGAAAAATTAATAATTTCTACTAATCTAACAATATACAATTTGTGATAATATAATAATATAATACCTGTAAAACCATTTAATGGTGGAAGAAAATCTGTACCATTCACATGTACACTACCATTTTCAGAAGGTAAATTTTGAATCTATAAAATCCAATAATGTACTTATTTTTTAGAAATTAATCAAAAAAACATAAAAATAACTATATTACAAATATGCATATATGTTAAAACTTACTGTACGAGACGATGGTAATTCCGATGGATGGCACTTACACTTCTCACTTACTACTTCATTATGCTTTCTACAATCCTCTTTATTATATTCCCTACTAATAAACATTAAATTAATAAAGATTCTATTTTGCATACTACACACCTTTTTTTTTAAAAAAAGAAGTAAAATGCCTAACATACCTTATTGCATTTATTGCAAATTGCGCTAATTGATTGTTCGTTTCATCATACACCCTATTATCAGTACTACTATGTTCTTCACTTCCCATTTCAGCAGTAGCTAATGCTACTACAATTTTAGCTAATTTTTGATGTTGAACTTTACTTCCATCATCTAATAAAATTTGTACTATCTCAATACTTGGTGGTATATTAGGTGAATCAAAAGTAAAATCAAATATACTATCAGTTTCGGATATCTCTGTTTTTTCTTGAGATACCAATTGACCAACTTGTTCTTCATTATTTTGAAATTCACTAAATTAAGATAGTGCATTAGTAATTTAAAATCACAACAGTGTAATATAATGAAATATTGGGTAATGTATTTTATGTACCTTTCATTTGCTCCATCTTGTAATTTATTAGAAATTCTTTGTTCCATAAGTTTACGAGTAGCCGTATAAATTTTCCATGCTTCTCTTATTTGTTTTAGTCTTGTCATTCGAACTGCTTGTTCAGAACTAAAAGTTAAGTTTAATAAATTTTGATTTTCTTTTATAAAAAAAAAAATATATATATAACCTTACTTATATTTATCCATCCAAAGTTCTGTTTCAGGCCATAATTCACTAATTTTTGTCATTTCATCATCAAATGCTAAATATCTTTGAACTAAATTTTGATATTCAGATCCTTTTAATGGTAAGAGATCTCTCAACTAAAAACAAAAAATATCAATAACATACTCATAAACTTTTGAAAATAAATATAATAAAATACCTGTGCTATAAAAGATGACAAATTAGTCTGTACTAATGGATCACTATATACATATATTTGATATAATTTTTTAATAAAACAATCCCATGTTAGATTAAATATACATAAATGTTCTATTAATGGTTTTACTAATTGAGATATTTGAATAGCTGTCGACATTAATGCATTATAATCTCCTAAGAATCCTGTTATAAAAAAATTAATTGTTGAAGCATCGTGTCTCTCCCAATTTTTAATGCATATTTTAATAATAGTATTATATACTTAAATACTAACCAGTAAGAAAAATTTCTGCAAAATTATTTACAGTTCGTTCATGAAGAACAGCTAATAAACGAACTTTTACTTCTATCACAAATTCTTGTGCTTGACTAACTAGCCTCATAAATAGTTGTTGAGGGTCTCTTTCGCACAATCTTAAAAATTAAGAAAATCAAAGTTTATTTTTAGTATCAATAAAGCTGAAGTGTTTGTGAAAATACTTACTGAATAACAGTATCACGCATATCGTACAAACAAAGTGCATTATCTTGCAGCTCTAACTTATCAGTCCCATGAGATGCTTTTAAAGCTTTATTAAAAGCAGACCTTATATGCTGTCTTAATTCAGTCCATAAGTTTTGAAATTTCATTGCTTTTTGCAATTCTTCTTTAAACATTTCTCTATACGCATATAAATACTTAATATATTTCTACATACGTAATACATTTATTATTTAATAGCTTAAAGTTATACCTTTTAGCTTTATAATTATCACAAGAACAAGTTTCTTTTTCTGGTTGTTGAGAAACATCCTGATGAACTGATGAAACACATGAACTATCAACAGATAATTCAAAATTTGTTTTTTCAAAAGACAGCATAGTTTCTTCCTTTGATAAAATTGTATCCTCTGTTATACTCTATAATGACATTTAAGAAATTACTACATTTACAAAGATTCAAGCACCCATAATCAACAAAATTTGTCTGTAAACTCTAAAAATTACTAGACGTACCGCTATAGAAACGCAAGTTTCACTTATCCTCGACGTAAAATCTTTATTAAGTTTTATATCATTAATATTATTTTGTTGCGTTAAAAGTTCATTATTTCCATTGTCATTATTATTAAAACTATTCTCAACACATTTCTTTGTGAATTCATCAGTACATGTACCTACGTTACTCTGCTTTGGCTTTTTAAGCTGACCATCTTCGTTATTATTAATATTGCTCATCTTGTATATTGCAAGAATTAATAATTAAACAAAATAATACAATTGATATACAAATATCTTTTAACAATACTAAAAATAGTACGTTTTTTTCTATAATTTTTAATGAAAACCGCGTAAACACCATCGGGTTTATTCAGCAATGTAATATGGCGTCTGTAATATGCAGTTCACGATTTTCCACCAACTGATTCCACGCATACTCACTAATATACACATGAAGTAGTGTGTAAACTGGTATTCGCAGCGATTTTACAGTAATCGATATTCTCGAATTATCCAACATGATTTTTAAATAACTGCAGATTTAAAAAGATGTTTCTAAATGCTTGTAAAATATAGATTTTTTTTAAATTCAGCATATAATGTGTCTAAAATATTAAAGTTTGAGATTTAAGAAATATAAAGAAAAAATAATTAAGTTCAACGAAAGCATCCTGATACTATATGTCTCATAGTTTATTTATTTAACATTTACGTTCGATAGCGCACGTCTCAGAAAATCATCGCTGTGTAATTAAAACTGTAAAATGAGGCTGATACCTTAATTGGACAAAAGAACATATTTGCATAGTAACTTCCCTCTGTTCGTCTCTCTTATTAAAGATTGATAACACGGCAAATCCTTTTCTCATTCTTTACCACATGATAAAAAAGAATAGTCATACGTGATTGTGAGTCAAAGATAAACGTGTGTGCGTGTTTCGACGAACTGAACATGCATCATAGAAATTATTATTATTCTGGTATTATTACTTTCTCAGGTTGGACATAGTGTTCAGGTTTGAGATGCATATGCTGTCAAACATGGTCGCCTCTATGTTTAGTATTTACATAGACAGTTCATTTTCTATGACCATTTAATTCCTGAAACAGACGCTAGGAGCGCTGCAATCAACCCCGTAAAATCTCAAGGGAGTTGTTACCATCTTAATATGCACTTTCTTCAGTTTGAACACGTCTTCGTAGTGTATATAAAGGAGAGTTTTTCATTTTTGTCTCAGTGTTTACTCAAAAGTTGAAAGATCGTTTATTTAGCACATGTTTTAATAATTTAATCAACAATTATTACAAATTTCTCAACTCAGGATTTGCCTAGGAGTGTTAAATATATAGCAACATTTTTTTATTTAATTTTATCTTTAAAATCACATTGTGCATATTATTACTTTATTGTGAATTGTAACAGAAGATTGTGCAAGTTATTCATTAATTGTAATAAATATCTTTTGTGCAATTCTTGATGTCATAAATAATTAACGTTTGAAGATACTACATTATTACTTAAAGAAGAATTTAATAATGGAGACTATAAGTTAAGGTTAGTTTTTTAATAACATTTGCATTTCTTTGTTTATTCTTAGTTGCAAGCTAGGAATACACTATAAAATACATTCTTTGTTAAGTTTTATGCATTATGTTAAATGCTTTCAATTATATGTATATACATACTTATGATTTTAGAAGCAATAGTAATAACCAAGAATTAGACCTGCTATGGAGAGAAGAATAAAATTGAAAACATTGAATAGCCATATAACCTGCAAAATATGCAGGGGCTATTTAATAGATGCAACTACAGTAACAGAATGCTTACATACCTTTTGCAAAAGCTGCTTAGTGAAACATTTGGAAGAAAAACATACTTGTCCTACGTGTCAAATTGTTATACATCAATCACATCCTCTTCAATACATTAGTTTTGACAGAACTATGCAAGATATTGTATATAAATTAGTACCTGATCTTCAAGAAAGTAAATATAAACATTTACAAGTTTCTGATTTTGGAATAGAATATTGCAATAGACTAATCACATTTTTATTTCAATTAGATGAAATCAAAAGAGAAAGAGATTTTTATAGAGCCCGAGGTTTGCCTTGCCCCAAAGATGTTATGCCAAATACTGGTGAAATCGAAGATGAAAAAACTGCTGCAGATGCTCATGCAGAATCAGATTATCATCGGACCGATGAACAGGTATATTAAAGACTAATATAAGAAAAAGTTACTTAAAAAGATGTAAAATTCTTATAGTGTACTTTTAATTTCTACAGGTTAATGTATGTTTGGAATGTGTAAATGTCAGTTTAAAAACATTGAAAAGACGATTCATCAGATGTTCTGCTCAAGCTACAATTACACACCTAAAAAAATTCATTGCTAAGAAAGTTTTAAATGGCATGGAGAAATATAGAGATGTATGTGTCAAATTATATATTTTATAATCAACACTTGTTATCCAATTACTTTATTATCTAAAAATTTTATGTTTTTCAGATTGACATCTTATGCAATGATGAACTCTTGGGTAAGGACCATACTTTAAAATTCGTCTATGTTACAAGATGGAGGTTTCGGGACCCACCTTTAAGGTTACAATATAGACCACGTATAGATATTTAAAAAATTTAAGTTCTTTTAGGAGAATCATTAAAAAGACAAATTACCGTTACACTTTAACTGCATTTTAATTTTATGTTCAGTTTCACGTCGAGTCAATTTATATCTCAATATGAGGTAATAGGTATATATCAGAAAAAACATCAAATTATATATTTAAATAAATTCAGGTTAAGGCTTATTTTTATCTATAAATTCTGTAAACATGCACAATATGTGTTCATATAACATCTTACATACATCATTCATTCACTTTATATAATTATTTATTTTTAAAATCGATTTCCCATTTTACATTTTTATTCATTTTAGTAATTCTTAATTTTATTATCGCAATCATATAAAAAACAAGTTTAGTTATTTTACGAAATTAGTTAAATTTCAAATATTCCATCTTATAGACACTGCTTATAAATATATGTATATAAGTTTAGGCTGAAATAAGGCTGAAACGTTTATTTGTAAATTATTTTTTAGTAGAATTTTCCTTTTATATGTCTCAGTATAATTTGCAAGCATACACATTATATTGATAACCAATAAATAATAATTTAATTCTACGAACTATAGGAATGTTTTATGATAGATTTTAATGTAATTTATGATGATTGATCTCTGTGTCCTTAAGAACTGAATCACTATATAATGGTTTATTTATATAAATAAAGATTATATAGAACACTTGAAGCTTTTATGATATAAAGTTTCTGGTAAACATAAATGAGTAATATAAAAAGTTTAATAGAAAAACTTATTATCTTTTGTAGACTTATTTAAGAAATAATCAATAGTTGTGTTCTAACATTACTTTTAATATGAATGTAATCAATTGTGTCTAAAGATGATGTATTTTTAGAAAACTTGATGAAGTGAATTATTATCAATTACATTAATGATAAAAAGATCAATAAAACATGCAACAAATATTTAATGCTTTTAGTAAGAAACTGCAAAACATGTGATTGTATAGATTTAAAGACAGTCTGCAATGTAGGGGCTTTTCTGAAGAGATAGAATTTACTTATTGTACACTGTGTAATTATGCTCACAAATATTAAATATGTTTTGTACAGTATTCAAATTATAAGCACTTTCGAGATACACATT
Source organism: Sclerodermus sp. 'alternatusi' (assembly GCA_037305995.1). Classification (NCBI taxonomy): domain Eukaryota; kingdom Metazoa; phylum Arthropoda; class Insecta; order Hymenoptera; family Bethylidae; genus Sclerodermus; species Sclerodermus sp. 'alternatusi'. The sequence continues at coordinate 2,804,593 of CM074545.1, read as the reverse complement.
TTATATGCTTCGATATGTATGTATATTTATATATATTTTGCAATATAATATATATTCATATACATATATATATGTATAAATGGAATTTGTAAATAAATTCTTAAAACTTAATTTCTCTAAGATTTGATATTTATTTCCTGTACTCCATTATCGAAAAACTTAAATAAATTTATTTAATCGGCATATCTCATTTTTGCATAACAATTTACGAATTATAGACGAGTACAAAAGACTTAATCGCGAATAAAAAGAATTTAAAGGTATATGATCAAATGTTCAAGCATACAATAACTATTACGTTCAGACAAATTATGTGTGCTGTTTATCAGAATAACGTTCATTATTGATACTCTTCTTCCCACAATTCCTGAGTAACAAGATCTGAAATACCAACAGGCGTTGTTTAGCATTAATTTTCTTCAACAGAATAGTGACTCGTTATACAGATGACTGATAGCTCGTATTGTGTATACATATAGTCAGATATGAGTAGCTGAACAGTCAGAATAAATTGGAGTAGTTTAAGGTGGCATTGGCGGTAAAAGCTACATTTTCTACTCGCTATAAGGAATTTCAAAATAAAAACAAATATTTACGTTATTAACTTTATCGGGAGTTCGTAGAAGGAAAAATCTTTAATTTTTAACTTACTTTCTTAAAAGTAAGAATACATTCTTGTATTGAAAAATTCTTTACTTATAATTTTATATTTCCTATTTAATTTAATCGTTCATTCGGTAATATTAACCTCAAATCGTCTGTAATATTTATATGGCAAATATGGATGTGAACAATGCAGAAGATTATTTGGAATTAGAAACTGAAGAAGATAATTTATTGAATGAAGCTACAAGTTCTGAAACGACAGATTATCAAGATTGTGATGACGAGGAGAATAATTCTATAGACAAAAGCGAATCTTTGCAGGAAGATAGTAGAAGTACAGATAATAGCAATAGTGAATGTAAACAAGTGCAAAGTAATGTAGTTAGAATTGAGTTTGAAAGAAATGTTAAAAATAAGCCAGTCCATTCAGACCAACAAACTCAAACCATACGTAAAAGGACAAGACCTAAGAATAGTAATTCTGACAATTCTAAATTGTCAAAGTTCAATGACAAATCCTCATCTGAAACTACAAAAAAAGGCAAAAAAATTGAATATGAGAGTGATCCTGCTGTGTTAGCACGCAGACAAAAAGAAATTGATTATGGAAAAAACACCATAGGATACGATAGATACATTCAATCTATACCAAAGTATGTATAATATATATATATATATTTCTATTTCTATTGGCTTGTTTGATAAATTTCAGAGATAAGAGGACAAGGGAACATCCTAAAACACCTCCTAAGTATATAAAATATAGTAGAAGAGGATGGGATGGGATGGTTAAACAATGGAGACGACAACTTCATTCTTGGGATCCACCTAAAGAGGCAGGTGACGATTGTGAAGCTAACAAAGAAACTGTTCAACAAGAACACTGAAATATTTTCATTGAACTTTTGAATTACTATATTAATATAAAATCAATTATTTTATACAGATTATAATAAATTTAATTCCTAAAACATAATCTTAATAATATCATTAGCAATTGTTACATTTTTATTAAATAAATAGAGATTAAAAGTGCTATGAAAATTACTATTGTTTACTGAGTTTTACTAAAATTGCATCCAATTTTTGCATAGTATTCTCTTCTAGTTGATTTATTCTTTGCAATAAATTTTTTTCCAAGTCATGGAATTTATTGTCAATATAAACTTTGATATCTGTACTACAACAATGAGTATTATCTGAAACTGCAGTTCTTTCATTCATTTGTTCTATGTCGGTTTTCTTACAAACATTGTACTCAGAATTTGCATTTAAAGCAATGATTTCATCATGTTCGTCAATATCCTTGTTTAAAGATGATTTTTTTTTACTTTTAAAGGATTCTAAAATTTCTTTTGCAAAATCTGCTTGCTTATTTGCCGATTCAGATGTATTTGAGAGAATATTTTTAAATATATCATAATTAAAAAACATTTCAGAATTAGTATTTTGTATCGATTCCACTAAAAATAATTTTATTCCGTATACCCATATTGCTCCATTTTTATGTTTAGTTTTTGTAAACTATAAAAGAAAGCTTTAATAAATACTTTAAAAAATATTCTATAATAGTATTTATATAGATTGCATTTTACACAAACCTTTATACTAGCTTCTTTCGAATGTGGACTTATTTTTGTATCTGCAATAAATACAAAATTACCTTCAAACTCATCAACATAATCAGCAAAAACAGTATTTGCATATTCTCCATGATCTTTAAAAAATTCTAATACAGAAGCTTCAGAGACAACTGAGATACGCGCTATACTTTTATTTTGATTTAGCTTAATGTTTAATGTACACGCTTCATTATCACATTGACTTGGTAATAATTCTATGCATGTATCAAAAGAAACTATTTCATCTAGGCTTATCCTGTAAAAGATTGTATTAAATAAAAAATATTTAGAAACGTATTTAAATTGGTATAATTTTATTACCTTCTACTTTCTGATGTAAAAGGTGCTGTTGTAAAAGTAGCATGAAAACTCCTATTATTATTTATTTTCCAATTACATGAAACTTCTAACGAATTTTTGTCTAATACTATTAATGGTACTTCAGAAGTTTTCATGTCATGCACTTCCATTGTTTATGAAAAGTTAACCTTCTAAGTTCTAAAATACTTATTGTATTTATACTGATTCCTATACTTTTTTATATGATTTTATTTTTCTCTGCATAATAAACAAAAGTAAAGTAACTAAATATATAAAACATAATTTAGATAATTCATTTAAGGATTCCATCGATTATAATGCAAAACAATTTATAATGTATACTCTGCATTCTACACGCTTATATACAGGGTGTCGCAAAAATATGTAACTACATTTTTATCGCTATATTTTCTGTTTATTACAAAGTTATAATTAAAAAGTAACACAAGAGAAACAATGTTTAGTACTTTGTACTGTGTAGCAGGATGAGTGCTCTGATCCGTTTGAGTGATAACAATGTCTTTATTGTTTAGAAAATGACAAAATTCCACATGTCAAATCTTTCATTTTCGCCAGGAAATAAGCTGTCAAAATTATCATGAATTTGAACATTAATTTTTCTATTAAATTAAATTTGTTCCATCTCATACTGACCAGAACGCCAATCTGTGAATATTTATCTATCGATTAAAATAGGTTTCATAATTCTTTATTGCCTTCTTTAAGGAGAAAAACGAAATTTCGTAATGTCCTACATAAACAACACACACTATACGCCTTAAGTGTCTATACACGAATATGTGTGTAAGAATGCATACAAATTTGTGATGCGAACATAACGTATGTTCTTATTTAGCGTAAAATTTTGATTGCTTAAAATGACGTTTCACGGTATAGTTTATAGTTTAAAGAATTTCTCATTAAAAAGCATCATTTGTAAACATTCTAATTGAATATTTACACTTTAATATTCATACTTATCATGCATGTGTGCTCTAGCTTTTTCTATTTTAATAATTCCATTTAGATAATGCAACTAAAGTCATTATTGCTTGTAAATTGCGAGGTTTCTTTTAAAACTATTTTCATAAAATACTTCTATTAGAGTTATTATCATAGATAAAAAATAAATTGAAAGATTATATCAAAGTAATTTTTATCTGCATAGTTTTATTTATCATTTTGTTGGATTACTTGGTACTTATTACGATAAGAGTAGCGCTGTATGTATTGTCTATTCGACTTTACCCTCCGTGCATAATTAAGAATTTCATTGAAATACCAACAAGAGCTGTGGAACACTTCAGTTCAGGTTTTGTGTACCATGTGGATATTGTAAAATATATTAAAATAATACTTTATTTTTTTTTTCATAAGTTTACAGTAACTTTAATACTTTTAAACAATTGTTTTTTAAAGTTTTGTTATTGTAAGTTGTCATCAATCAGAGTCTGATATTACGCAAAGTGGACGACGTGACTACTTCAATCTTAATCATGGCTGGTAAGCAAAAAAGATCTTGTATTTGTATCCCTAAATATTGAATAAATATTGTATTAAAATGTGTAGGAATTACGTGTGATTTGAAATAATAATCTTGAGAATTGAATATAATTGTTTATTTAAAAATTTCTTTATGTCTTAAGCTAAATATGTCATGTTTTTTAGATTTTAATGATATGTACATTTTTCACACTGCTAATGAATGTAATTTCTAAATTCTTTGTCTATTGGTGTAGAATATGATAGGAAAAAGTATAGTGGTTTATAATTTAACTTAGTTTATATTAATTAGAAATAAATTTCTTCTCATTTCTATGAGTCTTAATGATGTTTTCTATATAAAATTACAGGAGAAAATCCATACAAACATTTGCTTAAGTCAATTAAGATAGAAGACAAGGATTGCTATTATTATGACATTGCAAGTTTTGGTCAAAAATATGGTATGTGGATATTATTTAAGATTAAGATTAAGATTAAGATTTTACTAGTGATTAAAGCTAATTTAGACAATATGGAAAGTATTGATATATACTGTATATATCTATATATATATATATATATATATAGATTTATGATATTAAAATAAAATTCCAGATAAATTACCATTTTCTATTCGTGTGTTATTGGAGAGTGCTGTAAGAAATTGTGATCAATTTCAAGTAAAACAACAGGATGTAGAGAAAATTTTAGATTGGCAGAATAATCAGTCTATTGAAGGAGGAGTTGAAGTAGCTTATAAGCCTGCTAGAGTGATTTTACAGGTAAAAGATTTGTATTTGAGATATCTTATTATCCATTTTAAGAGCAATTCTATCTTAAACATATTTGGTTTTTCAAGGATTTTACTGGAGTTCCTGCTGTAGTAGATTTTGCTGCAATGAGAGATGCTGTGAAAAGACTTGGTGGTAATCCTGATCGCATTAATCCTATTTGTCCTTCTGATCTTGTTATTGATCATTCTATACAAGTTGATTTTACAAGAATGTATGTGATAATATTATCAATTTATAAACTAGGAGAATATCTTCTTTTTTTTTCAACTATAAATTTTTTGTGTTCTAGAACTGATGCGTTAAAAATGAATGAAGAGCTCGAATTTGAAAGAAATAAAGAACGATTTATGTTTTTAAAATGGGGTGCTAAAGCATTTGAAAATATGTTAATTGTACCACCTGGAAGTGGAATTGTTCATCAAGTAAATTTAGAGTACTTAGCGAGAGTAGTTTTTGATGACAATAGTGTCTTATATCCTGATAGCGTGGTTGGAACTGATTCTCACACAACTATGATTAATGGTCTTGGAGTACTTGGATGGGGAGTTGGAGGAATAGAAGCAGAGGCTGTTATGTTGGGACAAGCGATATCTATGTTATTACCACAGGTGGTTGGTTATAAATTAGAAGGAAAGCTAAATCAATATGCTACATCTACTGATCTTGTTCTTACTATCACAAAGGTAATAATAAATAAGAAAATATTATTAAGAGAAAAATGTATATATATATTTCACATTAAAATACATATGCTGTTTAGAATTACATAATTGTCAATTTTAAAACTTTTATTAGAATCTTCGACAAATAGGCGTAGTTGGGAAGTTTGTAGAATTTTTTGGGCCTGGTGTAGCACAATTGAGTATAGCAGATCGCGCTACCATATCCAATATGTGTCCAGAATATGGTGCTACCGTTGGTTTCTTCCCTGTCGATGAGCAAAGTTTAGCCTATCTCAGACAAACAAGTAAGATATTATAATTCTTTATTGACTGATTTCCTTTAAGAATTAATCAGAATTTATAATCAAGAAGGTAGTGTACAAAATAAATAATTAATTTTATTAAATCATAGATCGATCTGAAGAACACATTAGAAATATTGAAAAATATCTTACAACTGTACGAATGCTGAGAAATTATGACGATGAAAATCAAGACCCTGTGTTCTCACAAGTAGTGACATTAGATTTGAAAACTGTTGTATCGAGCGTTAGTGGACCTAAAAGGCCTCACGATCGAGTTTCAGTAACTGACATGAAAACTGATTTCAGAAACTGCTTAACGAATAAGGTAAGGAATTCTGAATTCTGTTATTCCTAACAGCAACTATTCCAAGGGAAAAATTGATGGTACTGCAAGCGCTATTACCAACAATTTACAATATTCGTTAGATTATTAAATAAACTTTATAAGTAAGAGTAAGTTGAGAGTACGTGATGATAAAACAGTACGCGTATGGGACAAACTAAACCCAGTGACGAATCGAACAAACGCCTGCTAGGTAACGTTTGTCTCATCCTGTACTTTTCATTACAAACTTCCTCTGATATCTCTTCATTAGATGAATAAAGATGTAAAGATCTTAGGTAACTACTGCTGTGATATGCTTGTATTTATTTACAAATCACAGCAAAAGTTTCCTAAATCTAAACACTCAAGTAGCTCCAAAGTAGTGGTGCTTTTCTATGTTGTTTTGAAGTTTCTTAGCAGTTTGTATTTGTGGCCTCGTAAATTTTACTTCGCTGAACTAGCTTTATGAAATTCAAAGCCATATAGTTAGATCACCAAAGAAAAATAAACAGGATGATCTTCCAGGATGGTACTCTTACTTTGCATCGCTTCCACTTTGTCGAATGTTCTTGATAGCAGAGGCGAGTATTCAGATCTAGTCACGATTTAATAACTACGTTTCACTAAATCGATACTACGCTTCTGATATCAAGATGTTTACAAAATATCAGAAGTGGCTGCAAAATATTGAAATGTTGAAGCTGTATGGCGGACATTGGATGAATCCTACCCGGTGAGGGTTTGACAAATATCCGCACCGAGTCTGATTTCATCCGATAACAGCCTTGCTTTGGAAAACTATGACCATTCATTGAAACTCTGTATATTACACTATTAATGAGTCGTTATTACCAAACCTCTAAACATTTTATCCATAAACGATCAATTTCTCGTGGATGAGTATTCTCTGAAATTATTAATAAGTAGAAAAAAGAAAGAAAACATATTTTGGCGGAAAAGTGAATTTCCAGATTCTTACGTTGAGATTATTATTGGGAAGAAAGTCTTTTTTGAATAAAAATTTAATTGAAGAATTCTCTAGGCCACTGAGAAGAAGTCACTTTAATAGAATAGAAAAGAGTATTGCAAATTTAAAAAATTCTGAAGAGCCACACTAAATTAACGAAGACAAGAAGTTAGCACTGTTAAATGAACACTGATAGTCTTTGCTGCTGCCAAGCTTCTTATATACCTAGCAGTGCATCCCCTCTCTATAGACTACTCTTCCATTGTCGTTCTCTAGGCTTAACGTCTTTTAAAATTTGACGAATTTGTGTATGACCACTAAAGGACCAAAAATTTTCTTTGCTTTCACTTTTCAAGCAGCTCCACGCATTCTGAATTTTTTTTTCTTAAAAATTAGATGGTACAATTACGAAGGCAGATTTTGTTTAAACTATACGTTAATTCACTTTTCGTACAATGATCTTCTTGTATATCATTGTTAAATCATATTTTTACCATTAAAACGAGTAAGAAGAATTTTCTTACTCTTTATCTATTATTATTTTTGAGACGCGACTACGACTTATAGTTGCTCTATTCTACTACTAACAACGTTCGTTTATAATCTTACGGATGTGACAATTATTGATTTTTATTCTTTCTTTCAACACAATCGTCTCGAATTACCTGACTATGATTGAAAGAATTTTTACAAAATTCATAAAGCCTACTTTGCATTAATTATTGTTATCGCATATTGTAATTGGAGATGAATCGGGAGATGAATCGATCAAGTATCTCGTGTCTACAAGTACGCGTTTTTCATATGAAAAAAGGAGTAAGCGAATGAAAAAAAAATTAAGTTTCTGAAACTTAGTCGCTCATCGCGCATGTTACTGAAAGTTGCCTGTGTATCCTCGCTGAAATAGCTGATACAACATCCTATTCATTTTGCAAAGCTCACGCATTTAGTCACACACAGAAGTTATTCGATATGATTTCACCGCAATGTGCAATCCGTATTCTGCAAACCATGGAAAGAATATGATTTTCAATATAAAATTTATGTATGCAAACGACTATATCGAGTACGCCATTAATTTTCAATTGATATTGATCATTCTTTAATCACTCTAAGAATTTTAGACCCCTGGAAAGTGAGTGAGCATTTTGAAGCTGTGAATCATGTGGTCTGTTGGTATTTATTTAACCCTTTTATCTAACGGGACGATCAATTCACTAAAAGCTTCGTTACTGCGATCTTAATCAGCGGATTAGAGAAACTTTAAAATGAAGATAATCATTAAAATTAAACAATGTTTGCAAAGCATAATGGAGGGAGAGAAAGAGAGAGAGAGGAAGAGTGTATAGGAATGTTAATGTCTTCTGAAAAAAAAAGCAAGAAAAAGTTTTAGGAAATCGAAATATCGAATCTAGAAAGCAGTTGCTTAGAAATTAAAAGCAATCGGAAAAAATCCAAGCAAACAAGGGTGACCGTTAGCCGAAGGACTTTGAATACCACTTATCTTTCAAAACAATCTATTTTTCAAATTTTCTGTATTACCGTTAAGAATCGGTACAAATCTTGAGAAGGAGGAAAGATATTTGAAATATCAAATAAACTCGTATATTTGAACGAGATGATAAATGAAAATCAACGATTCGCCGTGGTAAAATATTTTGCAGAACAGCGTGCCTACGAAAAACGTATGAAATAAGTAAATTATCAAATGGACGTAAGTCGGAAAGCTTGATATTTTTAACTTGAGACACGAGGCTATAGACCTCAAGGATTGCTGCAACTTTATACACGTTTGCACCGTCAGCAAATTATTCCTTAAAGCAATATGTATCTGTCGGAGAATTGAACTTTCATGACACATCGTTCATGTATAATTTTTTCTGGCTTCTCCAGCCATCATCTTCGAGTCTCAAATTTCTCTGTTGAAACGCAGCAAAAGAGAGAAAAAAAACAAGAAATTTAAGGGAAGGAAAGAGTTTATCTCAAATTCTCTCGGTTATGACCCCAAAAGAGAAAGTGGCAGTATTTTCTTATGAAAATCTGAAGAAAATGATTTTACTTTTCAGGTAGGTTTCAAGGGCTTTGGTTTGAGCCTTGGGAATGTCGAATCCGCTGGCATGTTCGAATTTGAAGGAAAAGATTATAAATTGAGACACGGTTCTGTAGTAATTGCGGCAATAACTAGCTGTACGAATACAAGCAACCCAAGTGTCATGCTCGGGGCAGGTAAGTTTCCGAGGATCTTATGAATTGCCTAAATTGCCTATAACTCATTCCAAATCCCTCGTTAAACTTTCTGCTTTGAGTTCTTCCAATGGAAAGCATTGTTCAATCGGCAAGAGCGCCAGTTTGTTGTGCGTATATTTTAGACCCTGTCATTTTAAATTTTGCGTAGGTCTTTTGGCGAAAAATGCTGTTAAAGCTGGCTTGACCGTCGCTCCATACATAAAGACATCTTTGTCTCCTGGATCAGGGGTTGTAAGCTATTATTTAGGGGAAAGCGGCGTAATACCGTATCTATCGAAATTGGGCTTTGATATCGTAGGGTATGGTTGTATGACTTGCATCGGCAACAGTGGTCCACTTCCTGATGTAATTGTCGAGTGTATCGAAAAGGTACAGTCATCCCTTAAAGCTATTTTATTAATTATCGTTGATCATTTGCACCCTCTTTTATTGTTAAATAAATGTTACAGAATGAACTTGTTTGTTGTGGAATCCTATCTGGAAATAGAAACTTTGAGGGTAGAATTCATCCAAACACTCGAGCAAATTATTTAGCGTCACCACTATTAGTAATAGCTTATGCTATTGCTGGAACTGTTGATATTGATTTTGAAAAGGAACCTCTGGGTAATACCCGATTCATTTTTCATATTAACGAAGCACGAGATTGTTGCAATTGTTTGCGCTATTTAAACGTAATAACGTTGGAACTTGCAGGTCGCAATGCAGATGGAAAGTCGGTATTTCTTCGCGATATTTGGCCAACTAGAGAAGAGATTCGTAACGTCGAACAACAATACGTGATTCCCGCGATGTTCAAAGAGGTTTACGGGAAGATAGAGAGCGGAAGCTCCAGCTGGGCACAACTAGCTGCGCCCAGTGGAAAATTGTATCCGTGGGACCTGAATTCAACTTATATAAAAAATCCACCTTACTTCGATGATTTACAAAAGGTCATTCTTCTGATCAGTGTAGAAATACACGAATATTTCATTTTATTTGGTAAATGATACGTGTATATATAGATATTCTATATCAATAATATAAATTTATAGGAGATTCCTAAAGCAACTCCAATCACCAAAGCTCGCGTATTACTCAATCTTGGAGATTCTGTTACAACTGATCACATAAGTCCGGCTGGTAGCATCGCGCGCAATTCTCCTGCAGCGAGATATCTTGCAAATCGAGGGTAGATAAATATTCAGAGAAAATATCTTTGGCAAATGACCGTTACGCTTTAACGAACCTAATGTTATTTGCAGCTTAACGCCAAAAGAATTCAATTCATATGGATCACGCAGGGGAAATGACGCGGTTATGGCTCGTGGTACATTTGCAAATATACGCTTACTCAATAAATTTATTGGTAAGCCTGGACCAAGAACGATTTACATCCCTTCGAACGAAGAGGTTTTTTTTCCTATTTCTGATTTTACATGATTCTCCTTGTCGATACGAGTATTGATATTAACATTATCAATGTAGATGGATGTGTTTGATGCAGCAGAAAAATACATGAACGATGGTACTCAATTGATTGCTCTTGTTGGAAAAGAATATGGATCAGGTTCCTCAAGAGATTGGGCGGCAAAGGGACCATATTTACTTGGAATTCGTGCTGTCATAGCAGAGTCTTATGAGAGAATACATAGGTAAGGAATTAAGATTGATAGTCGAGTAAGATTGACGATCGATTAATATATTCTTTCACAATCATACGCAGATCCAATCTCGTTGGAATGGGTATTGTACCACTTCAGTATCTACCTGGAGAGAACGCCGAATCTTTAGGCTTAACTGGTTATGAACAGTACGACATTGACATCCCTGCCAATTGTCAACCAGGGCAGAAAATTATAGTTACTGTTGATAACAAAAAGAAATTTGAAGTAATTTTACGATTTGATACTGAAGTAGATCTGACTTATTACCGACACGGAGGAATTCTTAATTATATGATAAGGACCATGCTGTAATCAAACGATGAGATTACTGATATCGTGAGACAAAAAGTTACTTAAACAGATACTTAACTCTCAAAAAGAAAACTTATACAATTGTAAATTCACTCAACTTGTATAGTTAGCGAGTAGACATTTTTAAACGATTAATTCCAGTTAAGTAAAACAAATGAATGAAATTATATTTTTTTTTGTTTTGAGTCTTTTACAATTAAAATTAAGGTTTCAGGTAACAAATATGTCAATATATGTTATTATATTTTGTGATGGATTTTTTTTTTAATAAATGGGGATTTTTTATCGAACAAGATTATATAGTTAAAGCGATATATACATTTTATAGATTACTCTTTTAAGCATTATTAAGTGTTAAACTTTATATTTTAAATTGATCTAATTTTACTGAAGAAAACTTACTGTTGTACTTGTGTACTGTGTACATAATAAATGCTTATGTTTATATAAATGCTTTTTATTTATCCTTAAAAATTTAACTGCAATTAAATACTAATTCAAGTTTTAATATATTTAAATAAAACTGAAAAGTAAAGTCAAATATTTTGTCAGGGCTGCATTCTTTGAAAATAGTATTTAATGAGCAACAGCTAAAAAGAATTTTTTATATGTGTGCATATACGTATATACATACATGTAAATTAGACTTTCATTTTACAATAGTTGTCAGGTACAAAAATTCTTTAAATCAGAGTCTTATTAAAAATAGGTACATATATAGAATAACAGATAAATCATATGGCTTAACGTAATACTATGTTACATTAAACTTTCTCTGCTCTTTCCCCTCCCACTCTCTGGAGTAGATTTAATATAAAATTTATAACCTGTTTACAATATATCGTCAGTTTCATTTAAAATAAATCTTTTTCATATTTTTCTCCCTTACAATATACAAATTCATATATTTACAATTGTGTTTAAACAATGATCACAATACGCTTATCAATATTTTATATGTACAAAAATCTGTTATTGCTCTCTATATATATAGCTTACATTTTATAATATAATTTATACAAGATTGTTTATATTATTATGGTCAATGTCATTCCACTTATATGTTAATAACTTTTTATAGTCATTTTCTCTATTGCCATATTCAGAGAAGTTAAGTTCAACCACGTATTGATCTGTTGCTGCATAAAGATGTGAGCTGTCAAAGGATAAACTATATATGGGGCTAGAAATCCTTTTCAAATTCATAAAGTATAACTACAAAAAATAAATATTAAATTCAAATAAACTTTTATAAAATATCTTTTATACAATTAAAAAATATAAATAAAACTTAACCTGTATATAATCTTTCTGACGTTGATCCCACAAAACTGCTTTGCAATTAAATTGTGTCCCTGAAACCATTGTATGTTGATAGTCTGACGATATGCAATACAATGTTGCATCTGTTGGGTCTGGCCAAGCATTCACACAAGTATTAGTCCTAAATAATGTATAAAAAACAATTGTTATTCCTATTACTATTATTAAAAAATCTCATAAATTAACTTTATGCACTACCTCATATCCCATTTTCTAATATACGTATCATATCCACAAGTCAGTAAAATATTTGGAGAATCCCATACCATATCTAAAATTCCAGCACCTCGCTTCGACTTATGTTCTACTGATATGTATTTCTTACTGCTACAGATTGAATAGTAATATATTTTTAATAATCAGCAAAATGGAAATAAATAATTCTTTTATATAATACTGTACCTCTCAATGTCAAATATTTGAAGCGGATGTTCTTCGCTATGACCTGATAACCCTACTGCAAATTTAACATTTTGTGGGTCTATTGATAGGGACCATATTCTCTCACCTATATCTATAGTAACTTTTGGTTCATCTAACCAAGTCTCATCCAGTCCTCCCCAAATCTAAGAAGAAGTAAAAATGAGAAATTTAATTTATCTCTACCACAATTTTATCTAAGTTAACAACATTTTACCTTTACTCTCCCATCCGAAGATCCAGAAATAAGTGTTGAAATACAATCTAAGGCATTCACATCACTTATATGTGCTTTATCTATTTCATTAAGAAAATGACTGCTCCTAATTTTTGTTTTAGACCAAAATCTTATGCCACCGTCTCTAAAATATTTATAAAATTCTATTAACTTTTATAAATTACATGTATAAAAGAAATTTTTTAGTGTATGATATTTCATTTTAATAGCATCAGACAAATATTTAACATTAACCAATCTCTTTAAGGTCACTTCAAAGTCATACAATTATTACAGATTTCCTTTTTCTTAAACTATAAATTTCTAAACTTTTGTCTGATATAATTAAAATCTGGCATTGCTTAGTGGAAATAGAAAGTAGTTTATACCTGTGACCACTTATAATTGTATTATCACAAACTATGAATTTACATACATCGCTTTTCATACAATCTTCATTAAATACACAAAGATTTTGATTTCTTGTATGTTTTCGATTTAAACCTTGTATTTTGTTACCTCCGCTCCACCATAATATATCACTAGTTAGCTGGATCCATGGCATAAATTTGGTTTTTTGTTGGCAAAGAATTCTTTTACCATATTTACCACTTTTCCAATTATGAGAGACTTGCCATCTTGAGCGCAAGTCTAATAAAAAGTTGCACCTAAAATTTAACAATTAAACAAATTTTAACAATACCATTATTCTGTTTTCCTTATATATGTATAAATAAACTAAGGTAAATCATGTATAGTAAAGTAATAAAAATATTATATAAATAACAAGATTTCTAATTCAATTAACCTACAAACCTCTCACAAAATCTTGATGATGTTTGATTAGTTACCAATAGTTGTTTACTTCTATTAATCCATAGTATTTCACGAGCAATAATATCATGAAATCTTGTACATACTTCACTGAGATGAACTAAATCAAAAGCATGACAATGATTAAAAATTAAAATTAGTACTTCGGTTGGCAGTACATCCAAGGTCCAAACATCTTTCATTTTTGCTAAATGTCACCAACAGAGAAGTATCGAATAAAAATGATAGAAATTGACAAAATATAAGAGGTCTGTTATCATTTAAAATTTCTCTATCTTTACTGAGAATTTTTTACAAGACTGGTACAAGTTTGTTGATTTTTAATTTCATATTTTTTATTTTCTAGAAAGTTTCTCTCATAATTTTCTAGAACATCCTAATTATACACTTTTATTTCTATTCACATTCAATTTGATCACAATTAACAGTAATAAGTGCATTAATTTTGTAAAAATAACGTTTGGCTGTGTGTATTAATTCATATTTTTTCTGATTTAAGTGCTTTTTCAAATTTTATTACAGCCTGTATCGAACAAACTTTACTTATTTCCAGAGGGCAGCATATGTTCGAATTTTAACCAATCCCTTAACGGATTAATATGTATACCCCTCTACTAAATTTATGTGTGTTTCAATTTCTTTATGGCTGTATTTTATTTAGAATTTACAAATGTTTACAAATGAATTTGAATAAGGACTTGTTTATAATGTCTCGTCGTCGAAAAATAATTAAACTTTCAATGAAATGCCTAGTATTTGTTGGTGTAAACTCATGAATAAAATAATACACAAGTATGAAATAGTAAAAATGTAAATTTATTAATATCATACTAAATGTCTTTGTTAATAATTTTAATGTTAGAACATTTAAAAAAATGATTGTATATACACATTTTATTTATGTTCTATTATAGTTAAATAAAAGAGGAAATAGAGGAACTTATCATTGTAATGATGGAACGGAACAATTATATTTCTTGCATTAAAATCAATGGTATTCCCATTCTTCCTCCAATGGTATGTTTGCATTACTTGTATTACTTGTATTTATTTCATTTTCTTCTTTTTGTAATAATTATTCATCTTTCAGATGACTGAAGATATTGTGGATGAAATGAGGCATTATAAAAAACTTGCTCTTGCAGTAGAACAAAGATTAA
This sequence comes from Sclerodermus sp. 'alternatusi', assembly GCA_037305995.1. Classification (NCBI taxonomy): domain Eukaryota; kingdom Metazoa; phylum Arthropoda; class Insecta; order Hymenoptera; family Bethylidae; genus Sclerodermus; species Sclerodermus sp. 'alternatusi'. The sequence goes on along the minus strand of CM074545.1, from coordinate 2,789,347 downwards.
AAGCATTGAATACCATAAGAGAAAATGAAAGAGAAATTATAGAAGTCGCTAAGGAATCAGATTCTAATAAAGCACATACATGTAAACAGTATGAATTAGAAGGAAACGATTCTTCAAATTCAGATAGTGTCAGTGTCAATTTAGATACAATTGTTAATAATGATGCAGTAGTTAACATTCCAGTAAAGGATACTCTAAATTGTGCATTACAAAATGAATTGAAGTCTTTTAATGAATGCAATACTGACATTGTGAATGCAAATATATCAGAGGAAGATTTACAAAATGAAATACATTTAATTGATAATGCTATTTCTGGTTCAGAATCTATCAGTATAAATACTGATTTGAACTATAATAATAGTGAGGATTCTTTATTCAAATCATCCACAACTGAGTGTATATCAGATATTATCAAGAAACCTCAAGTGCCTAAAACATTAGACATCATTCCAATAACTTTAAGTGATACAATTTCAAATAAAAATGGCAATCCTGCATTTGAAATTGAAGAAGGTAAAGAGGATGCACCAAAGCTTGTACGTCAAGGCTCTTATGTGCTTGATAGTCCTAGTCCTATGTTATTAGCTCATATGCAAAATGAACTTGAAACTGAGACTTATGTACCAAATGATATTTATGTTCCTACATCCACAACAAGTACAGCGAAGAGGAAAGAATGGAATATATTACAAGCAAAAACAGAATGGGAAAATCAATCCAGACACAAGGATTTTATAATTACTGATCTCTCTAAGCCTACTAGCAGTTTAAGATATAGAAGAAGAAGTATTCCTAGTAGTGCTAACCAAAGAATTTCTAAGACAGCTTTAGAATTATCAGGATCTCCATTTCATTCGTATCATTCAGCAAAATCTGTAGATAGTATTCAGGCAATGCTTGCTAAAGAAGATACACATAAAACTAACAATAAACATAGTAGCCCTAATACAAAATATAATGCTAATGACCATACTCATGATCATCAGCAATTACGATTAGATAAAAATGTTTCTCGAATAGCGACGACAAGTAAATTATATACATCTTTGGGAAATCTAAGTACCGAATCGATGGATAGTTCGTTTAATCGAAAGAAAAATAGTGATGAAATATTATTAAAAAAGGACTTTGATGAAAGTTTATTGAGTGATGATGTAGAAAATGCAAGAAATAAGCAAAGCTCTGTTGTTATTACATCTGATAATGTTTTGACAATTTTTAGGCATATTCAAAAATTACATAAGAAACAAATGTGCGAATTAGTAGCTAGACAGCAGAATGAACAAATGATGCTTCAAAAAGAATTTGAGGAACAGCAGATGGTCTTGTTAGTACAAATGAAAAGAACTTGTCCTGATCTGTCAATATCTTTGAATGAGAATAAGGAGCCTCTTGTGTGTGAGAAGTCTGCGAATAGTTTGAATAAATCAGATAATTTGAAAAAGGATGATACTCTTTCAATAAACAATGAAAGATTAATTAGCAATGCACTTAATAATAGAGATTTTGAACCAGTATTGGATATTCCAGAAGAATTAGATGGTGCTAACGAAACAAATGATTATCAAGAATCTTCCATAAGTTATCACTCAAGTCCAAAAAATGCGGTATCTCACCCTAGATTGAGTCCAAAGAGAATTAAAGGAAATAGAGCTACAAGCATTAGTAAAAGTGATAATTTACTATTAGATCAAGATACCAAGCTTCCAGAATTAAATGTTAATAAACAATTGTTTCCTTTGGATAGTAAAACTACTCATGTTCCTATTTTTGATAATCCTTTATATACAGATAAACACGTAAATATTTATTTCCTATTAAATTATACTAGTATAAAGCTTAGATGAGCAATATGAAGATAAAATAACGTTTTTTTTTATAGATCCAAGCTGCAACTATAATCAATGCTTATGCAAGGGGTTATTTAGTACGTAGACTAATGAAAACAGAGCGAGTGATTGCTTTAAAGAATACTTATAAGGAAGCCCTACAATGTATGCTTAAGCTACTCGTTGATTCTCCACTTAATTTATCAGAATTAAATTTTCATAATCGACTGCAATTACAGGTAATTTCAATATCAAACATTAATAGATAAAATGAGCAATAGGTATATAATAGAGAGTTTACTTTTTATAAAATCATAGTCAAGTTTGCACAATAAGCTTCTATTAGCTTTAGATGTATTTTTTAAAAATGTAGTTTTTATCAAATGTTTCTTTTATCACAAATATTTATTGTGTCTTTTTAATTTGTACACAAGTGCGATGCAGCTTCCATGACTATAGTGGAATTGTTTACTCAGAGCCCTAGAATAAGAATGCAAATAGTAGCGCATGACAGAGAAATAAAGCGATCACGCTCAGAACGTCCGACCTCCGCCCGATCTTATTCGTTTGCAACGCAAAGGACGTTAGCCAGGAGAAAACTAAAGGAGTATGATTCTGAATAATTTTTATGATTAAACTATTCAAATTCTAATTAATCATTTGTTCGATCAAATAAAATATTCAATATAATATACAGGTCATTGTACAATTCTTTAAAAATAAATGTTGTGTTATGCGTTTTAGTTCATAGCATGCGTTATTCTAGCTAAATTAAAGAAGTGTAAGGCTCTTAGTCTTTTTCTGTCTCTTTCTCTCTTTCTTTTATAAAAACTTTCATCTTCTCATTAATATTTGTATCATGATGAAAAGAAGTTCTGTAATCTAGAAATTTCTTTAAAATTATGTAAGATTATCGATATCTTAAAAATTCTTAGAATGGGAGGAGATTATCTACCATCTTCACTGATGACTCGATCGTATCCTTCAGCAAGATCCAGATGTCAAACGTGGACTTCCGATGTTAGGGAAAAGCTAACTTCGCCGAGTAAAATTTGTAAGATACTTGTTGTTTATATATTTTATAGAATTACATTAACAATATTCATCTTGAACAGCAACCTTAATGATTCTCAATGTTTTTATTTAGATCAGGAAATAAAACGAAGTACAAGTGCTGGAGCCGTTCGGAAACCCTGGCGGTAATTAAACAGTGCCTTTGAAAATAAGTATGAGCCAATAATTCGTACAAATTTTAATACATTGGAAAAACATTTTGCTGCGTGCCTAAGAAACAAATAAAACATAAGTTATTTTATTTAATACACAATCGTTTTAAATATTTATGTATTTTTAAAACAATGTAAATGTAAGTTTAAATTTTTATAATTGTCAAACATTCTTTTTTTATGTTAAACCTTACGATTGTTTGACTATTGAAAATAAAAATGACTTAAAATTAGTATTGTTTCTCAAGTGTCATTTGTGTTTGTGATACTGATTATATTAAGAAATATATTAGAAAAAGTGTAAATATTTGTGTTGCAATTTTTTATTTGTTTTTATTAGTTCGTAGAGAGTATATGAAATAGGCGCTAGCAGCGCTTCGATCAATTTAAGAAAACCTTTGAAGTGTTGTGTATTGCCTGTTTATAATAAGAAAATTTGATCGTTATATAAAGAAGAATTTTATACGGTATTCAATATTGATTAATAAGACATTGAATTCGTTGGTCGATTATTATTTTGGTTTTATAGAAGATTGTGTTATTAATTTCTGAATTTTTATAATAAAAGTGGAAAGTGTAGGTTAACGTTACGATTATTCATAGTATCCATGTTTAATGACTTTACAGGTTTACTATGTTATCGTAATTGTAAGATTATATCTCTACTAAAATGTGTAATAATTTAAATCATAATCCTTTTGCTGGATTGTTCACTGGTACTGATGATACTAATGGCCATTTTGATGAGGCTGAATTATTTGAAGATGTATTTGGATTTACTCTAAAATATGATGAGAATTATAGGTTACTGAGAAATTTTGTATATGTTAGTGCAGATTCATTAGAAGATGCTCTTTTTGAACGATTGATATTAATTAATCCAGAATCAAAATTAATACATGGTACAAGAATTCCTATTGCAGTACCTCATGCTATAGAAGAACAAATTGTACCATATTTGTTTGAAAGTTATTATCGTTTACAAACCTATCAAACCAATGAAATTTACAGTAACTCAGTACCTAAAATAGAGCAACTCATATTAAGAAATTTAAGTACAGTACTACAAGAACCAGAATTATTTTTAGGCCAAGATGTATGTCTATTAATATTAATTTTATAGTTTTAGACAATTTGCTTATATTTGTTAAATTATTGAATATTTAAACAATTTTTTACAGATTCTTAAGCAATTTTATTACTTGTTTGTTAATTGTGAAGTAAGTAAACTGATACCTTTGTTCATTGGTATAGTAGATGAACTTACATCTGGAAATGAAGATTCAGCTGAAAATATTATTGATACATCATTTAAACCTATGCTGGATAATTTGCAACTAGAAATTAGTCACTGCAATCTACTTTTTATTCAGAAATCATGGTTTACCTGCTTAATTGTTTTTTCATCAATAGAAGCATTAGCTAAATTATTAATTCGTTATAGTACACCAGTAACACTCCAAGGATTTAAGTATGGAGAAACCTTATTAGGAAGTTTATTTAAATTTGGGTGTTTACCTAAATTGCAAAATGCACGATCAGAATTTTATGATAAACCACGTGAACAAGTAAGTATTAAGTTTTGTTTAAATGAATTTATATAAATTATAATGGAAATATTTAAATATATTTTTTTCTAGATTAATGATAGTAGTATACAAACAAATATATGGAGAAACTTGGATAATCTTTGTGAATCGTTACATAAGGTTTTTCGTACTTTGTTGAAATGTTCTCAGGACGTACGTCATTTAACATTACAGTGGCTGGGCAATTGTCTCTATACAAACGTAAATAGAGGAAAAGTTTGGAATTCTCATAATGATAATATAATGGGTGCGTTAACATGTGTTGATGATGCATTCATGGTGAATTTAGGAAATGTTTTATTACATTTGTGTCAACCATTTTGTGATCAAGATAAAGTTCCAAAAATTGATCCAACATATTGTGCTAATGAAGTATGTATGAGATTAAATTTCCTGTATATATAAATAAATTTATAATTAGAAGTGAATTAATAAATATGTATGTATGTATTTACTATTTTTTGAAAGGCTTTAGATGATAATGAAAGTAAAATTCGTGGATTACATATGAAAGGAATGAAACTTGAAACCTGTTTAATACCAACACCAGAAGGTGAAGAGCGTCCTTCTTCTGCATCTTATGGATTTGTGACTGAATGTTTTTTTCTAACACATAAAGCTTTAGATCTCGGTTATCGAGTACTTTTAGACAAATTTTTATGGTATAATTTAACAGTATTTAATATACCTAACTTCTTTAAATAAACTATTATTTGATTATATTGCTTAATCATTATTAATTATATTATAGGACTAATCAAAATTTAAGTCGAGTACAAAGACTTCATGAAGAAGCATTAGCAGGTGGTAATCCAGAAGCAATAGATATGGTTAGACAAAAAATGGATACAGAACTATCCAGGTATAAAAAATATAAATTATCGACATATTCAATTAAAAATATAAAAAAGTATTTACTTTTTACAAATATTTTAGATACATGTCTTTCAAAGTTTGTTTACTGTCACCAACATTATTGGATCTTTTAGCAAAATTTTATGCTATTACAGCATTTTGGTTAATACAAGTAAATGTACATGAGTTTGATGCTCAAGCAATTAATCATGCACCAAAATTTCCACAAATGGTCCAATTTCCCCTTCCGGAAAGAGTCCCGGATAGTTTAAGGTAATGTTTGTTGAAAAATGTTTTTAATAAACTTTTAATGTAAAAGAAACTTACTTATGGAAAAATGTTCATATTGTAAAGATTTAATTAATTTTTTAGATGTATTCCTGAATTTTTAGTGGAAAATCTTGTAGGGTTCTTATGTTTCCTACGTCGCTTAAATCCTAATGTTTTCGAAGAACAGGGCCACAATTTTTTGAATCCAATTTTAACAGAGATTGTCGTACTAATGGAATCTCAAGAGCGTCTTTATAATCCACATTTACGGGCACGTTTAGCTGAAGGTTTAGAGGCATTGTTACCTATACAAGATGATAATCAGAATCCTGGAATGGTAGATTTAGGAAAATTCCATAGGCAACAAATATTCATTTCACATCCGCATAGAAATAAAGTTAGTAATATATAAAGTGTACTAAGAATAACGTGCGCGAAATATATAGTTATATGAAATTTATTATGTATTGCTTCGTATGCAGATAGTTGAAAGTTTACTTCATGTATTTGTAAGCATTGAGATGACTGGACAAAGTGTTCAATTTGAACAAAAATTTAATTATCGACGACCTATGTATGTAGTAATGAATTATTTATGGAAAATATCTGAACATAAAAATAATTTTATGTAAGTAAATTGATTTGTTACGATTTAAAGAAAAATGTATATAAATAATATAATATCATTAATTATTATTAAAGTAACTTAGCTGAAAAAGCTGAAGCTAATATGGAAGCTGTACAACCACCATTGTTTCTAAGATTTATCAATTTACTGATGAATGATGCTGTCTTTCTATTAGATGAAGGATTTTCTCACATGACACAACTGAAACAGTTGTTGGAGGCTAGGTATTTTAAAAGAAATAATTCATTTTTTTTTAGAATATTATTAAAAAATACTTTTTTTGCATTGCTAATAGAGAAAGAGGTGATTGGAATAATTTACCACACATTGAACGCGAGCAGCAAACTGACTACCTTCATCACCTACAAATGAATGCAAGATTTAATAATATTTTGGGTAGAGAGACCATACGAACGCTGAATATGCTTACTAGTAAAATTAAAACAATATTTTGTCATTCAACATTGGTAGATCGCATTGCATCAATGCTAAATTACTTATTAATTCAATTAGTTGGACCTAATAAAAAGAATCTTAAGGTATTTTATAAAATTTAAATTTAATGATTAAATCTGTGAATGTGTATTATCATTCTAATACATATTGATAATTTTATAGGTAAAGGATCAAAATGATTACGAATTTAATCCAGCCTATCTGGTCCTCAATATTTGTGAAATCTATATAAATCTTAGAGATAGTAAATCATTTACACTTGCTGTTTCTCAAGATGGAAGATCTTATAGTCCTAATCTTTTTAAATTGGCTGATAAAGTACTTTGTAAGCTTAATATATAATTAAGTAAATGAATTAATATTATAGAATAGGCATTTGATAAAATTTAATAAATTTCTTTTAGTGCGCATTGGTGGTGCAGGTATATTACATGATTTAGATCAATTTGCGAAAAATGTATTAGTAGCTGCTCGTAACAAACAAGAAGAGGATGAAATATTAAATGAAGCTCCAGAAGAGTTTCTTGATCCTATTATGCAAACAATCATGAAGGATCCTGTTATTCTACCATCATCAAGGATAACGGTTGATCGTCAAACTATTGCAAGGTATTCAAGCGAGTTTTAATATAGGATACAATATATAATGTATTAATATTAATTAAACGTCTTAAAACAATTTTAGACACTTATTAAGTGATCAAAGTGATCCTTTCAATCGTTCAGTTCTTACTATGGACATGTTAATACCAAATACAGAACTCAATTATAGAATACAAGGATGGATTTATCAAAAGAAATCTGAAAAAGCATCAACTAGTGCAGAAACATAAAATTAAAATTATAATAACTAAAACAAATTTATGTGAATATGGCAATAAGAAAATTTAGGGTGAGTAGTTAAATTATAAGTATTTTCTGAAATTTACGATCACTGAAAAATATTCCAAAAAATGATTTTAGGCAAAATTGTATTATTAAATTACCGATTGCTAAATTCTCTTCTAAATTAAATGTTAGTTAATTATATTAATGTACCTTAATGAGAAATTGATATTTTTGTATTTTTGATCGATTAAAATATAAATACGAATAGTTTATAAATTTATAGTCTAGCACACAAGTTGTAATATTTAATGCAGTTTTTATGAGATATAATACCCTATAAGTAACGTGCAAAGTGAAGTATTATATATATACATACATGTGTATATATATATATGTATATATGTTTATGTATAAAGTATGTAATAAAATGAGCAATATATATATATATATATAATATATACATCTAATATATTTTTACTTTTACGTTAGAAAACTTTTAAGTACATATATAGATAGTTTAATTTAAAAAGTTTATTAAAATAAAAGTAATGCAATTTTTTTTGAAACTACTATAAAATTTATTAAAAATATAATAACTTAATATTTATTATACATAATTTTACATTACACTATTTATAAATATTTTCTGTACACACTGTTATTTAATGTTATAACGTTTTTGTTAATTCATTGAAGTCAGTAATGAACCATGGTGCATGTGATTTGACACTTTCTCGAATTATATTACCTCCATAACCTAAAATATTGCGTAATTTCTTAAAAAATTATCCACTTCTTACAAAAATATTATAAAACATTGTAATTACAAACCTATAAATGCATCTGCTGGTGGAGCAGCTTCTAAGTCCGTAGCACCATCCCCAATATGAACTACTGTTTTAAATCCTTTTTCCTCTTTAAGACGTCTAATAACTTCTCCTTTACCACCAGTTTTAGAAGTTGGCTCATCTTTATCAAAACCAGCATATTCTCCTACAGCAAAATAAATAACAGAGTTGAATACACAAACAAAATTGGATACATACATATATCATGTGTGTTTATATAATACCTGTGAAGTAAAATTTGAGTCTATTAGCATATATATTTTCAGCTGGTACATTAATTTGTTTTGCCACTGGTTCAATTAGGCAACGAAAACCACCAGAAACAAGAAATACTTGTTTATTGCGTGCTTGGAGGGTTTGTACCAAAGTCCTGTAAAATTTTGTTTATTAGTATAAAATGTCAAAATTTATAATACTATCACTACTTTTTTTGTTAACTATATAAAAGTATTACTTGACACCCGGAGTAAGCTTTGGAGGATGAGTACGTATAAAGTCCTTTATCTGTGACAAAGTAGGCTTAATAATATTTAATCTGACATTTAAGGATTGTTGAAATGTCATGTTTCCTTGCATTGCCTGTTTTGTTCTATAACATAACATTATAATAAGATATTCAGAAGAAACCAATGCATCAAGGTAAATGTATATTGCAAATAATATTCTTATTAAAATGTAGTGTCGATTTTATATAAGAAAGCAAAAATTTACTTACAATGCTGAAACTTGGTCACCCTTGCCACAATACTTTGCTAGTTCATCAATGCCTTCTTCTGTAATTACAGTGGAATCCACATCGAGAGTTACTGCATCCGCAGTTCTCCATACCATTCTTACTTCATCCAAGTTTGCCATTTATTAGACAATTATATTTTAACACCGTGCGAACAGAGAAGAGAGGTATCGCAAGAAGAAAATCTGCTAAAATTTTTCAATTACTGTACTGTAATGTAACTAGTGATTTATGGATATTAGAAATATAAGAAACGCGAATTGTTGGAGGATTTGGTGACGGACAGCATTGTCCGCAGTCAGCGAGCGAGTAACTGTTTAAAACTCGTTAAGTCAAGCTGGAGGACCCCAGCGAACTCACGATAACTACAAGAGCTGATACGAGCAGAAGTACATAATGTTTCGTCACGATCACTACGATTAGTCACGTGTTATTACACTGAACAAATTCAGCTGAAAACATTTGTTATGTATTTCCTTTGCTAATTATGATATATTAAGCCATATGTTGTTGAAATTCAAAGATAAAATTACGATTACAAAATCGTAGTCCTTCGGTAGAGCAGTAACGTAGCTACATACATACGTACATGCATATATATATATATATATAGAGAGAGAGAGAGAGAGAGATTTTCTTGGACTGCTCGTAGCTTAGTTTCAGCTAAAACGAGTTATACGTATTGCTCGAGTTTTTTACGGCACTGAGCCGATACACGAGCAACTTGTTGCCACAGAGATTACATAAAAATGAAGGAAGGTATACGCGGCTTCTTGGCTATTTACCCAGTGGAAATCATTCCCCAGGAAAGTTCATTTTAAAATCAACGATGATTCATTGGAATTTCTAAATCTATTAAAGATCTCGCACGATGAAACGCGCGTGTGTCCCCTTTCACCTGTAAAATTCCCATGCTGGAGTACTCGAAGAGCCAGCGGACTTATTGGTAACATAGGAAATTTTCTCTTTTTTCTCACTCTCTTTCTGTCGTTCTCTCTCTCTCTCTCTCTCTCTCTCTCTGTCACATTATAGAAAATATCTTAAATTTTATGCAAATTTCATTAAACTGGGAGGAGCCGATCCACGCGTGACACATGTGCAAACTTCAGTGCTTCTGCACTTGTATGACTGAACTAATTGCACAAATATTTGCATGGCTATTTTACATCGGCATTGTGCAAATACGAAACTTCGGAAAATATGTTTTTGTTTACTAGTCGATCATTTATCGCACGCAAGGATTTAGCGCTCGTTTCGTTTCATAAATTAAGATCTAACAACCTTTTTTCTTAATCCAAGAGTAAACGTTATTTGCGATATTTCTTTCTCGTATCAGATTTAAATTTCTTGATAACTACTAATCTCACTGTTGATGCTTCTCTCTCGCTGTGCAAATACTTCATACGGAAATTGGTTGTTTTCTTACCGATCAATAAAAAGAATAAAAACAGGCTCTTCTCGATATCACAATAGGCTCATCGTACCACAGATAGAAGATTAAAATTGTTTTTGATCGGAGTCGATTTGCTTCTTTGGAATAACTTCGTCTAACTAACGTTACGATGACACGCGCACGTGGAGACTAGGCAACGAGAGGTCCTATTCACAGCTTTTTCTCTTTTATACTTTTCCTTCGTATCTGCTAAATCTTCACCGTAAATATACCTGATGAACTACAGTGAGTTCCACGGGAAAAAGTCATACTCCGTAAATATACCCAGCAACAGACCCACAATTTGTAAACGTATAATTCTTTGCGTTCCTCTTCTTCGCACAGATTGCAAAGAACAAAGAAGTACCGATAAAAAGAGAGGGGAACGAGAGGGAGAGAGGCCATTCCCAAGGAAATATACATATCCATTGTATTTTACATTCACCGAATAATGGAAGAAATGGAGCGAGCAGAGTGCTATATAGAATCTATATTATATATCACGCCAGCTAGATAATTTTCAAGTCCAGACGAAAAACTCGTGTAACTAATGACGTTATTTTGCAACTGTGCGATGCACGTCAAATCGTGATATGTTATTGTGACACAAATCATTATCATATAACAGGTCATCGTACTCGCGAAACTTGTTACTCAATACTGGATAATTGATATGGGCAAATAAAATTTTGTATTCGACGATCGGAAGATATGACGTCAGCTCTATAGAAAGATTTCTTATCTTCCTAAATATACGATATGTCAGCGCTGCAGTCCTCCCCAGGGGGTCTTCTCCCATGGTAATTGAAAAAATTAAAAGCGCCTATCGTTAATTGGACCGCCTAAAACAGCATCGCCTCATCGGAGAATCTTCAAAGCAGTGATTAAATAAAGAGTATCGCCTTGTTATTCCAATACTGTCTAATAATATACGCCATTTATTCAGTCAGCTCTTCGCATAAAGTAGCCAAGTGGTCGTAAGTATAAAATTGCGCTATTAGAACCTGCAGCTCGAGCATCGGCCGTCTTTACGAGTTCCCCGAATCGCATAAATCGAGCTTCTTTTCGTTTAATTTCAATGTCCGCCTGTGTTCATTCATAGGAAATTCGAGGGCGACGCTATATCCCGTGGCAAGGAAAATTTCGATGGAAAGCGGAGGAGACGAACGACACGCCTCCGGTAATTATCCTCGAGTAGGACAAAAAACTAAACGGAAAGCAACCATTAGCATCAATTAGGCGGTTTAATCTACGAAATTAATTCGAGAGAACATAATGGATGCGCTTGAATTCCTCCAGGCGAACTCCACGGTAATCCATCCTCCGGAGATCATGCCACCCATTCGCGTTCCTCAACAACAAGTGAATCATTCGGAAAAAATGTCTCGACGCAAAGAAGGTACGAGGAGAGTAAAAGTAGCCACTAACGAAGTTGGTAAGTTCATTGAAATTGGTGAGAGTTTCATTAGCGAATTGCGTGCTTTCAGGAGTCAGCGGCGAGGGTGAACCTCGCGTCGAGGTCAAAGGGGCGAAGAGTGCGAAGAACGTAGAAAGGGTCGAGAGGCGGAGGATACCGAGGCAGGAAGTGGAATTGCTCCGGATTGCCGGAGTTTTTCAGGGGATGTCCCAGACGACGAGGAAGCGGAAGCGTAGGCGACCCGGAACGGGTGCGTCGGTAATTCCCCGGAATTGTTCCAGGAGTAGAGTCTGTTACGAGTTAAGTGCTGCGCCCTAGGTTGGCTGCGGGTGCTTATCGAGCTGGATGGGTGCACAGATAAATAAGCCGGAGTCGATAAGACAGAAAAGGTAACCGCGCGCGCGGACTTCGAGTTGGCGCAGTCCGCTGCGCAGAGCGGAGCGACCGAAAACCTGCTCTGCTCCCGTGAAACATTCATGGGAAATCATGGACCGTCAGTGCCAGTGCGCCGCCAACCGCCAGAACTCATATATCGTTGATGAGGACGGTGGTGTCGGGACGAGAGCGCGTCGACGACACGTGGGAAGGAGAGGAAGAGGAAGAAGAAGAGCAGCAACAATAACAACAAGAACGAGAGAAGGAAGAGGAAGAGGAAGTCGTTGTTAGCCACCGCTAGAACCGGACGCACCGAGACTCTGCGGTCTGTCGCCCTTGAAGTTTCTGCCCTTGAGGAAGGATAAGGCGATAGTTTGCGGGACCACCGAGAGTCCTTTGAGATCCTTGTTCCCGCGCGGAGGAGCGAGGAGAGAGAGAGAGAGAGAGAGAGAGAGTTAACGAATTGGAGAGGCGAAGTCTTGGAGGTCTTCTGACGGTACCGGAAGTCCCGATGCCCGGCGCGGCCGCAACGATCATCCCCGAGCGGCCCGCGCCGCGATGCCAGCTCTCCCCCCAATTTCCCTAGAGGCGCCGCACGGCAGTTCCGCAGGTGGGACCGCGCGAAGATGTAGTGAAGTTCTCGAGCGGGGAGGTCTTGGTTGAGACTACCGATCCCAATCTCGGTCCCGCCATGAAGAGGGTCAGATTGGACTTTGCGAGGTTTCCTTGGGTCCTGGCGCTCCTGACTCTCCCAGTGGGATCTTCCACGAGGGACGAGGAGGAGGGCTGCCCGGCGTCACTTTCCGTCGCACTGCGGGAGAACGACACGGTCAGGTTGAGCAACGGGCACCTGCTGCACGGGAATGTCTGGTATCCGCAGAGTCTCCACTGGAAGGACGAGACGGGTACGCGGATAATCTGCAACTGCGGGACTTACCCCCCGTGCTTCAGAAGGTGCTGCAAGAAGAACGAGGTCCTCAGCGACGGCGACAGGCCCATTTGCGTCCCCAGCAAGGTCGCCGTGCCCGCGCTACGTCCGTCGGACAAGGAACTGGCTCCGGAAATTCGCGGCCTCGAGGACCTCCGCGACAGGTTCACCGTGCTCAGGAACAAGGACTGCAGCAATGGGACCTTCAAGCTGGAGCCGGAGCAATTCGAGGAGGACAAGTTCGTGCTGCAAGCGAACGGCACCCTCCTGGTGCTCGGATCGATCCAGCCGCAACTCATGTACTGCATGGACTGGCACGAGTCCTTCGACAAGGTTGTCGTCCTGGTCTGCCTGTCGGCTACGCCCGCACCTGCCATCAGCAACGAGCACATCTTCCCCATAGGCATGATCGTGTCCATCCCCTTTCTTACGGCCACCTTCCTGGTCTACGTCATCATTCCGGAGCTGAGGAACCTCTACGGCAGGACCCTCATGTCCTACGTCGGCTGCTTGATCCTGGCCTACAGCTTCCTCTCCATCGCGTACTTCCGCTACTTTACCCGAATCAGCTGCATCATTGTCGGTGAGTCGACCAATCTTCACCCAGATCATTCTCTCTCTCTCTCTCTGGATTTTTCCATTTTCTTCCGACGGACGGGGCGGAACCGAGGGAGAGAGAGAGAGAGAGACAGTTTTTTCTCGATTTTCCCATTCGCGAGGAGTTTCCGGGACTTCTACGAAAACCATTCCACGAGAGATGATTTCTCCTACGACTGGATCCTTCTCTCTCTCTCTCGCGTCGTGGTCCTCGCCCCAGCTTCTCTCCGGAGGAAATTTAGCGCGTCGGTCCTCGACACTGGCGTCACGAGGGAATACGAGGAATCGCGCGAGAAACAAACGTGTCTAATGTTTCCACGCGGTTTCTCAAAGCTCTCGCGCATTTGCATATTACACTAAATTCCTTTCTGCGTGCATAATCCACGATTGCGAAAATAACCGCGCGCTCCATCGATAAGAACCTCGCGGCTTTTCCGCGGCGTGGTCCTTCCACGGGAGAGCGGGAGCGCGAAACTCCTCCCTCCCGCTCTCCCCCGGGAGAATTTTCGACGAAGTTGATAAAAGCATCACCGGAAGCAACCAACGACCCACCATTTTTCAGCCCTAACGCCCCAACGCCCTAACACCCTTGCACCGTCGTTAAAACCTGCGAAAATCCGCAGCGACGCTCGAGGGATCGATCAGGGTTTTCCCTCCCCCCCCGTTATCCCGATGATCTCGCAGTTCCAACACTTATTCATTGAAATCATCGTTTATCGCCAGATAATGCTCGCCGCAGCGGCAGCCGCATTATCGCCAGAATGCGCGCAAACTTTTCCGCCGACGATTCGCAATGGCGCGGAGATTTTTATCCGTTTATTCGCCCGTTTGTTTATTCATTTATTCGTTTATCCGTTTACCTTTCAGGTTCTTCGCTCGCTCGTCCAAATATATTTACGCGCACTCCGGGAGGAGATTCCCCTCGCGCTCGTACGTCGCGTTAGGTACATTAATATTAAAAGGCGATGCGAATTCTTCGCTTTGCGCGCGCGAGCGCGCGATATGATAAAATACCGCGAGGTAGCGGCGTCTATTTTGATCGCGGCTCCGCGAAAAATGTCAGCGACGGATAAAAACTCTCCCGCCCTGAGCGTGAAACGTGGACACGGAAAATGGTGAATTATGCACTCATGAATGTGCATTTAGGTTTGCGCACGGTGTGTGCGCGTGTGTACGTAGTTAGCATAATGTGGCTCTATAGCCAGCCACCCGCGCGTTTCCACCGGGTCCATTTGCATTCGCTTCGGAGACCCCGCACCACCCTCCCGCCCCTCTTAAATACGCGGAGCTTCTGGACGTGGGGAAAATTGTGCAGGCCGATGCATCGGGGAGAGACGCGCCACGCGGAAGGGCCGAGGGTACGACGAAGGGCACGTCGACGGCGCTAATCAAGGAAATTACGAGGAAGCGCAGCCGTCGACGCCGACGTCGACGCCGCTTTTTATCATCCGGAATATCGCGCACCCCCGCGATGACGTAGTCTCGGCGAGTGCAGTTTCGTGTGGCCGTGACGTCACTCTGCACTCGGAGCTGGAAATTACTCTCCCCTCGCATTATTAATGTTTCATTACGAGCCTATTCGGCTAATTTGAGAAAGCCGTCGCTTTGCACGAGCACGAGTGACCGCTGGTGTGTGTGCGCGTGTGTGTGCGCACGTGTCACACGCAACGCGACTTTTACCTGTGCGGGAATTAGGGCTGAATCACTGTGACCGGGTCAGGGGTCATGGCGGATGGCGAACGAAAATCGCCGGGACGCCGCCGGTGAACGAGTTCTCGTTTTGTTTATTTAATAATAGCCGAAGCGCGGCGGCGAATTTGTAAGGAGCCTGGAAATAAAGGAGCAGCGAGCACTTCTCGCGAGAAGCAATAACACTAAACTCCGCTAAAATATGCCGAGGGACGAGCGTCGCGGTAAATTGTGGCAGCGACGCCCGACACGCACCTCCACCCCCTCTTTTATAGTTCATAAATGCCCGACAGATATTACTCGCGACTCTCCTTTGAGATCGGTGCAAAATGGATCCGTTTCATGGGACCCGCCGCGAAGACTTTGACACCCCTCGCAACCCTTCCGACCCACTTCCGGGGGCGACCCTCCCTCCGCCGCCCCCCGTGAAAACCACCCCGAGCCTTCGAAAGGTACGCGACTTTAAGGCCGGGAGGGAAATTCTCCTTCGGCCACATTAGCGGGTTGACTCATTGTGTGGATCTGGGTCGCATGCAAAGCAACGCTTGCACGGACGGTAGTGGCTTTTAAAATATGCGCCACGTATTAAGCCGCCGCCATCTTCTTGCACTGGAAAAACTCGACGGCAGTCGAGACGCTGAAACTCGGGGAATCCTTGAAAATATCAATGGCGTTCCTGAAATATCGGCGAAATACGAATCTCTCTCTCTCTCTCTCTCTCTCAATGTTTGCAACGAAACAATGAATTATTCGCTAACGATACCAAGTATCGGGAGAGAGAGAGAGAGAGAGAGAGAGGGAAAGAAATAGCATGGCGAGAGCTACCTATAAATAAAACGGACTGAGAATACACACGATTTAGGCTTACGAGTTAATCTTATTTCTTATATTCCTATGAGATCATCGTCCATCTGGTCTTTTTTCAATGACGCCGCTGCCACCAGTGCAAACACCGGCCGGCGCTATCAGCGGATCGCATGTTGCAATTTTATAAATGTCACTCGGAGAGCGAAATGCATTTTTACGGTCTCGACGATACGCCGGCGCGCGGATAAGTCGGGAGAGACGATGATGAAACCGCGTCGGTTGTACCACCAGCAAAGCGAAGTCCGATGATCCGTTTCGAGCGCAAATGTCATTAGGAACGCATTATCTCTCGGAGGAGAGAAAAATAGTCAACAGAATCGAGGAGCGTTAGTGGAATTCGTTATGCAAATATGTTTTTCTCGCTGGGCAAATATCGCGTTCCAGCGCGGGACGGGGAGTGCCCGGGGGGGGGGGGGGGGAGAGATCCCGCTAGGCTCCAAATTCATTTGGAGTTAGAGTCCCGCAGGTAAATTAGGGCAATAAGAGGAAAGCCCGGGCCCACGACTCCCCACGGGCTCGTTAAAGAGAGAAATCTTGATGTTTTCCCGCGCGTCCCTCCCTCCTCCCCTCTCACCGTGGCACACGCGACTTCTCGCGCAATTAGCCTCTATCGATCTTCGGAATATTTTAAATAAACCACCCCGCCCCCGCGATCCCTCGTCGAATGACCCGGATCTCCGTCGCTTTCCAACAAAATCCTTCGCAAATCCACTTTGGCGCGTGCCTTATCCAGAGGGGGTGGGTGGGGGTGGGGGTGGAGGAGGGAGAGACGCGTTGTTTAACCGCAATCGTTGTTTTTGCCACCGGGGTTACCGGCGGTGGTACCTCTCCCGTGGGGAATTTTCGTTCGACGATAAATCGCTCCTGTCCCTCCCCCCTGCCCCTCGCCGCACCCCTCACCCCGTCGCGCTTAATTGCGGGAACTTGGCCGCTTCGGGGATTTTCTCTAATTGCGACAACTCCGAATCCGCCCCTAACATTTTTCCAGGTACCTCCCCGCCTCCTGGAAGTGGAATTCCCGAATTCCTCTTCTTGCGCGGGGGCGGCGGGGCGGGACGGGACGATTACTCGAGCTGCAAAGGCCCGGGAGGGTAGCGAGGATCTCGCGCGCGCGCGCGATTACCTCGACGGGTGGAGTTATATCTCGCAGTCCATTGTGCGTTATCAGCTTCCCCGATAAGAATTCCGCACATTCCCAATTAGTCCGAGTAGCCGACCTATCGACCCCTCGCAGTTTCCGCCATCCCCGCGTCATTATTGCTTCCGACCAATTCCAATCTTGTTTCCCGTCCACGGTTTTCCAACGAGCAACCATCGCCGTCGCGATGAACGCTATCTGTTCGATTTGTTTTTTTTGTTTTTTTTATATTTTTCGTTTTGTTTTTTGTTCTCTCCAGTCTGCTCTCAAATATCCGAACAAATCTCTGACGATCCGGCACTAACGCGAGAACACGCGCCAGATCACCAGTTTCTCTCTATCTGCCTCGCGGAATGCACGCGCGCGCGCGCGTGTGTGTGTGCGTGTATGCGTGCGTGTATTGGCGTCGCGTGACAATTCGCGATGAGAGAGAGCCCCGTCTATCAGTCGTCCCCGATGCGTGCGATCGCGCGATCGTCCGCTCGCCCGCGTAAATCCGCTCGATCCAGCGCCGACTTCCGGTGGACTCGACAGGTTCCTCGAGGAGTCGAGATCGAGATCGAGATCGATAAATCGTCGTCGAGAAAATTAGCGCGGAGGACGGCGACAGCGGCGGAGCTTCTTCGGAAGGACCCTAACGATCTTCCGCCGGAGGAGCGGGAGGTTCCTCGCGGAACTTCCGGTGAACTCGCGAGCCTCCAGGTCGATCGGGTTTACGAGCCCCTCGCCTATCCTCGGGCGGATCCTCCGGAACTTTGAGTTTACGGCGTTGTAAAAACGCTCGATTGCTCGTAACTCTCGTCCACTCGGAGAGAGAGAGAGAGAGAGAGAGAGAGAGAGAGAGAGAGAGAGAGGCAAGCGGTTTATCTCGCGATTCTGCGAAACTCGAGAGATAATAACAATTGGTACCGCCGCTCTCCCCTTTAATCTCTCCCGTGCCTCTGGTTACATTCCCATGATTATGCAAAGGGGGGAGGCGCGGGGACAGATGCCGGAAGAACCTGGAAGGACTTCCGGCGAGGACTCCGACGAGAGGACGCGTGCGGCCGAGTGAGACGAAACGATTTGTGCAATCGCCGTCGTACCAGTTGCGGAGTGCTGGAAGGAGCCAACTGCTCAATTGGCGAGATGACGGCGCTAGGAAGAGCGCGTGGGTGGCCACTTAAACGATCCATCAGCCACGTGGAAAAGTGAGCCACCGCGTTAACGAGAGTTTCCTCCCCGAAGAGTGGAAAGTTTCTCGAAGAACCCTGCCCCCGCCCCCCTGGCCGGCCCCGAGTTTTCCGCGTTATCAATTTTCCAGTCCCCGGAGTAAGGTCACGGAGACTCATTCGGAGAAGATTAATATTGATCGTCCGGAGCCTCCATCGCTAAATGGAACTTTAATTGATCTCGCCCGGCGAGTCCTCGCCGTAGGAAGCTGCCGTAGGAATTTCCGGATTAGGCTGTGTGGACCTTTTTATCTCTCGCCCAGGATCGCCCTTGCCATTGAAAGGCAAACTCGCGCGCGGTAACTAATCACCGCTTCCTCCTTTGTTCCACGGGGAGAGATTCCTAGCGGCGCTCGTTTGCAGCCCAAGGTCATCGACCAGGGTGAGGCCAGTTGGTTCCGGAGAGTTCCCGCGTTCGAGCGAGGTGAAAGGGGAGGAAGAGGGTGGCGCGTGAGGTTGAAATAACTTCCGGTGACCCATCTCTGTGTCCGTCGTCGGGAACGATTCGAGACTAAACAAGAGAGAGAGAGAGAGAGAGAGAGAGAGAAGAATCCTTTGATCGTCGACTGTGCCGGTGAGCAACAGTCGATATTCTTGGCCGTTCAAGGCCACCGAAATGGCTACCGGAAGTGCGAGGGGTTGTTCGCGAGAGGGGTGTCTCTCGGTCTGCTGCTACCCTAACTCTTATCTGAGGGAGGGAAGTTGCGCGGAGGTCGGGGGACCGGAAGTCTTCGAGTTGACTCTGCCTCGCCTGGCGGCGGGGGTCGACCTTCGGCGAGTCTACGGTTGGCCTTGCAACCACCTGCACTTCCTCTGGAACTCCAGCCAGCCGGAGTACCGGGAGCTCCGGGTGCTGGAGAACGGGACGGTTTTGCGAGGACAACCGACCGGAAGTGGGGGAGGATCATGGTGGGACCCGGGGGAGTACTGTTTCGCGAATTCCTTGCTGATGGGCGACGGCGACGGCGGCGGTGACGGCGGGAGGGTGGCGACCACGAGCTTCCTAGTGTGCGCGACCCACGAAGAACCGGAAGTTCCGCTCTTCCTGCCCATCGCCATGCTACTCTGCATCCCCTTTCTCGCGGCCACCTTCCTCGTGTACTCCCTCTTACCGGAGTTGCGCAATATTCACGGAATGACCTTGAGGGCCTACGTGGGTATGCTGCTGCTCGGCTACTCCGCCCTGGCCACCGTGCAAATCGGGGACCAACGCCTCTTGGATCGGATGTCGCTCTGCGTTACCCTGGGTAAATTGTTTCATTGATTTTTTCTCGCGTTCTTCTTCCTCTTCTTCATCTTCTTTTTCCTTCGAGATTTCGCTGCTTTTTCTCACAACCCGATGCGTAGGTCAGCGTTTTCCTCGCAGGAACCAATAAATTCTATGGATAATGCGGTAGCGGTGGGTTATCGGGTATCGTGTGGCCAGCGGTTAATGACGTCACGTAACACTTGCCATCTCGCCCGTAGATAATCCTAGCCGAGAGATAGTTCATCAAGGAGGCATAACGACATAACGGGAATAAGGACGAAGAGACGTAAAGCGGATATGACGATATAAAGGGAAAAACCTTGGAGTTCGTAGAAAAAGCGTGAAACACTGGCGCAAAAACACTGGCTAATAGGAAATTCCTCGAGGTCCTTGTATGATTGGAGTACTTTTCATTTCCCTTCTCTCTCCCTCTCTCTATTTCTCTCTATTTCTCTCTACCTTCCATTATCTTTCTTTTTCCTACTTCCGCGTTCTATTATTTAATCTCTTCTCATTCCCTCGTCTCTCCCTTCCTCGCCTTCCTCAATTTTCTCGAGAAAGGAGCGAGAGGCACTAGAATTCGTGAAGCCGGCAATTTGCCCAAAGTATTAGCGAGTATCGGATGACCCTTGACCCCGCGGATCCACAGAGAGCAAAGGAGCCGAGCAAATCCCCTCTACTTCCGGTTTTATTTTAAGCCGTCGAGGTGAAATCTCGACCGTTGGATGGTCTCTGCCAATAGATGAATCTATAAATCGATGAGGAGGAGCGCGGTCGGAAGAGGGGTGGAGGAGGAAGAGGAGGATCGTCGACGTCGACGTCGACGCCGACGCCGGCGTCGGCGGCGGTGCGCGCGCGCGCGCCACTCGTCCGGGCGAGGGCGGCTAATCGCGTGCGGAAATGCGAGCCTTGGCGGAAACTGCGTGCGCTGGCGCATACGAGAGCTCGGGGGCGGCTGCCGTTGACAGAACTTTGACACCCCGACGACACCTGTGCCGAAGGGGAGGCTCCGGGTCTTCCCAGTACCGCGCGCACTTCTAGCAGGACCAGTCGCCATTTTGGTCGCCTCCAGCCCTGCGAGCTCCCCCGGAAGTTCAGCAACCTCGAAACTCGACGATTTGCCATTCCGCCCTCTGTCGCACAACCCCCCTTTTCCAGATTACGAAATTTCACTACCCGCGGGAATCCCCCCGCCCCCCGCCCCTTTCGGTAAAAACGGTTCTGTGGGATTCTGGAACTAGTGAGCGTCGTCGTAGTTGGCTCGTCTAGTCGACGGGACGAACCGCCAGGAATTTCGCGAACTTTCGGTAGCCTTTGAAAAAACCGGTTCTCCCCACCCCCGCCCGCACCACCGGGGTACCACCCTCTACTCGCAGCGGAGTCGAGAGTCCTTGGACCTGCGTCGCTTCTAATTTTTGCTGATATCTTCGGTGTAGTAGGAGTATTGGTAGCAGTGGTAGTAGCAATAGTAGTAGTAGTAGTAGTAGTAGTAGTATAGTGGTAGTAATAATAATAATAATAATAATAATAATAATAATAATAGTAATAGTGAATAGTATAGTGGTAGAAATAGTAGTAGCAGCGGTAGCGATGGAAAAACGATAGATTAAAGTCAGACCTCTTCCGTTCTCCAAGTACTTCCGGCGAAGGAGCGTTCCAGGAATCAGCCGCGCGGCAATTAAAAACCGGAAGCGAACGGTTCCCGTGACGCGGGGGCATCGGCGATCCAGAATCGACTGGAGAGTCGTCGCCGTCGCTACTGACGGAGAATCGAGCGGGTAGAATCGAGGAATTCGCGATTGGATAATTTGCGGGTGTGCCGCGGAAGAAAAACTCGTGTCGACCCGGGGCTATCGGGAATCCCAAGGTCAAGCCGGGTCGAGCTATTTTGAGAGAGAGTATCGAGAGCAGTGGGGAATCCAAAAGTGACCGGCCCGGCTGCCCGATCGACTCCGGGAAGTCGCGTCGACCTGTGCGCGGATACTTAGGCGATTCTCCGTTTAAGGAACTCGCCGGAACTCGGCCGAAGTCGCTCGCGGTGTCGAAACGCGCCGTTCCCATCGTCGGGCACCCTCCGTCGTTAAAAATTTCCCGTCGCGCCATCGTCGTCGGCGATATTCTACCCGAGGGGGTGGAAGGGGAAGAGGGAGGTTTTCCCCGGCGTCTAGCAGCAACCGTGTGCGAGGAAGATCCGGAGAGTTCTCGAGTTTTACGAGAGTGTGAAATCGTCTGGAAAATCCAGTTACCGCATCTCCCTCGAGATCGTGGACCCGGGTGCGGCGGGGCGGGGGGTGGAAACGTCAAAGTGTCTCGTGAAATTCAGAGAACCCGTCAACCCCCGAGTCACCGGCGCAGGAAAGTATTAAGAATCTCGTAAAATCGCGATCGATCCGCTCTCTCCGGAGGGTGTCAACATGAAGTTTGCCGACGGAGGAGGGTGCGGGATCCTCCCGTTGATGCTCCCGTGTGTCCTGGGGTACCTGGCGAGTTTCGCGATTGCCGAGGGCGACGAGCCTTGCCCGAGCAGCCTGTCGGCTCGCCTGGAAGCCGGACGAGTCTTGGGGAACGGTTCCCTGGTGCACGAGGGGGTGGTTTACCCTGCGGGGTTGTTCTGGCGAGAGTCCTCGGGAGAATATCGCGGGTGTCCTTGCAACGTGACGACCTGCATCAGAAGGTGTTGCGGGGCTGGCAAAGTTCTCAACGGTTCGACGTGCGTCGACCTGGAGCGGTACCGGGGTGCGCCCACCCTGATCAGACCTCCCGATCGGGACCTGGTGCCGGAATTGCGATGGATCACCAGGATCGAGGACGCCTTCCACCCGGTGGACGGTATGACGTGTCCGGGGAACTTCAGGTACTGCTCCCTCGTTCCCTCGCTCCTCCACTCCCTCTTCGGGTCCATCGCGACCTTGAGCCTGACTAATCTGATGAACTGACCACCACGCAGGTATTTTTTGGACCCTGACAATTACGACCTGGAGAAATTTGTATTGCAGAGGAATGGGACGCTGAGGGTTCACTCGCAAACCCTCGAGCAGTCGGACTATTGCGTCGTTTGGTCGCTGGACATGGAGGCCACGGGTGTCCTCGTTTGTTCCCAGGATGAATCGCCCGACGAACAG
This sequence comes from Sclerodermus sp. 'alternatusi', assembly GCA_037305995.1. Taxonomy (NCBI): domain Eukaryota; kingdom Metazoa; phylum Arthropoda; class Insecta; order Hymenoptera; family Bethylidae; genus Sclerodermus; species Sclerodermus sp. 'alternatusi'. The sequence continues at coordinate 2,766,057 of CM074545.1, read as the reverse complement.
CAGTCCGTCCAGCTCTATCCCATCGGCATCGGGATCTCCATTCCCTTTTTCCTGGCGACTTTCCTCGTGTACGCCCTAGTGCCGGAGCTCAGGAACCTCCACGGGGTCATCCTCATGTGTCACTTGGCCTCCCTCATGTTCGCTTATTTTTTTCTACTTATCATTCAGCTGCACTGGGACCTGTCCATCGCCATTTGCATCACTTTAGGTATAAAGCCTATCTCTCTCTCTCTCTCTCTCTCTCTCTTTCTCGTTCTCTCCCGACTCCATTTTCAGATTTTTCCTCAGATTTCATCTCACCTTCGCTTCCTCTCCCATTCTGCGCTCGTCGCCCATACCCGACACCCCTTCCTTGCTCGCCTTGACTCTTCCCACAGATGACCTTGAGGGGGTGGTAGCAGCACCCGATACTCCTCCCCCATTAACGCGAGCGTTTCGAAGCTGCGATAAAATCGGTTTACGTGGGTGGCCCGATGCTGTGCCTGTGATGGTGTCCTTCGTGCCCACATACGCGCGAGTGTGTGCGACATCGCTAGCGTTACCACCCCACGCCCCCGCCACCCTCGACGTCGATATTTGCCCATTTGGGTGAAATTATGAATTTTATAGGAACCGACGGCTTCCCTCGAACGAGAGGCCACGCGTTCCCACCGCGTCCGGTTTTCTCGTGCCAAAACGCGGACCTTCGGGGGTGGAGGAGGCGGCCCCCTCCACCTCCCCCGCCTCCGCAGAATGTTGGGCAGATTTCCAGCGAATTTCATTTAATTAGCCCTGGCGCTCGGCTCTCCGACGTGCTTGGATGTTTACCACGAGCCGGCCCAGTCCCGGGGAACGGTGCTAATCAGCTTTAAGTGCTGGTAATTCCAGACTCTTCGTATCGCGCCATATGTTTTTATTTAAAGGCTCGTGGGAGTCGAGCGATTTGATTAAACGATAAGATTAGCGGCCGAAGAAAAGCGATCGAAGGAGGAAAAGTCTCTTCCGGTCAGAGGAGGGGGAGGGGTCCATCAAGATTTATCGGTCCCTCCTCGAGGAGGAGACTCCGCTACAGGAAATGAAAATACGGTATCTTCGCCACCCTCCCCCATCGAGCATCGTCACCTATAAATCGCTACAGGCGAGCTCGCGGATTTTGGAGAAAAGACCGGAAATGGAAAATCCGCGATAATCCCGCGGAGCTTCCATCCTTGGATCTTCCCCCCCCCCCCCCCCACCCGGTGTTTCGCCGTCGACTGATGTTCCCGGAAGTTTTTATGGTACTACGAACGATGGCGAGGGATTATTTATTTTTTGGAGAGGATTTACGAGTGCGAAGTGAGAGGGAGAGAGAGAGAGAGAGAGAGTTTAGGGGTGGAATTTCAATATTTGCGCGTGCATTCGTCTAATGGTATTATTTATGCGTCTGCTGCTTTTTACTCCGGGGCCGCTAATAAAAACGTCAAGGAGTATAGAGAGAGAAAGAGAGAGAGAGAGAGAGAGAGAGAGAGAGGGAGGAGAGCCAGCGTTATATCCTCGTTAATTAATGAACGACAGCGCCTGCGCCTCGTTCTGTGATCCTTTTCATTTAACAAAACGCGGTCACACTTCCGTGGCGCCGATCCGATAGCAGAGGGTGCCGATAAACATTTTTCTCCTGCCGTGTGCCAATTAGTGAGACTTAGTTCCGTGCGCAGCCTCCGGCGAGGATGTTGCTGGCCTTCGTCCTGGTGTCCTTGCGCGCCGTCGTCGGCGCAACTTTGCCACGTGGCGCGATCCCGCACTCGGAGGATCCTCTCCCCGGAGAAGACGCTCGACTGTCGGGGGCTTCGTCGGCGATTTTCCCCGGGAGTCGCGGCGACCTTCCTCCGGAGGTCGCGGAACATTCCACGCGTCCGCGGGAGAATCTCAGTGGAGGTAGGCGACACGCGACGATGCGATTATCGCAGGAGGCGGATCCGCGTGACGGCCGCTGGTCCCCGACAGTCCGCCAGTTTCCACCGAGCGTCTCGCCTCGAGGTCCAGCTGGCTCCGACGTCGACGACGACGACGACGACGCGTTCGTCGTTTCCACGGAAACTATCGGTAGCAGTGAAGGGGAGAAGGGGGGGTGGTCCAGTGCGAGAGAGGACGTGGGGAAAATGGCAAGTGCCGACAATTTCCGGTCGAAGGTCGCGGATCCTCTTCAGGTTCCTGGGGCGAGCGAGGCACCAGCCCCCGCTCTGTCGCTGTGCTGCCCCCTCGGTCAGTTTATCCGGAAGTCCGGTTGCGTCGTCAACGAGAACTCGACTTTCCCCGACCTACCGGAAGTCTTCGACACCGACCTCGGGTCGGAGAACGTGTCCGCACTGCTGCACTTCCGGTTGGTCCCCCGCGACTTCTGCCAGGGTGACCGGTACCCCCTCAACCCCCTCATGTACCAGGACGAGCAGTTTTTTCTGCTGCCCAACGCGTCGGTGTTCCTGCCTTACCACGGTTCCCGGAGGTTCCTGGACTTCGAGGATTACTGTCTGGGGGCGGTCCCGGGGATGTCGGAGTTCCTCGTCTTTTACTGCGACATACCCGCGAACCTCGAGAGCACCCAGAAGGCCGTCTACTCCTACGGGATGATGTTGTCGGTGCCGTTCCTCCTCGCCACCCTTCTGGTCTACCTCCTGGTGCCCGGCCTCAGGAACATGCACGGGAAAACCCTGTCCTCGTATATCGGCAGTCTCTGCCTGGCCTACGTGCTCCTCGTCACCGTTCAAGTCACGCCGCAGCGACTCATCTTCCAGGAACTCTGCGTCTCTCTAGGTATTCCCACGCTCTCCTCCCCCCCTCCCCCGACCCTCCCGAAATTTACGATTTCCTTATTCCGCGACGATTCTCTCGGGAATCCTGGAGAATCCTCCACCCACTCCCGAAACGCGCGCTATTCTCCGATTATGCGCTTAGGAATGTCGCGCGCACGCACTCACACACGCACACGCACACGCACAGAGCGTACGCGCGTTTCTTTTCCGACGAGAGGGGAAGCTTTTCAGTTTCCCGCAGTCCTTGACATTTATATTTCCCACAAAAGTCTCTCGACTTCGCGCGAACATCCTTCCTCTGTCTACGAAATCTTTTCTTCCGTACACACGCGCGTGTATGCGTGCGCGTGTGCGTGCGCGCGTGAAAGAGGAACGTTTTAAAGAATACCGTCGATCCTGCAGATATCGATCTAACCTTTGCTTCCCGAGGGCTGTCCTCGGCGACGACTCCGGGGAACCACGAATAAGTTTGGACATCCGCGGAGCCGCGATTTCGCCACCGGGCGAAGGTTCGCGACACAAATACTTGAAGGAATTTCCTCGTTGTCGAGAGAGAGAGAGAGAGAGAGAGAGAGAGAGAGCGGACGGAGCTGCTGGAGGAACAGAGAGAGAGAATGAGAGGTCGTGAGTGGGGAGAGGGAGAGAAAGAGAGAAAAGAGAGAAAGAAGCGGTTTATCAGGAACCTGTTTACGAATCCGCGTCAGAGTCGCTCGAGGAGGAATCGTCGGCGACGGCTGTCGTCACTCGCACATGTAGCGTCGCGCGCGTTCCTCCGGTGACGACGACTCCTCGGCGTTCGCGAATCGCGCGATGCAACGGGGGTCGACTCGCGAGAGTTGCGCGATGCAACGGGGATCAATTCCCGCGTGACGTCATCCGTTTGTTTTGCAATTAATTTCTTTCGGAACGACCAAAGTCGATCGTCGGCGACGACCTTGCGGATCCGGTCGCGACGACCGGATGACTCAGCGCGCGACACTCGACAGGAAATCGGCGGAGTCGTCGCTCGTCATCCCGAGGAAACCGTAGCGACCGGTTGTCCGGCTCGCAGTGCGCGACGCGAAATTCCCCGGAACGCCTCGGCGTCCCGAGTCCTCCTCCTCGGTACCGTTTTTTGTCGCGGAGAGAGGGGGAGAGGAGAGTCCGCGATCGGACTCTCGACATCCTCTCTCCGTGTCCGTACGTTCGCCGATCGCGAATATAGTTTTTCTTACCTCCGGAGTGTGTGCAAACGCGCGGAGAGCCAGGCCGATAGCGCAAACCGCGCGCGATTAGCTCGCGCCGACTCTCACCGGGGCATTCGGATACTCGGGCGAGGGACTGTGGGGGAAGGGGAGGGAGAGGAGAGAGGAGAGAGGAGGAGAGCAGAGGAGAAGGAAGAGGAGAACAAATACGCGGGGAAGAGGAAGAAAAGGCAGAAACGGAAGATAAGAGGAGGAAGAGGGAATAGGAAATAGAGAGGAAGGTGGGGACGGGGAGGGGCGGGGTGCGGGGGTTCAGGACAAACCGAGTTCCTGACCGCGACGACGGTGGACGCGCGCTCCAGTGAAATTCTGCGAGCGCCGTCAATTTGGCAGAAAATTTTCATCCTCCGCGCGCGCGCGAGCGACAATTTCCCTCGATTGGATCCTGATGAAATTTGCGCGGGACGGAAGCCGATGTCCGATCTCGAGATAGTGCTGTTAAACCGGAAATGCCGTCGCGCGGCGGAAGTGCCTGGGTCGTAAAAGTTTATGAAAAATTCCTGCGGCCGCACGCGAATTTCAAATTACGCGATTGCCCGCTGAATCTTTTAGCGCGAGTATCCAGATGGCACGATAATTACGGAACGCGATAGTAACGATTGTTCGGCGAGAGGGAGAGAGAGGGATGGGGAGGGAGAAAAATATAAAATAAAGATACAAAGAGAAGAGAGAGAAGAGAGAGAGAGAGAGAGAGAGAGAGATAAAGTCGAAACTACAAAAGAGTTATCGCAGACCGTAATTTTAGCACGAGCTAAAAGCACGCTGAGTTTCTCCACGTCGGTTTTCCACAGTTTTCTCCTGAAAAGAACCCGGAGAGTCCTCGTCGAGGTGGAGGTGAAAAGTAGCCCGACGGCGTCGGGGAGCGGCGGCGAGTAACGGGGCGACGTCAGTCGAGGTCGTTATCTTCTCGCGCAAATCGGCGATTTTACATTTTACGGTAAACCATCGACGTGGACGTCGACGCCGACGCCTTTTGCCGAAGCCCCGCGACGGCCAGGTGTTCGACGTCACTCTCGTCGGTCGTTCCTCCCTCCCGGTCTCTCCCTCTCGTCGTCGACGGCAGGAACATCCTCCGGGACTCGGAGTACCGTGAAGTCCATTGAGAAAGATCCTGCTTCGCAATCGCGCAATTGGAAGTTGCGAAACGCACCGGAAGTGGACAGTGACTCTTCCACGAGGAGGAGGGGGGAGGAGGAGTTTTCCTTCGGTTTTCCGGCGTTTCCGCCGGCGACGGGGGAGAGTCGGTGGTCGCGTTGGATCCTCCGGGTCGCCCGGGGTTCCCGTTGAGTCCAGCAATTTGAGGCGCGACGGACGCTATATCTTCGTTTCCGGAAGTGTCACGTGATAATGACTGCGGTCAGCGGACAGCCGGCAAAAAGCAGGAGAACCTTGAGCGACAGTCAGTAGCCGCACCGTCGTGACGCACTAGCCGGAATGTTCGCGACCCGGAGAAACTGGAGCGGCACCGGCTGCCGCCGGCGTTTCTCGTGGTGGACGTCGACGACGACGACGCTGCTGCTCAACCTGGGGCTCTTCCTGACACTCGTGAACTCCGACCGCTCCGGGGGTTCGTCCACTCTCGCCAAATCGACGACGGGCTCCGGAAGTGACTCGACCTTGGAAGAGTCGAGAGGTCACTCGCGAAGAATCTGGAGGAACGACCCTGCCCTCCTCTACGAGACGGAGACGAACGTCAGCAGCACCTCCCCCTCCTGGGAGGTGTCCATAGGAGTTTCCGCTCAGGAACCCCCCGACGACGACGCCTGCTCCCGCAAGGGCTGCATCCCCCTCTGCTGCCCCCCCGACCACAGGGTCCTCGAGGGCAACTGCGTCCCCGTCAACGGCACCTGCGACTTTCCCGCGGTTTACTCCCAAAACTTGACCTTGACCAACAAGAGCGTCGACGAGGAGCACTTCCAGTTCTTCGTCTGGGACCCCTGTCACGGCGGCCAGCGGTACAAGCTCAGCCCCGAGGAGTTCCCGGAGGACGCGTTTTACCTCCTGGAGAACGGCTCCATCCTCCAGGTGCGCTTCAACTACCTGGTGAACCACACCCGTTACTGCTTCGGCGTCCTGGACCCCGAGCGCAATCAGTACAACGCCATCCTCTGCTTCGACGATGAGCTCCCCCCCGGAGCGGGAATCCCCCCGGACAGTCAGGAGATCATCAAGTTCGACTTCCCCATTGGGATGATCATTTCGGTGCCGTTCCTGCTGGCGACCTTCCTCGTCTACACGATCATCCCCGACCTGAGGAACATGCACGGGCACACCCTCAGGTGTTATATCGGTTCCCTAATCGTTGCTTACGTTTCGCTAGCCGTCCTACAGATCACGCCGCAGACCATCATTTCCGACATTGTCTGCATCGTTTTAGGTATTTTGATTTTTCACCCCCCCATCCCCCACCCCCGCTCTCGAGAGAGACGCGGCAAATGACCAGTCCGCGACTAACACCCTCGTCGAGACAAGGCCGATTTCCTCCGGATCTCGTATCTCGAGCTCTCCTCATCCTCATCCTCCTCCTCCTCCTCCTCCCTCTTCCTCTCCATCTCGCTATTTCCGGTTGGGGTGCGAACCTTAACCCTTAACCGGCGAACTTTGGATTTGCGTCACTTCGGAGAGGACCGCACTCTCTGGAAGTTTTCCTTTTTCTCTTCTCTTCTCTTCTCTTCTCTATCCTTCTTTTTCCTTTTTCCATGACAGCAGTCCGCGCGTCTCTTTCTCTCAATAACTTTGTGCGATTTGTCTCTTTCAGCCTTCATCATCCACTTCTCCTTCCTGGCGAGTTTCTTCTGGCTGAACGTCATGTGCTTCGACATTTGGTGGACCTTCGGGTAAGTTGCGCAGGATTCTCGTCGATATCATCCCCCGTTTTACTCCCGCGCGGAAGATCAGTGGCCGAGAGACGGAGAGAGAGAGAGAGAGAGAGAAATTACCGGTGGATTTATCCTCGGCATAAAGCCTGCCTGGGAGGCAAATATAATAAATGTGATATAACTGCCACGGTATTAATCATCGTTAAGTGTGTGCCAGATCTCCGAAAGTTCGTTCGAAAGCTTCGCCAGGGCTATTTTCACGCTTATTTACCCTCGCCATTACTTTTGGCGGACCGAGAAATTTGATAATTGGTAAACACCCCGGGAGAATCGATAGCGACATAGCGCAAATTGATATCTGGTGCGTGACTGTATGCGTACACTCGACACGGTGGCCTCCTCCACGCACGGTTCATTTTCATCCGTCGGGGGTAAACGCCACCACCGTGTCCCGGATTCGTTTACGCGTCCGCGTAAATTTACAGCGACGACGGCCTTCGCGGGAACGGCCGAGACTTCGTCGACCGATATCGGATTCCTCGTCATTTTCAATTAATGACGAAAGGGCCGGCGGAGGGGGGACCACCCTTCCCTCGAAAATCTCTTCCTCTCCGGAAAATGGCATTATCATTTTTCTCTTTTACAAAAGCGCGTCGATGTCGTCGTTGCTCTTTGTTTTTTTTTTTGTTTTTTTTTGCTAAAACTATAGTTTTACGTAAATTTGCAACAAACGAGAAGGGAGAGAGAGAGAGAGAGAGAGAGAAACCACAGTCGCGTTAAAAAATCAACGGGATGATAAGTCAACGAGCTCTCGGATCGATGGTTGCGTTAATTTATCTTCAATCAAGTAGATTGTGCAAGATAGCGATAAGAAAATGGCGGCGGGCACTTCCGTCCGAGAGTCGCGGGCGCTCTCCCGATAGAAATGGGATCGTGGAGAGTCGATGAATTTTTTTCCACTCGAGAACGAGTCGCGGAGAATCCTAGCAGGATGAAGGAGTCGACGGAGCGACGACGAGCAACGTTCGATCAAGCGAGCAAAAAGTTTTCTCCGGTTTCGCGAGACGCGAGGCGCGGGGAACTCGTCCAGGGTTTTCCACGGGGAAACGCGCGCGCGCTCTCGTCTTATGGTGCTTACTTTACTCCAGCTTCTTTTCATCGCTCTTTAGCCTCGAGAGCGGAATTCCGAGGCGGAATGAAGGGAGAGAACGAAGGAATTAACGAAAAGTGTAAACACTTGCCCGAATTAATCATATCGGATCACAGTCCCCGGGAATTTTTCCCGGGAGCTGGAAGAACCATTCTATAATTGGTACCCCCCCTCGGTGGAGAGACCTTGACGCGTTGCCGGTACCCACGGGGAATAATAAAATTCCGTTTGGTTTCACTGAAATCCTCGAGAATTGCCGCTCGGAGAATAATGTCGGGCTAGTGCTCTTCTCTCTCTCTCTCTCTCTCTCTCTCTTAGGAAGTTTCCAGAGTCGCGTTTGCATTTGTAATTCCCAACGCGATCAACTCGCTCGCTCATTTACTTTTCAACGAGAACATTTTCCTTGGTGTCACTCGTCGGCGGAGACTCTGCGATTGTCACTCGGCAAAAGTTGACCGCTAAAAGCGAGGCGACTGGATTTTCATTGTAATACGCCTACCAGCGGCGACGCGTGCGGCACAACTCCAATTACACGATTATCCATTAACGCGTAGAAATGACTGAAATGCCTCCGTGAAATTTGATCGGCATGAATAATTCAATGCGCCGGCGAATATCTCGCGATATCGCCAATTAATTTAATTGATTGCTACATCGAACGCAGGAACTTCTTTTTCCTGTCGCTCGTTCGCTCGCACGTTCTCTCGTTCTCTCGTACGTTTCTAATGCAACATTTCACGAAAGCAGTTGCCACCGTCGGAAAACTGAATTTTGGCATTTCACATGTTGGAGGAACATGAGTCAGGCGGTAAAAAATACATGACAATAAAGGCAACAAAAATAGAGTGGAAGAAAATATATTTGAATCCATAAATCTTGGAAAGTTTATGGTTTATAAATAAGTTTAAAGAGAGAGAGAGAGAGAGAGAGAGAGAGAGAGAGAGAGAGAGTCAAGTGGTTAGCAAGTGAGCAAAGATGAGGGGGGCGAGGGTGTACAATATATAAATGTACTTTCCTTCGCGTTTCTCCATAAATAAAAACTTTACGATTGGCCGCGATAGCTTTGACTTCTTCCCTTTCATAAAATACGCTCTTTCTGAAACATTAAATTGGACGAGTCTTGCACGCACGGCTACGAATAGTAAATACATCCGCATCCATCGATATGCGCATACGAATTAGACGAAATCTGATCTGACTGCTGGAACTACGATCATTACACGCGATGTAAAATTCAAATGGAATATCCGAATTTAGTGGATTCCTCCCCCGGTTTCCCCGAGATAATGCCAACCCTAAACTTGGAGTTTCTTCCGTGATCGTTCTTCGAGTTTTCTTCTTTTTCTTTTTTTTTTCTTTTTCTTTTTCCTTTATCTTCTTCTCTTCGGTAATCAGTTTACAGCGATGATAGGGAATCGCGCGAGCGTCTCTCCGGTAGAAATAGTCGCGTTCAACCGATATTTCACGAAGGAGAAATTTTTTTATTTCGGAAATCGCCTCGTCTTAGCCACCAGGCACGACGGGGGGGTGTGCCTATGCGCGCGCGTGTGTGTGTGTGTGTGTGTGTTGGCTGTGATGCGGATGGCGGATGGCGGAGGTAGAGGTGGCTGTGGCGGCTGTCACGAGGAGGGTTGACGTGCCTTTATTGTTTGTACCTTCCAGGCAATCAATTACACACCCTTGTCGCTACAGAGAACCCCGTTAATTCCATGACATGTGTTTTACCCTCTGAAGAACTTGCAAAGTCCCTCGATATTTCTCGCGCAGTTTCCGGTATCGCCGCCGTCGCTCGTCTCTCCCTCCCTCCACACTCGATTATTACGTTGCTATCGACTTCCCGGATATTTCCGAAACAAACCCCTAAAACCAGAAGGTTTTTAAGAGAGAGAGAGAGAGAAAGGCATGGGGAAAAAGCATCAATCTTGCGAATTCATTCGGGAGAGCTTCGAGAGATTCCTACCCCGGTCAATCACGTTCCAATTTTCCGCGGAAAAACTCACCCCTTGCGCTTTCCATCAACGTTACTCTTGTTATTATTATTTTTATTATTATTATTGGATTGATAGCCAGTTACGTATTTCCGTGAGCAAAATTCGCTAAAATTTCACGCAGACTCGCGGGGTCGAGGAAATAAATCTCCGATCGATTTTCCTCCCCCTGCCGCTTTCTCCTCCGTCTCTCCCTTACTTCCCATTCGCTACAGGGAGAGGTGCGGGCGTTCGTTCATCGAAATCCAATGTACCGTCGTCGCTGTCAACAAATCGAGTTCACCTTCTGCGAGAGGCACTTGGGTCTCGATGGGGATTCCGCTGTTTTCTCAGGAATTACTTGGGTACTTGCAAATATTTATCCGTCGAAGAGGCCAATCGGCGGCGGGTTGCTTAGCATTGGCGTTTCTGCTTCCACGCGGTCGAGACAATTGCAAGAGACTCTCTCTCTCTCTCTCTCTCTCTCTCTCTCTCTCTCTTTCTCTCTACCTCTCTCGTCTCTCGGCGATAACTCATGGAATTATCAAGACGAAAAGTGGAAATTTTAGCCACATTGTGCAACGCCGACTCGTTGGCAGGGGGCGATTCAGCGATAAGAAGAAACTCGATCGTGTCCTCCCGCGACCGGCCGCCATCTTGGTTTTATCAACCCCAAAGATTATTATAAGAAAATAAGAGAAATTGTCGCCGTGTGGCGGATTCTCGCGTGTTCTCGACGCGACGCAGGAGTACTCGCGATAACGCGCGCTCGTAATCTTCTTAGAATATTGCCGGCGAGAAGACTCCGCGCGCGCGCGCGCGCACGGTATAGCACGTAGTAATTTACGTGAGAGAGTTTCGATGATGACTGTGGAAACATGCGTAATTTCCCCTGCGTATAGTAACACGCAGGTACTATTCGCAGGGGTATCGCGAATGTCACACCGAGCAGACGAGAATGATAGCGTGACAAAAATGCATAACGCCGTTCTTTTCTTCTTCTTCTTTCCCCCTTTTCCTATTTTTTTCCTCTTTTTTTTTTATAGACTCTCACCGGCCTTTTCAGTGCAACCGGAGAGCGTCGGGTGGTAGTTAATTAGCGAGATCCATCATGAGACCTATCGCGAGATTCCTCGCCAGGACATTGATCGTTCGGCGTGCGCGACCTTTTCAGCAACCCCCGCCCCTCTCTCCCCGTGAAATTAATTACACGAACGAGGCGCTTCCGCAAAGTGCCGCAACTTTTGATTTCCGATGGAAAAACGCAGCCGCTCGGCAGGCACAGCAGGTGGTTGTTCGGAGTGTTCCACATCGCGAATCCACCACGAGATTTCTCTCGGTGGTGGGACGTTGATCGATCGACGGAAAAAACGACCCTTGCGAGGTTCCACCCCGCCCCCCACCCCCTCTCTCCCGAACGCAAATTACATAAGTAAGGTACTCTTAAGGTATTCCTGGTTTCTGATAAAAAAACGATGCCTCTTTTCCAAGCCTGCAAGCCGCGAAACTAACAACTCAAAATCAAGGGTGAGTGGGTGGGTAAACTATGTATAATTTGTACTCTTGTTGTCCCTGTTGAATTCTATTTCTCTTTTAATCAGTTCATCATCACAAATCCAACTTTACAACACGCTCTTGGAGCCTCTTATCGAATTCGCATGTTTGCAGAGACTGGGGAGGGATTGAATGAAGCGTCAACATTTTCCGTAGAAGTCCTAGGAGGGAACGATGCTTGCTCTTGAATCTCTTCCTGCATGTTCTGCATGATCCCTCGCCACCCTCCAACTCCACCCCCAACCCCCCATGAGTTTCCCCAGTGTTTTCTCGCTCTGAATGGAAAAAAGTCCCCGTTTGGGAGGCATGTTCTTTGCACGCTGTTCACCCGGGGATCTTTAGATTTCGTTTGTGGAATTCTTAATGCCCTTGAGAACGTAGCAAATATACTCCATAGAAACTTCATAGACCTGTACGCGTATATACATACGCACGTTTGTGGAAAGAAACAAAATGTTCATCGTATCATAGACGTTTTTTTGATTTTCGCAGGATATGCGATGGATCCAAGCGTTCACCTCTCTGCTTGCATTGTTTCAGCGGATTTCGTGGACTCCAGGGTAGCGTGAACCAGGGGGAGCGGAAGAAGTTCACCTTTTACTCGATCTACGCCTGGGGTTCCGCTTCCTTTCTCACCGGTATCTGCATCATCATGGATTTTGTCCCCAACGTACCGGAACACTTTATTCGACCTGAATTCGGAGTGGAAAGCTGCTGGTTCACCAGTAAGTTCACGACGTTCGCCCCAGGATACTCGTGTTTGTTAATAATATATCGCTCTTTCTTGTTTTCTCCTCCTCCCTCTTCAAACTCTCCTCTGCGAAAGATTTCCAAGACACCGCCACCACCACCACCACCACCACCACCAGTATTTAGCCAACTAAGAGAATTCTCTGACTTCTCCGCGTCTGAAATTTATTTATAAACACTCGCCATTTAAAATATTATCAGCGACGGACTGTACGAGGAAAGACGCGCCTCGTCCTTCCTTTCACTTTCAAGGAAAAATCTGCGAGGAAATTAACCGCGTATTTCTCCCGAGCACGCTTTTTCCCCGACGACAGAGAAAGAGAGAGAGAGAGAGAGAGAGAGAGATTTTCCCCGCTTCTTTTCACGAGTGACGTTAGAAATTCACGCGGCTCGTTAACATTCCCAGAATAATGGTCGAGCACGGAGAGCGGAGAATTAGCGTTTTCTCGGATTCTAAGATTTTGCCGGGAGAAAAATGTTCCTCCGTCCGCCTCGCGAGTAGGTTGTCGAGTAATTCTCGAAGTTGGCTCAAATGTCCTCCTTGAAACCCGCGTTTGCATCTTGTCGCCGATGAAATTGGGCACTTTGCATCGCGCGGCTTCTTCGAGCAATAGCGAGAGGGGGAGGAAGATGAGAGACCGAAAGATGTCGTTTTTATTGCAGCTGACGCAGCGAAAGCCATATATTTTTATGGGCCCATGGGAATAACGGTAATCTGCAATATTTGTTTGTTCATCTCAACCGCCTTCAAGCTTGGCCAGCACCAGAAGGATACGGCGCATCAGCTTAAAAGTTCCGAGAGCAGGCGCCACGACGACAATAGGCAGTGGTACGTAACTTGACTTACTTCCGAACTTTTACGAGCCAGCGGGAGTGCGGTAAGTCGACGAATGGATTTGAATAACCCGTTAGATTCTCCTGCCGTAACTGAATTCGATTAATATTGATTAGCGCTTTTTCCAGACTCCTCCTCGTCCCCCTCCCGCCGCTCTTTTTCTACCTCGACGCGAAAGATTAAGCGGATTCTGGTTTTCAGCCGGTCGAATGGTCGAAGCTCGCCAGTATTTTTCCTAGATCTCACCTGTGGATAGTGGAAATGATGGAAGGGAACTCCTCCGGCTTGCAACGGGCGATCGATTACCGGCGAAAAGCATGAAAATGTTTTCGCTCGTATTTCAGCCGGACACGGAACGGTTATCACTCCTCTCTTTAATGAGAAAATTATTTTTAGTGCCGGCTATGAAACGCGGGCAATATGGACACGATTCCCATACGCCAGTTTATTTTCACAATTACGAAATCCCTTGAAACAGCGAGGAAACTTGGTGCGCACATGCACAAGTTTGGTAGAACGTGTAGCCAAAACAAAATAAATTCCAGAACAGCCGTTCTCCGTTCGCTCTCGATTAGCGGAGAGATTGTTTCTCGCCTAGCCCCGTCCGAGTGCCGGTAATAATGATTAGGGATACCGATATAAAATCTAAGTTTAACTCGGCAAATGCCCGTGTGTACGCTATACACTTCGCGCGTGGACCATTATTTCAATGTCACGCAATTTTTGCAACTTTAGCGCCTCGATACTCCTCCCCCGCCTCCCCGCGAGGACTCGTCGCGTCTTTTCTAATCAATCTAAACGCGGAATGACGACTCTAATCATTTTCTCCGTCCGCAGGTTCAATCTCTACTTAAAGCTGTTCATCGTCATGGGAATCAATTGGTCCATGGAAATTGTCTCGTGGCTGTGCAAGGGAGCGCCGCAGTACGTCTGGTACATCACGGACCTGACGAACACTCTTCAGGGTCTCATCATCTTCATCATATTCGTCTGGAAGGACAAGATCAAGCGACTCCTCTTAAAGAGATTCGGCTGTCACAGTACCAACGTCCTCTCGAGCAATTCAACGCGAAGCGTCTACAACAGCACGGCATCCCGCACTTGCACGACGTCCATTCCTCTTCAGGAAAAAGTCAATCCTTTCGTGCAGGAGTCCTACAAGAGTAAAACCACCACCGACGAAAGCGATTGCGCCTAAGACCTCTTCAAGAACCGCGGCGCTCCATACATGTACAATCCCACTCGACTATTCGTGCGTGTAAAGCTTCTTCGCGAAATTACTTTGCCATGACTCTACGTCATTTTCTTAGCGAGTGACGTCACTCTCTTAGCGAATCGCGTCATTGTCATTCTGCGGAAAAGCGTGCGCTCGAGGAGGACGCGCAAGCACGTCCTGGGGATTCTCACTTCTGGAATCGATCCTGAATCACGCGTCGTCGATCGATTCTCTTTCACCGTCGATTTACCATATAGATAACTTTACGACGCGAATCCTGCCTGAAAATGAGCGTCGTTTATTTGCAAGTACGACGCTTCGATGACTGTACTTCGCTGTGGATGGAAGAGATCAACGATCGAGGAGTTATTGCTATTTAGGGAGGAGAATCGTTTTCTTGTGTTCTATCCTTTTGAGATCCAGCGAGCTTTAAAAGGGAATTACCAAAGTTTGTCACGATGATCGCGTTGATCCGTGACGATACTAGGACGTGCTCGTTGATATTTCGCTTGTGTCTATCCATTCATTTCTACCGTGAAGCAGTTTTACTGAAATTCTTGCTTATTGCGAATTTACACGATAGCAATCTTTATGATTTCCTCGAAGAACTGAAAGCAGGTTTACAAGAATTCTCCTCGTGGATGAACTTCATTGATCTCTGTAAAGCGAAAGGTCATACTTAATGTGTAGACGCTTCTTATCAAAAGAGAGAGAGAGAGAGAGAGAGAGAGAGAGAGAGAGAGAGAGAAAGGAAAAGCGAAAGAAGTAAAGCTTCTTCTTTATATAGTATTAAAACTCGCGGAAAGAGAAACCGATTTATCTGAAAATTAAGCAATAATTTGTTGCTTGACAAAAAAACGGCCCTGGATGAAACTCGATGTACCTGCTCTGCTGCAGAGGGTGGAAAAAGTGTAAGCGTATTTAAGAGAGTGATGATGTAATTAATTAAAGAGTAACGTATAAACTAATGATTTCGTCATATGATATAAATTAATAAGCACAATTATTGTTTATTCAATAATGATAACTAATTAAACATTTCTCCTAAGGTCACAGTTTAAAGATTTTGAGGAAACGCTTTTTATTTAATTGGCCAATCTATATCTTATGACAAAATTATAGCTACATGCCTTATAATATTAAGCTTGTGTTTGTACATATCTATGTGCCATGACTTGTATTAATTTATATAATTAAGTTAAAACGCCTCACGAGTTAACAAATTTAAGCTACTCTTATAAGTATTTTATCTGCTAGTATGATAGAGTATATGCAAATATTTATTTGAGAAAGTTTCACTGCTAAATCATTGTTATTTTGTATCGTTTGACAATTTATGTGTTAAAATCGATGGTGATAAATATTTCTAGATTCTTGTGTATATGCGTATAAATGTAATTTTTGAAATAATTTTCAATTTCTTCACAGAGGTCCCAATGCGATAGTATTATTTTCTAAATTGTTTCTTTAGTTGAGATTCAAAGATTTTTAGTTCTTTTACTTTCTTAAATTTTACAGTATTTTCATTCTGATTGGAATAAACTTATAATAATAATCAAAAAGCATATGTACAATATTCAATTCAACACAAATAAGAGAATATCCCACTCCAAAGCAAGCTATTGTTATTGCACATGCGTTTGAATAATTTAAATATTTAAGATATTTAAGCAATTCATATTAAACTGCATTAAGCGTAGGATAATCTGGAGTTAAAATCTCGCAAGAAAACATTAGAATTGTGTATTTGAAATATACTTTTATTTTTATTACAGGTAATAAAACTATACTCTACATTATGAATTTTTTTCCAAGATATATCTCCTTACATAAAAATGCTTTATTCATTTCAATTTACATCGTTAACAAATCAATATTTAGCATAAAATTGAACCTTTTCTTTTTTGACAACATTTGAAAGATATTTATGAGGAATCGTTAAACGACATAATTGGTCATTAAATATTTCGCTTCTCTGCAATAAAAATTACACTGGGTGTAAGCAATGCGTGTGATTTTAATTGATATGAAATATGTACATTGCAGTTGACAATCAGTTATTTTAATTTACTAATAATTATACATACAAATTATTACAAAAAGTTATAAATATCGCCAGAAAAAAAAAAACAATTATTTCAATGGAATAGTACAAGAAATCGCTATCATTATGAAGTGCCGCTTAAAATAATAAATTTTTACATAACAGGAAACACTATTTCTGCTTATTTTTCTTATATAAAATACTTTTTAAAGTCTAATTTTCTAAATTTTAGTAAATTTAAGCAAACATGTCTTCTCGATCAGCTCCTACTCCATCGCCATCTTCCAAACTTGAAAAGTTTAAGAAATGTGCTGGCCTATGAACTTCGTGATAAAATTCTTTCGGGTTTGCTAACTGAAGTTCATATTTCATATTTGGATCATGTCTCACTCCTGTAAAATATCAAGCATTTTGCTTTGATTAGTTTCTCCAGTCATTTCCAGACTCCAAGCATCGAGTAACATGCACCGTTTTATCGTTACGAACTTACCCATGAAGTTATAATTCCATGATCCTTGACTAGGTACCATGAAGAAACCTAAAAAGCGATCGGACAAAAGCATTTGTACTTTCTCATAGTGACTGGGTAGATAGCCCTTAGGATTATTTCCTTTGTCCGTATTTTGTTTTCCCCATTCAAAACCGCTGGAACATTCAAGATCGCGCACAATTAACATTTTTCCTATGCGTAAAAAGTTAGAACTTTTAATAAATTAATGAATTAACCTTACCTTGGAGTCAACTTGTAGGCTGTAAGGGAGCAAGATCCTGGCGTAAAACTGCATGTGATGACTATTGTTTTTTCTCCGTCCCAATTGGGATTTTCAGCCATAATTCGCGCGTGCGTGGAAATATCCTGGAATATAAAATAGAAGATATATCACCTGAAGCATCATCACATTCACACCCGGAATAAAGCACAAATGTTTTATACCTGTGGCGATAATTGTGGCAATTCGTTAGGTTGCGTGTGAATCCATCCAAGAGGTTCCATTTCTTTCAGATACTGATGATTTGGTAGTGTGTTTGGTAAATGAACAGTTTGATGAGTACCCCACTGAGGTGCCATCACTATACACCTAATCTCTTTAACCTGAGGATTATCAGGAGGACTAATACCATACATATAACCGGCGATTTGCGCGCGCAAATCCGATATCGTAACAAACTTCTTGAGAACGTTTTTCGGTAAAATGTAGGTGTAGCCAGTTTCTTTAATGTCATCCGAAGAGACATAGATGTGATTCGTTCTAAGGTGAAGATTGGTCGCTGAAATTGCCCTAACGCGCCATTCTGTTTTCGAGCTGAATGTTTGCGTTTCATAATTGGAAGTAGTCGCCGTGATAATTTCATCACCGTGTTTATTAACTGTTCTTGTAGTAGTTGCCGTGAGTTGAGACTGTTCCTTAGTCTGCTTCTCGATCTCAGCGATTTGTTGACGCTGCGCCGATGGGGCACTGATCTCCATACCAAGTATAATGTCACGGATTTCCGATTGAGTCAAGGAAGCAACATTTACGTTGTTCTTCTTACCGTAATCCGCTAATATCAAGTCCTTCAGTTGTACTTCAACCTTAATCCATTCATCGTCCGTCAGCGACGGCCAGATGTGGTGAGGTTCCGTGATAGTGGTCTTATCCGGTTTCAAGACCACCTTTGTTCTCTCGGTGTTCACGTGAAGGGCTCGAAGAATAAGAATCAACCGGGAGAACGCCGTGTAGGACGAAATGGTTTTCAACCAATCGTCGTATAGATTGAACAAGACCATCTGCGGCTCCGTGGCTTTAAGAATCAAGTCGCCGAACTTCTCTACTTTCAGGCAAGCCTGGAAGGGCAATTGCAATTCGGAACCCTTGATAACGATATTAGGGAAATCGAGAAGATGCACTTCCAACGGGTCCAACATTCCCTTTCTCGTGACGATAATCTGTTTGGGTTGCTCTTCAACTGGCAGGGAACGAATCAACGCTGCAACTTCTTCCGCAGTCTTCCACTTTGCCAGTTGACCCAGACGCTTCTGACCCGCCCAGACCGAGGTATGGATAATCTTTAAGAATAATTGACCGGTTCGTGGATTAAAAATAAATATAGCACCATTGATTGGTTTTGTCGTTAAGTTTCCTTCAAACGTCTTATGAATCGTTACGCGATATACATTGGTATCATCGACGAACCAAATAATCTGGTTCGAGAATAGTTCGCCGTAATTTTGCGAGGACAGGTAAGGCTCGGTAGGTTCTGACGAATAAAGCTGCAACGCTTTTCTAATACGTTCTCGCAGCACGTATAAGGCAGGATTAGCTTTCATTATTTTAGCCATTGCCTGCTGTATGAGTGGTTTACAACCTGGGAACCAATTTCCGTATGCACTGTGTAAATTGTACGCTAAATCAATAGCTATTAGTAGACCTGTTGGAGATGGATATATGGACATGTTGTCTGTCGTATAGTCCAGGAATTTCGCTCTGGCATAACGCTCGATGTCGTGGGAATCGTAATCTCCCCATCTTAATTGAACGTCGATCCAATATTTCTGCGTTGTCGTATTGTCCATCAAGTCCTTGGAATCGGCCAGAAGGGAAGGTCTAGAAACGTTCCACTTGTAGGCGGAGAACAGCAGAATATCGGCGCAGGAGGAATTCATTTTGTACGACTTCCTCGGATGAATTGTCTCCTTTTGCACGGTTTCAATTTCGAGCGCGTCCAGTTCTTGATCGAACACTTGACAGAGATCCATGACGATCGACTCGTGTACTTTCTGCCACAAGTGAGCTCGGAAGATTTGGATGAGAGATATCTTCAAAGTTGGAATTTTACCGTGCATGAAAATTCCAGTTAAATCCAATTGTACCTAAGCGAGAGACAGCGTTCGTTTAGTCAATCGAAGGGAGTGAAGGATCTATCCGGTTTATCGGAACCGATTTCATTCATAGTCGACTTACCTGGAAACCAACGTAGACGTTGGCTCTGTTAATGGTGGGAGACCACCATAGGGTGAATCTACGATTGGGAATTTGATTCAAACCCGATCTTTGGGCATTGGTCAGTTTCTTGTATTTCATCGATTCTTCGAAACCGGAAGCTTTCTCCCTAAACAAGTACGAACGATCGACATTAGTTCCAACGTACACGAAATAAACGCGAGTCTTGCAGAAATCATAGGGTCTTGTAGTCTGGTAGGAAACTGCATTAGATATCCAACACTAACACAGGGCAAATAAGACCATTGTTCTACGAGTTACGACAGATCAACATTCCTAATGGTCAAATGTCAATATCTATCAACTCGAGAATAGAGATACGCGTGGAGAATATTTGTCAGGGGGTATCATACCAGAAAAGACCTTCCCACGTTGGGAAGTAAGTTCCCTTGAAGAGAGTATGTTCCAGGATACCCTCTACACCACCAAGTGCTTGAATCATATCTGTCCTGTAGTTGTTCAAATTCCATAATTTCCCGTCGTGACGTTGATGCGTCCACCAGAATGGATTTTGCTTCAAAACCTAAAGAGATTTACGAAGATACATTTCATCATTCTCTGCACGCAACGATCGTTCGTAATGAAGATAGCGATACACGGAGGAGAGGGGAGAAAGTCATACCTGATACTGTTTGAATTCGGTTCTTATTCGCCATCCCTTGTCGTAGGCCAAGGTATGCCTGTCCTTTTGGAACAAGGTATTTATTCTGGGAATTCCTCGGTCCCAGCTGTCCTCGAGATCCTCTAAGGTTAAACGTCGATTTTGAGCATTAGCCTCTTGGCGTTTCAAGGCATACTCGGCCCATACGCGCTGAGAATCGATGAACTCCGATTCCCACGGCTGAATATATCTGTATAAATTGGGGATCAATTGATCTTCATCGTGGCTCATACCAGATCGAAAATGCGTGATGCCAACGTCCGTTTGCTTCGACCACCTTAGATCCGATTGCGGAATAAGAACGTGACCCATGGAAAGCATACCCAAGCCTCCCAGTTCTTTCGGTGTATAGAAGACTACAGGTGGGAATCTCGAAGGCATCTTAGAGTTGAGACCGATCTTGATACGAGTCTGAATCTTATTCTCGCATTTAACCAGCAGGTCCAGCAACTCTTGGGTATTTACAACAGCTTCCCTGAAGTACGTCATTAGACCGATCAAAGCTGTGTTCCACTTATTTACAATTTTCGTGAAGGTGGTAGAACCCGATGCCATAAGAATTTGCCTGACTCTGTTGTGGAATCTCTGAAGGCTCTCGTCGTCCACCCGCAAAAAGCATTGGGCCGTTCTCTCCTTTGTTATTTCGTTTTGTAAGTTCCACACACCATCCCTGTGAGTAAACTCCTCGTGAGTGGTTCTACACTTTGGCAGAATTCGACACTCGAAGCCGCTCATATTGAACAGCAAATTCGGGTTATCTTTGCTGTAAACGCTAACGAAACTGTTCTCCCATTGAATAGTGGTGGTCGAGCGTGGTAGACGATTCTTTATGTCCCAGAAGACCGCGCGACCTAAATTAACGTCGTGCTTCATCAATCTCATACGAGCATCGCGGGGCCAGCATTTCTTGTTGTTGTACCCAACGATATTTTCATTGTTTGGATCCGGATGCTCGGTTAAGTACCTTTGAATGAGGTCCCTCGCCTCATCCGCGGAAAATCTTAGGAACAGATGTATTCTATCGACGTATCTGCAGTACAGGCGGATCGGGTGAGCCGTCTCGGAGGCAACATCCTGGAACGTTAGAAAATCATTGGGCATTTGCGGTGGCCCAGCCATCTCACTGGCTCTCTGCAATCCCAAAACAAGCAGGTCCAGTACCAAACCGTAGTACTGAGCAATGAAAGAGGCGAACTGCAGACCTCGGATTATACCATAACTGTTCGTGTGATTCATGTCTTTGTAGTTGATGACTACGTTATTCTTCGCAGTCATGTAGTCAGCGATGTTGTGATCGACTATCAGCCTGAGCAATCTGTTCAATAACGTAAGATCTATCTTCTCGTACAATTTCTCGAATTTGGACTCCAGGAGGACATTGCACTCTCCTTCGTTGACATCCCAAACATCCTGTAAATTGTTTATTCCTTGACACCATTTGTAAACCAGCAAAGGCGGAGGTTCCGTGTCGGAAGGTTTCACCCACGGTGGAAACAGTCTACGTTTGTCCGCTTCGTACCACAAGTACTGATCCAGATAAGCATCGGTGATCTTCTCCAATGGTTCGACGTCGTACACGGGAATCAAGTGGCTGTAGAGATCCATAAATTCAATGCCAACTTCTTTAAACGCTCGTTGGGTAAGAAGATGACGTTTGATTCTGGATAAAGCTTCGTGGGGATTGTCGTAAGCTTGCTCGATCAATCCGAGCTCCTCGCGTTGACTCTGGTTCAACCGGGACTTAACGCTGTAAGCCTCTTTCAATCTTTCCAAGGCTAAAATCAGAAGTTTCGTGTCGTGTTTGTACGATAGAGGCGGGAATGGAATAGGCGCAAATCTTCTGGACTCCAACCAATGGACGGTGGTAGTATAGATGGCGACAGCTTCCTCGGGTGAAATATACGGACCGTCTTTCAAATAGTTGTGCTGTCGTTCCTGTTCGGCTTTCAGGTAGAGTCGGGTAAGACGACCCAAATTCTTTTTACAAACAGTTTTATCGACGGTCGCACCGCGTCTTATACGTTCGCGATTATAATGAGCGGTGTTGGTCCACCAATCAGCCTTCATCTTCACGTATCGTAAAATCATGTTCTCTATCGGCATGGGCAGTCCCGGGACTTTCCACGGAATATTTGCTTTCCAGCATCGCCAGGCTTCGCTCAAGTGTTGCAGTATCGTTCGCGCCTTATTCTGCTTAATACCCTCCGGCATCATGTCAACAATGTCGTGCATCACCGACGCTCTTAATTCCAAGTCGAAATGCGACTCCACTCGCTGCTTGGTGACCGTTTTGGCCACACCCTTGGAATGCCGACCTTCGAATTGTCTCGACAATAAATTCCCAAGCCATCGTTCCAAAAGTGGTGTTATTCCCCTCATGAAGAAGAGCCAGACCCTCCATCCTGGTGCCCAGAATCCACAGCCAGGGCCCTTTCCAACGGGTCCGGTGTTGAAACGATAGTATATCAAGTGCTTCAGATCTTTGCACATTCTGATTTGCCTCATAAGCTTATACTTGTATCGATACATTCCAGTTAATTGACCAACGTGAGCAAATATGTATTGCAGTCCATCGGCCAATTGGAACGCATCCACGTTATTCAGACGATACTGCACGTGCGAATCGATTATTAATTTTGTCAAGCGAAGGATCTCGCGACACAGATGGAAAGCATTTCCAAATCGAGATTTCTTTCTTTCCTTCGTTGTTAAGGTTTTAACTGGTTTCAGATTGAAATTATAATCCAGATGCAAATAGTTCAAGTTCTTTCTATGAATAAGCAAGTTCAACATATTGTATCCTTGACGGCAAACTTGCAAGCCCGCTTCCACCCAATCGATCGTTGTAGTTTGGAAAAACTTTGTTGACTTGAACGATCGGAAAAGAAAACGCTTTTTCTGGGGCTTGGGTTGTCGATGTTTCAGCGCATTCAGTACAAAGTACTTCAATAGCTTTTGATAGCTAACTCGAACTTTTACAGGCTGTCCTGGTGGACAATGTTCCCTGTACCACGATTTGACCAAAGGGATGTCTATAGCACGTCTTGTTCTTCCGGATCGTGTATTGAATGGTCTTGGAGCCCATAGAAGAGCTATACCATTGGCGGTATTGTCGGTATAGAGAGGAGTTTCCTGAAGAAATGGCTGAACCTCTTCGGGCAAAACGAAATCTTCGTCGTCTTCCACTTGAGGTTCAACCGTCTGACAAAGAGGAACAATTATTTAAATGTATCTGTAGCATTTACGTAAACAGAAACACATAATTATGCAATAACTTACTTTTAATGAATTTCTATGAGAAATTGGATTGATCAAAGGATCAAAATAAAATGCTGGTAAATCAGGATCTTCAGTTTTGATATAAACAACGTTAGGTGCGTGGTACCTGTAAATATTTATCGCTAAATAATTTTTTTCGTTAGTTATACGTTAATGGAGCAAGTAAGCTGATAAAATGTTTGTTGGTGATGTCAGCAGTTTCCTTTTAATGTATAAAAGAATACTAATAATGATCACCACTTTCATTTACCACACTGCTAGTAAGACTTGTAAAATCTAGTTAGTCAGCCTTAAAACTTGTGTGGAACAAAAAATGTTAAGCCATAAATCAACTTACCATGATAGGTGTACGAAGTGAGGCATATTATTGTATAAATAAGGAAAAGCAATTCTGTATTCAGTTCTAATAGGTTGTCGAATAATAATTTTGTTGATGTCGTTAAATTCATTCCAGTCTTCATCTGCAGCATTGGAATCTTTAACCAGAGGTTCAAATTTAGGACCTCCGGGAATAGCCATATTCAATGCTTTTGCAGTGAAAAATGATTTTGGATCAAATAAATAAAAAAAATTTTGATCTACCAAATCCGTCAACAATTGATTCGCTAAGCGATAAAGTGTTGCCATTTGTGGAAGTGTTAAGTTCCATCTTCTGTAAGTTGATCCATTAACATGTCTGAAAACAGAATATTCTTGTTTCATACTTATATTTAATAAAAGTAAATAAATAAATTTTTATTAGTATTTCAGATTAGCGTTTGATCCAATTTCAGTATTTCATAAATTCATCTCGGACAAATTTACAAATATACTGAAAGTGTCAACCCACATTATAGTTGATTTCAGGACCCCTACGCGATTCATCATTAAATTAAAATTATATAATTCATGGTTTTTTTCATTAAGTAATATTTTTATATTGTATAAGTGTTAAAATGTTTTACTTCTCTTACTTTGTTCCTACAAGTGGCTTATGTTCGTAAAACCATGATGCTACAGATTCATCTTCTTCAGAATCTAGCTCTATTTGAATAGCTTCTAATGGTTCTACATCTAATACGTTGTCAGCATAGTCTAATGGAGGTTCCTCATCATCAAATGGAGGAAACCTCATTCTTTTAAAATGCCTACGATCTCTTTTTTCTCGTCTCATCATAATCCACATTGTCCCCCATTGTGCTATATATACTGGTTCTATTACCCAAGGAATTTCATTCACAAAAGTAATTGCACCAGTAATATGATATAAAACTTTTACATCTCTAATTTGTTCCCATGGCATAGGCATATTTTCTAACAATTTCATTACAGCATGAGGCATATATTTTAGAGCTCCTAAGTATACACGCTTATCGTGCCTGTATTTGCGGCTGCTCATATCACCATGGTCACGTATGATTTTTCGAATATGTTCAGGAGGCATATCTTCTTTCTGAGCATCAACAAATCCAAATTTTCGTTTCTCTGCAAATCTTTTTGATTGCAATTGCTGCCATTTTTGTGCTTTTTCTTGTAATTTATCTTCTGATAGCACTTCTGGCTGTTTAGGCATTTGTGGTAATGGAGGACCTGCTATAGCATGCATGTGTGCATGATGTGCCGCTTGTGCATGCGCAGCAGCTTGCGCATGAGCCTGTGCTGCAGCAAGCTGTACATGGGCCTGTTGCTGGGCCATCATAGTGGCCCAGGGATTAGGCCCCAGCAGATACGGCGGTATAGACATCTTTTAATGAAATATCTAAAAAAAAAAAACAAAAATATCTTCTTTTTACAATATATTCATAAATATATATTTAAAAAAGACAAAAATTTACTCTAAGCAAGCTTAATATTGATAAAATTTAATAAAACGTATAGTTAGGAATGTTAAAAGCTTTGTGAAAAAAATTATGTTCGCCGGGAAATAATACTTGGTGGCCTAATAAAGCTTAAATAACTACTCTCAAAACTACAATTAGAGTATAAACGAATTAATAAGAAAGCAGTGTAATAATTACAATCAATTTATATATTTCACGTTCTTCATCGGGAAATGTACGCCATTAAGCTTCTTTATTCACGTTCCACAGTTGTAACCAATAAATTATGGCGTTATTCTACAACTTCCAACGCTTCCGATCTTCGCACAAGCAATAGCTAAAATACCAACTACGTGTAAAAAAATGTACAGTGCATTAAGCTGAATCCATAACTGGACAAAATGTAATTTCCCTCCAAAAAAAACTAGTAGAAACTTAATTGGAAAATAACTATTGTATCGACTGCATAAATTACTATACGATAAGTTTATCGACATTATACTTTTAGAAATATTTAATTCCTGAAATAGAAACTAGTTGCGCCTCTATCAACTTCGTTAAATTTTGAGTACTGCTGCACTTTAATGGAGTACTTATTGCAATATTTATAAACAAGTTTTAAAGCTGATATCATTCATCAATGAAAAAAGTAATGTTCATTATTTTCTAATTGTTTAAAGAGACGTGTATTTTTAATATGAAATAATACAACTAGAGAACAATTATGATCGTTAATTTTAAACTTTGGTCCATTTGTAGTGAAAAAAAAAGAAAAAGTAGAGAAATATAAGAACATTTTACATATTGAGTTTGATTTTGTAAGATGCCTACCAGGGCAGGACATTTGAATTTGATGTTTTTTCAAGATTCTCAATTTAGTTGGACGGATGATTTACCAGTATGCAAACAATCGGGTAAATTGACAATATAATCTAACCGTTGTCACGAATACATACGTGCTATACGTTAAATATATTTATACATTAAATATGGAAAAACTTGATAACGAACAAAACTATATTGTAGGTGTAGGATTTTCTACAAATCAAATTTACAGAGAAGATGGATATAGACAAGAGGAACATTCGTTTGAAGATCGTAGTTTTCACTGTCATTATGACGACTCCACATTTCTTTATGGTGTGTTTGATGGACACGAAGGGACTAAGGCTGCTAATTTTGCTATGCAACGTATAGCAGCTGAAATATTACTTGGTCAATTGAATGGTAAATCAACCGATGAAGAAGTTAAGGAAGTACTTAGGTGAAGCAATAAAAAGATCTTTATATTTATTATTGATTTAAAAGGTTTTATTTTAATATAAAACATTTTTCTCAGGCAAGCGTTTATAGCTGTAGAAAAAGGGTACTTTGAGTCAATAGGAGATTTACTAGCAGAACGCGCTAGCTTACAGTTTGATATTCCAGACGGATTAACTTCGTATGAAACTTTTCAAAAATTTCCACATTTGGTTAGCTATATTATTATTGGTACTTTTAAATGTAATCTTAATTGATCCAAATTCATATTTTTTATAACAGGTTGATAAATTGAATGCATTAAATTATGAATTGTCAGCTGGAACAAGTGCTGTAGTAGCTTTAGTTTATCGCGGGCGATTATACGTTGCAAATGTCGGAGATAGTAGAGCGTTACTTTGTAAAACTGATAGTAATCAAGTATTAAGAGTTGTACAGTTAAGCGTGGACCATGATTTAAGAAACGAAGACGAACTTTTACGTCTCTCTCAACTTGGTTTAGATGTTGAATCTATTAGGCAAGGTATTGCTTGATATTAAAAATTTCTCAATGTAATTGCAATAATGTAATTCCTCCAAACTTATTGATTCTTTACGATGAAGGATCTCATCTTGGAAATCAAGAAAATACGCGCTGTATTGGAAACTATCTTGTAAAAGGAGCTTATAGGGAATTCGAAGAACTTGCATCTGCTACTGTTGAGCCCGTTATAGCGGAACCTGAAATATATGGAGGTATAGAATTGGATAGTTCCTGTAGGTTTTTGTTACTCATGTCTCGAGGCTTGTACAAGTCTCTGGAAGAAGCAACAGGAACCGATCAAGTCAATAAGGAACTAGCACTCATAGCTGTCGAACAGGTAAAAACACTAATGAGATTCCAAGAGTTCCGTATCATTTGATTGCAGTTTAAAATTCTTCTTTTCCTCCTCTTCCCCTTCTTTCATACAGTTTAGAATTCAATCCACATTAACGGGAGTTGCACAGGCCGTAGTTGACAAAGTAGTGAGAATACATCACGATGTCAACATGGGCGACTCGGAGAACACGCAAACTTCTGGAAAACGCGACGATATAACATTGCTGGTAAGAAATTTCAATTTCCCGCTACCACATGCTTTGAAAAGTCCAACTGCCCCGTCCGTTAGATTCAATCCAGTTGTACAGACATCATCGCCGAGAGCAAACGTAGATACTTGCGCGTACTCGAGTTCTGGTACTGCATTGTCGGACGATAACTTTGATTATGCGTCAACCAGTGAAACTTCGACTTCCGACATGTATCCGCCAGTAGATAGAAACGCAAAAGTAAAGCCCTACGTCAGTTTCTCGGACTATTATGAAAATGTAAAGAAACGAAGAGAGGAAGGGACATTGCCGGAGGGCATAGATTTTTAATAATGTGCGTGAAGCTACTTGAAACGTTGAGCAATGCCCGTTCTCTTTTATTGTTGTTACGTAATATATTAACTCTATTTATTGACCATTAAAAACCAAGTGATCGTGTGACAGTGTGTAAATAAAAAGCATATTAAGAAAATAAATATTTAATGTTTTTCGACAATGAAGCAATGCCATTATTTTTCTTTTAATTTTACATGTATTTTCGATTATACAAAACTCCTTTGTCATGCTTGATTAAATTGTACAAAGGGAACATTGCAAATATACAAAAAAAAATCCATATAAAAATGTGTACAGCATCGAAGAACTCATCCTAGCCTCGCACTTTATTCTTTTCTGAATTGTACATGTGCGAGTATCTGCTTTGAATAAAACATAAATTTCTAGTTAAAAAATTGTTATCATTGCATTGTACATTGGTTGACGAGAGCCTATACCCATTGCTAAAGAGATACCGCGGCAATCTCGTAAGATCAAGATTTGTAAATGGGTAATCATGATTCACTTAATCTTTTATTAATTGTGCTATGTGTGAGTGTGAGTGTGTGTGTTTCACCTGATTGATCGATTATCGATTATAACATTGTTATATGGCAAGTATATTTGAGACTGTGGAAAGCATATCGCACGTAATAACCGTGCGACTGTTTCCCGGTGTGTGTGTAAAGAAAATATTTCCTCGGTGATTTCTTTCAGGCAGCTTTTATGACTCGGGCATTACTTTTAATCGTTCAAAAGCAGCTTTCTCCAGAGCTTCCCTGTGATCGGGATGTGCGACTTGGATCAGAGCGTGCGCTCGTTGCTGCAAACTTTTCCCGAAGAGACTCGCGATACCGTGCTCGGTCACGATATATCGAGCTACCGCTCTGTTGGTTACAACACCGGCACCTGTTGGATCAATTTCATGACAATTACCGATTTGAAAATCATTCGTACGAACGTACGACAAGTCGATGAATCTCTCCGTCGTCGAACCTACCTAATTTTAATACGGGCGTGATTTTACTGACACCTTTGGGCGACATCGATTGTAAGGCAATGATGGGCTTTCCACGGCGGTCTTCGCTCAGCGCTGCCCCCATGATGAAATCCAATTGACCACCGAAACCAGAGTACATCCTGGTTCCTATACTATCCGCGGAAACCTGACCGGTAAGGTCCACCTCGATACAGGAATTGATAGCAGTCATTTTAGATTGTTTGGCCACGATCTTTGGATCATTCACGTAATCGACGACCAGCATTTCTGTAACGAGACAAGATAGTACCTTGGTCATTGATAGTGATAACGGTGCAATCGGTCGATGACTAACGCGATTGCATTGTACTTGGAGAAACTTCGCTCACCGATGAAGGGATTGTTATCCATAAAGTTGTAGAGCTTCTCAGAGCCAACGCAGAAAGATCCAACGATGCGACCCTTGTGCATGGACTTTTCGTTGTTCGTGATGCAGCCCTTGTTCACAAGGTCCACGACTCCATCACTGAACATTTCACTGTGAATTCCCAAGTTCTTGTGATTGCCTAACTTGGAGAGAACGGCATCTGGAATACTACCTATGCCCAATTGCAACGTGGCGCCGTTCTCCACCAAATTCTCGGCGATGTGCTTTCCAATGAGCTCTTCCTCCTTGGAAGGCGCTTTCACTGGATGAATTGGCAATGGAGAGTCGTGTTTCACGGCAAAATCCAAATGACTAACGTGTATGAGCGCATCGCCGAACGTTCTTGGCATGTGCCTGTTTACCTGAGCTAAAATCAAAATTCACGTTAGCCTCATCGGAGACTCTCGGCGAGGATCTATCGATCACCGTGAGGTTCTATGCTTTGAAACGTGAGAATTTTTACCCACTGACTGTTACCGCAATGTATCGATAGGAACAAATCACAAGAGATATCCATTCCCACGGCATTATTAACAACGCTAGCAGTTTTCAATCGAATGATCTAACGTGTAACAATCAACTGTAAAGAGCTCTCCCTCTCTATTTTGCCATATACAGTATTCTGAAAGAATTACCTACGATATATTTGGAATGACAAACAGCAGCGCGTACACAATCCACACTGGTACCAAAAGAACAATAACCCTTGTCATCTGGCGGAGTCACGTGAACGAGAGCAATGTCTGGTTTCACGTAACCTTCCTTGAACAATCGTGGAATCTCGTGGAGGAAGATTGGAACGCAATCTGCTCTCCCTTCGTTAACGGCCTTTCTTACGTTACCTCCGATGAACAGACTGATCGACTTGAAGTGCTCTGAGCAAACAAGAAGAAAGAACATTTTAACATTTTCATGATTTCCCTCGAGAGAGACCGCCGAGTTCAATTTGGCGTGACAACCGTCCACTGAAGAATATCAATGATCAATCGAACTCGTTTCGGGATGAAACTGGCGAAAAATCATTCTTAACGTTACAATCGAGTTCATCGAACTTCTCCTTTGGATATGGTCGATCGAAGACTTGCTCGATAAGGTACCGATAGCACAGTGCACAGCCATTAAACGATCTGCATTATTTATAGCGGTATCTAGAGCGGTTCTGAAATTTCATTCTTTGTTCGTGTAACCGATAGCGTACAATGTATGCGCAAGGAGAACTCGATTGGAAGCTGGTATCTCGTTCGTGGGAGGATCCAGCGAATTCTCAAGATCTCGCGCTATTAAAGTAAAAGGCTATTTGTGTTCTTCATTAGGAGAATTTCTTGGGAGGGGTGGGGACACCACCCACCACGGACAGCCATCCGAGTATTTTGAAAATACGCGATTAACTGGTTTTATCGTACTTGCATTCTGTGGTTCAGCAAACGGGGCAGCTCCTTCCAAGTGCATGTGATACAATTTCACGTTCCTCACATCGGCGCCGGCTCCGTAAACGGTCATTCCTCTTAAGAGCTCCACTGGCGTAGCAGCTGCTCCTTGGACGTACACTACTTGATCTGCAAAGCAATTTTCACGAATGATTATACTCTGGAACGATACATTCTCTCGACAATAACAATTCATGAAGCTCAATGATTGAATTATCAAGCAGTCATTTGCACGAATACAAAAAGCGATCCGGACACGCGCGTCGAGTGTCAAATTCCTTCCGCTATTAACACGACGAACGTACTGTGTTGTGTGTGTGTGCGCGCGCGCGCGCTAACATAATTTGTTTATACGCAGTAAGCGTGGAGGGAACTAATAGCAAAACAGCTAGACAAACGATTGACCAATAAATTGTTTCCTCTATCTTTTTTCATTCCGTTTTGCTTCTTCGATCATCAATTAGAATTTAATGCGATGAGAGCCACGGCAAACCCACCAGTTTACTCGCTTGTAATTCATAGTATTTTCTGCGATATTCGTTGAATATTTATAAAATAGATCAAAACAGTGGCAAATTGAGGTCAATGTTTGTGCCAATATATTAATTCTGCCAGTAGCCAGTAACGTTCGCGAGCGGTCGGCGTATGAGAAAAGCGTGCTCTCGCTATTCTAAAACATTCCGATCTCTCGTAAACAACGATGGTGCATCGGTTCATCCGCTGCTTGAGTTTTTACTTGACCTTGGATCAACGGGAGTATTTGCATAGGAGCGGATTAGCATAGTTGCTCGTCGTTCGACGTTGCGGACAAGAATAATGATGGATCCTTTGATCCTTCGCAATAATCGTGGTGAATTCGTTGCAAGAGCAATGGTATTTTTCACGATCTTGAGAAACGTCACTGGAAAAAGAGGAAAAGCATCTGGGTCGCCGCACGATCGAGTTTTGGGGATAGCGCCGATAAGATAAGAGGAAGAAAGGCTCTCGATAGAGGCGTTGGATCAAAAACTACCAGGGTATTCACCACGCTATTATTAAATTGATCGCAGGCACCAGCTGCGAAAGTTATTACGCAATAAGATATTAATCAAGAGAGAATTGCCTGGCGAGCCAAAACTGCCCAATCAGAGCCACGATAAATGGACTCTTCTTCTTCTTCTTCTTCTTCTTGCACGTTTACTCTACCAGTTCCTGTACTCCTATACTCCACTTATGAGTGGGTATTTATTGAAATGTTCAAGGTCGCACAAAAGCGAGTAAGATTAGCCAATTTATTTATAAATAGATGTTGCTCGTAGAAACGGCTGATTCGCTTCTCGCTCGATTGGAGAATCCTTTTAATAAACTCTAGTTTCTTCGCATAATTATGCAGTTAATCGAGTCATCGCTCTCGTCCACGTTATCTCTGCGATATCCAGCTATTCGACGAGGGGTACTACACCGTTGGACTACTGGACTACTGGACTACTCTCCTATCCTGTGTACATTCAACAAATATTAGCTTGCATCTCGACCCGATTACGCACAGACGAGAGCTTAATCTCTCGATTAATCGTAGTACTGCAGGAATCCATCGGATTTCATAATGAGTTTACGTGTTTGCATACCGGAGGCAGAATCCTAGAGGAAGAAACTATATTGAGTAGATAACTTCAATGCCAACTAGTGTTTATCGCTGAGAGAAATTATCATAATTTCTAATGCGCGTACGCAAATACTAAATATATATGTAAATATATAAATGTATGAGAATACGCGATAAAATTGGACGGCAGAAAAAATTATGCGGTACGAAAGAATGGAGAAAAATTCGATACACGCGTACGCGCACATACACAGGAGCGCGCGCGCGTGTATACGAACCTCTTGACGTGTCCGGGCAAAATTTTCAGGCGGGGAAAAACTCCGACGTTTTTTCTTACGTAACTTCTGACGGAGCATGACCCGGAAATTGGGCAGGTGAAAAAACTTGGGTTTTTCACCCAAGGTGATTTCCACAGCAGGAAATCGCACCTTATTGAACGCGTTTGACCGCCTTTAATCGAACACACACACGCGCGCGCGCGCCCGCGCCTACACGTCATACGCACACACAGATAGAGTTTGGATTCTTACGTAGTTAGTCAATACGGATGACGTGACCGCTTTACCCAAAATTAATGCCACTTTGACAATGCTCGATTATTATTGACTGAAGAGAAATTCACCTGACTTTAATCCTGCCTTTTGCACCGCTTCCTCGGCTGTTTTCACCCAGCAAGGTTCCTTGCCGGGAATAGGCATGGAGGGTTCATTGACGTAAGTAAAGTAAGTCTTTTTGCTCGAGTGGATGCAGGCGGGTCTGCTGGAAGCTGACATCGACGCCAAAACCCTCGTCAAATTTGTTACTCGTTGTAATGTTGCCATGATCTTCCCTTTGCGGTCACCAACACTGAGGAAGGGAAAGAGAGAGAGAGAAAGAGTGAGTGAGAGCCAACGAGGTAGCAGGTAAAGGAATACTGGAGGTTCCAAAGGCAATTACTACTCCGATTACCACAATGAAAAATAACGATGCGTGCACCAAACTCACCGGGTCGTACACTTCTGGAGACCTTGCTCGCCTTTGTCAAAGCTTCTCTCGACTGCCTCGCTTGTCTGACAAAGCTAACCCAATCTGACCTTGCACTGGTGATCACTAGGTTTGCCACGAGTGGCGCCAGTTATCAATTCTCCTTCTCTTTTTGTATTCTCACTGTGTGTATGTGTGTGTGTGCGTATCTGTGTATACACGTATGCACACATGCATGTGCATTCCCTTGCGAGTACACTTTGTTGATGTTGCAACAAGGGAGATGTTAAAGTACTACGAGCTTTAATCTCATTGATTTCTTGGAATAACTTCTGACTGATGTCTCCAGGGTGGGACCGATGGATTATCAAAACTGGAGTAGTTCCTTGATGTTCGATGAAGCTGCTCCTTTGTGATTTTTCTTGTTCGATGGATGATGCATTACTGTCTTGTAATCTCTTCCGAACAATGATTGACAAGCTGGCTTATCTTATTTTGCTAAACAACTCTAAGCTGTAACGTAATCTTTGTGTAAGTCATTATATGTAAACATCAAAGTCAAACTAGACGTAGAGAATTTTAGAGAAAGTAAAAACAGTTTATTTTATACTACAACATTTTCTAAAATATAATGCAATAGAACTACTTACAAAAATAACTTTATGCTAAAGATCTTCATTATACAATTCTCTTAAGAATAAATATTTATATATGTAACTTGTTTTGTATACCTCATTTTAAAGAGATTTACAAAAATATATTTTTACCAGATATTCTCTTAAAATTATAAGTATTATAAAGTATTGATAAATTAGTTTTAATTAATGTAGCTCTGTAAGAACTTAATAATTTTCGATCAGCAGCTCTATTACAAAATCTCTTTATATATTATATATTAGTAGTATAAATTCTTAAATGCTCGGCCGTGAATTTCAGTTGATAAACAATTTAAAGTAATATATAGAAATTATTTACCTAAAAAATTTTCGTGAGGCCGAATAAAATAATAATTGTTAATAGGTAGGAGATTAAAAAGATAATAAGGTTACTCTATTTATGGGTTTATCCGTTAAAATTAGTTACTTGATATCGTCAACAATTCAACGATAATCTTAATAAGAAATTATTTAACAACAAATTTAGATTAATTTTTCGAATTTGGGGATAACTAAACTGTAATAAATTCGATTTATTCAGTAAAAATAAACAGTCACTTATTTCCCTCGACGTGATCCGTAGTCGATTTTACAAAGTATTCTTAATTTTTTTTTTTTTTATTAAAAACTTATATATTAGTGACTGTAATTACACAAAAAAAAAATAAAATAAAATTTTACTACGAATCGAATTATCGAAAAACTTCGAGTCACAAATTTCGTTATACGTAGTCCAAGATAATAAAATTAAAATAAATCTAGAAATTGATTAAGTTTCACACGATTGAGTACATAATTGATTACTTCCATGCGTATAAAACTTACTTAATAAAGATCTATATGTTCATACAAAAAGATAAAATAATCAAAAGAATTATGAAATTGTTATCTATTAACGATATAGATCTTATTATTTAATAAAGTAGAAATATTTATAAAATTCACTGCATCACATTGTCTTATAGTGTTTTTTTTTTCTAGAAAAGCTTGACAGTTTTAATTATCGATATTGTGAACTTGATATCATTAACTCAAGTTTTTCATAAGCATACGCTAAATTTTTTGCAAGACCTTTACAACAACCATTCTCTTGTATTGTTTGAAATCTGTAGGTCCTAAAACTCTTTTCGCTATCTATGTATGTAACAGCAGCCATTAGTGGACACATAATAATTTTTGTATGATCTAAGAAATTTATCTGAAAAAGCGTAATACAGAAAATTTTAGTAAGATTAAGAGTTCCATAGCTTTAAACCAGTACTTCGCTATTTCTAACTATAAATAACGTAACGATAATATAATTTACTTACTTGTACAGTTCCATTTGTTAATTGCATAACAACTGCAGTTTGAGTTCGGAACCATTGATAAATATATGGTATTCTTGACATAGAATCACTTTGTTTAATGGCGACTGAGCCGCCAGCTTTCATTAAATGTTCATTCATATACTTTAAGAAGAAATTCATTAATTTCATCTTTTTCTCCAGACTACTAGGGTAATCCTTAACAGTATAATATAATTCATTTCCTTCTCGATTGATGTAATGAATATTAAAACCATTGGCTAACATTATCAGTCTTGTGCCATCGTTATACATAACGCCGACTCCATCATCCGAGAGTTGATATCCAAAACCATATTTGTCTGAATAATCCACCCATTTACTTATCCAAACTATTGGTTGTGCAGCTGGATCTGTCATCTCATCTATTCGAAAGTAAACGCTATTAGTTAACTAAAATTAAATATTAACTCTTCGTGTCACACAAATTTGAACAGTGACAGTTTAATAAAATTTAATAAATTTAATAAAAAAAAAAAGAGTCGGAGCATATATATATAAATAAGAAATGCATGCCTGTAGTTTCCATAAAAATCTGATAAGGTCTTGAGCATGCTGAACGAAAAAAACATTCGTTAAAAGACAAATTCTACTCATAAAACAAGATGTAAAGGGAACAAGTAACAGGACATGACTATACCTGGGGGTAGGTCTGTTCTAGTAGTTCTAGCATTTAATACTGCAGCTAATTGTTCTCTCAATGCTTGCAACATTTTTTTTATGTCATGACTTGCTCGCTGTACTTCATTTGAAACAGTTTTTGAGCCTCCATTTTTACGTGCTGGACTATTTTTCCTAGTTACTAATTCATCTACTTCAATTACACTATTACAATTCATTTCTGAAAGAGGTTTACGCTGATTGTGAGACTCTAATGTATCTAGTCTAGGTGCCATTGTTAAACAAGATAATGGTAAACTTGTAGGTAAATAGCCTGAAATTAAACAACAATTCATTTAAGCTTGCTTCAGAGCACATTATAACGTTAATGAGAGAAAGCGATATATCTACCAGATGAGAAGAAGGGATCTTTTATTAATTTTGCTACACTAGGTCGTTTAGCAGGATTCCCTTGTAGAGTGCTGGCTATCATTGTCATTGCAGGCTGACTAATGTGAGTAGGCATCCTATACTGAACTTGTTTAATTCTAGCATAAGTTTCCTTCAAACTTGATGTTTCAAATGGTGGTTTTCCCACAAGAAGAGTATACATAATGCAACCAATGCTCCATACATCTACTTCATAGGAATGTCCTGCTTTTGTTATTATCTCTGGTGCAATATAATTTGGAGTTCCGCAAACAGTCCTGGAAAAACGATTGTATTGGTAATCATAATAATACTTAGCAAAAGTGAATAAATTTCTTCAGTGTCAACAACAAATTATATTTACTTTTTCCTTTCACCTTCGTGCTCAAGTCTAGTTGCCAGTCCAAAATCACCAATCTTAACTTGTAAATCATCATTCAAAAACAGATTTCCCAACTTTAAATCTCTATGAATTATTCTGTTCTGATGTAAATAGTTAACTCCATCCAAAATTTGCTTCATATAATACCTTGTTTCACATTCTGATAATGCTTTTCTTCTTTTATGTAATTCCATCATTGACTAGAAAAGTAAAATAATTACCTCAATAAGAATCGCTATTATTTACAATTGCATTCTGACCATCATTCTCTTACTCGTTTCCTGCAAAGCTCTAAAATAATATAAATATTATTTGCATCATCAAAGAAACCATGAAATCCAACAACATGTTTATGATCCAAAGTCTGGTGTATTGAAATCTCTTGGGTCATCTTTTCCCTTTGATTGGACTTGACCAATTGAGATTTTGGTACTATCTTTCCAGCAAATACTTGATGTGTCTTCGATTCCCTGATTTCGTAACATTTTGCAAAACCTCCCTAAAAATGTTCAAGTTAATCCATTAATTTCCGTGTCCAAGTACCTCAGTAGACTTATATGGACAGTGATCGATCCTGTATATTATTGCTATTACGGCGCATAAAATATTATCTGTCAATATTTAGGATGACGGAAGGTCAATTGAGAAATTGGAGTAGCTCTTACTTTGCCGAAAAAACGGCCCTTGATGTATTTTTTACCGTTGTTAATATCAAATATAACGTCAGGAATAATGCACTCTTTTTCATCTTTCGACATTGTACAATATATTTCTACGACACACCAGAGACTACGCCTTAAATATTCACAACTAAAGCTATCTTATTAAAATCACTATAATCTTATGAGCGTTGTAGCGAGTTAAAACCATCAAGCGCTATTGAAAGCGATGTTTCAAACTGCTATTTTCAAACTCAGGTAAGACGGAAGGCAGGCAACGGACTCTGATGTTTAAATATTTGATTCTTGGCCAATTGCGATTCTCCTACCAAGTCACGTGACGTTCGAAGAAAATCTGAAACTTCAACATAGATAGATGAGAAAAAACGCTAGTGCCAAAATGTCCGAGTTCTCACCACGAACTACGATCGTTGAGACTCTCGTGGGAGAATCGACGAAATCTCGGAACCAACCAAACCAATCGCGATTGTTGACACTCGTTGTTCATTAGTTGTTCATTAGGTCCTACTACCTTGCAAAAAGATCCTTCAATTAGAATGAAAAGATTCTAAAAGTAAACAAAAACACCCGACGCGCAATCTGGACAAAATCTCTCCCTGGTGATAAATCAACACCCTAGACTGTGTAACGCCGCGCGATATCTTCCGCTACGAAGAATTTTTTTCTAATTCAAAGTTTGTAGAAATTTCAACTGTTCGTTCGTGCACACACGCACACACGCATGTGCGATGCAACTGACTGTACCAAAATAGTAGCGGATGGACCGCATCGCATAAATTTATCGCAATTTCTCTCGCCCATCCTATTTGCTTCTATCTTTTAAATGTTTACGCGATAATAAAAAGGATCTTTCCATGTTCTTCTAGGTCTTCCATTTGCTTTGCTACTAACTTTATGTTCAAAACATTGCACGCACACGCATAAACGAGCGAGCGTATGTATAGCATAAAAACACGTATCGTTCGATACATTCATGCAAGTGCATTGTACAGTCAACATTTTTTGAATGAGTTTGTTTGTATAGTATAGTTACAATCAATGGTTCTTGTAATATTGATGGTTCCTTTTCCGGCGACCCGGCGTCCATTTTCCTCGTCGCTTATTCCGTAAAGTTGCTACCTCGCACTGCTTTAAATATTATTTAGTAAGTTATTTTAAGGTGAGAGTGAGAGAATGAGTATCGTGGAATATATTCATTAAAAGACATACGCTTGAAATTGT
Source organism: Sclerodermus sp. 'alternatusi' (assembly GCA_037305995.1). Classification (NCBI taxonomy): domain Eukaryota; kingdom Metazoa; phylum Arthropoda; class Insecta; order Hymenoptera; family Bethylidae; genus Sclerodermus; species Sclerodermus sp. 'alternatusi'. The sequence continues at coordinate 2,727,652 of CM074545.1, read as the reverse complement.
CTGTGATTTCTTTGATGGAAAAAGTCTAATGCATAAATACGACGCTTTGTTATATTCTGTCGTTTAGACGCTTAGTGGCGTCTGTGACAAATACCGGATTTTCACTTATTAAAGTACTTGACACACAGCATTTGTATTCTTAGGATTATTAAGAAATGGATGGCGCTCCAGCCAGTAGAGGAGGATTTCGTGGTCGGGGTGGTCCTGGTGGTCCAATGAGAGGACGTGGTGGGTTTGGAGATAGAGGAAGGTAAAGAACTTTTGTGACAATATAGATTTTTATTCTTAATCTTGAATCTTAACATTGATACTTTCTGTCGTGTGAGTGCATGAAATGCTGGAAAGCTTCAAGAACTTCAAATGGATGATTATTAATGTTAAACGAATGTTAATAGGGGAGGACCTCCAAGAGGTGGAGGTGGTATGATGCGTGGTGGCAGAGGTGGAGGACCCGGTGGTGGAATGAGAGGCGGACCACCTGGCATGAGAGGACGAGGAGGACCTCCCAGAGGTGGTCGTGGTGGTCATTTCCCGTCTGGGTAAGTGGAATAATATTGGAGATTATTTGTGAAAGATGTAAAGACTTTTTATTTAACAGTGGTCCACCAGAACCAGGAATGTCTAGTGGTCCTGGAAGTGGCCCACCACCTCCAGGTATTGGAGGTTCTGCAAGGGGTAGTAGTAGAGGAGGAGGCAGTGGTAGTGGTTTCCGTAATAGAGGACGTAATGATTTTGGCAGGAATGACAATAGAGGTAGCAGTAATAATTTCCGTAACAGAGGTAGTATGGATAGAAGACAAAGTATGCACAGGTAAGTAACTCTTATTGTTTTAACATTGTTATTCTTTTGACAAATCGTATGCTTATTTTGTGCAAATTCTTACAGAGGAAGTGGTTCTGGACGGGGTGGTCCAGGTGGTAGGGGATTTGTTGACAGAGGATCAAACAGAGGAGGAGGCGGTCGCGGTGGTCCTGCGAAAAGAGGAGGTGGACCTCCAAGTGGTAGTGGTCCATCAAAAAGGCCTAGATTCGATCAGGCTTCATCACAATCGGCAAATGGTTATGCTAGCCAACCACCAAGGTATCGTAGTTACCCTGTACAATACCTAAGCTGTAAATAGACCTGTTTTTATCTTTGCCTTTATTTTTATATACAAAGCCAAGGATATGGTAATACTGGCAGTCCATATAGTAATCAACAGCAAGCACAGTCTGTTGGATATGGAGGTGGTGGAGGTTATGGATCTCAACAAGGTTATCCTCAACCTTATCAAAGCTATGAGAGTTATCAACAACCACCAGAATATTCACAGGTAGCTTCCTGTCTCTCATTTCTCATCTATCTGATAACTCATATTTATACATAAATATTAATTTCATGTTTTATTAAACAAACAGGGGTATGCGGCGTCAGCTCCACCAGACAACAGGTATGGTGCTCCATCTGTTCCAGTAACTGGAGCTTTTGGTTCAGGTGATCCATATGGTTATGGTAAAGCACCTCCTTCTGGTAAGTCTTAATCACATAGAAAATGTGTTTTCTTTTTAATATTTATTTATATACAAACTTAAAGAGCATAAGTCTATTCATTAGGTCCATAAATTAGTACTATGCTATTGATATTAAGTGAGAAAAAAAATGATGTAAAAATATTATTTTTAAGTTAATATGATATGATTCTCTTAAATATAAAGAAGGCTTGATGAGTAGCGTTTTAAAGGTGTTTGAGCAAACACAAATTTAATTTCGAATAATACGTGTACAGCGAATTACCAGCAGGAGGCAGTGGCTGCTGGAATCTCGGGAGGCGGGGGTTCGGGTTATGCCCCTGCTAACCCTTATGACGACCGATCTTCTAATGCCACCAACATGAGCAACAGAGGTGGTTATTCAACGCAACCTTATGGTTAGTTTCTTAGCTGGTTTATATCACGTTTCATTCCTGTTTTTCCTTTTGATTCAATCAAGCCTCTACAAAATTTATTTCATCGCGACTTTTATTATATTTATTCACACAAACTGTAAATCGATTCAGACGAGAAACGGTATTTTTTTTATGTATGGAATATTTGTGAAGCGATTAGTTTTATTATTATGTTTATAATTTGTTGTCAACCTCAAGTCTTAAAAAATTAACCCCTTCTAAGTTTATTTCTTATATTAATTTCACCTCTCTTCTCCTCCCTTAATACTTAATTTTAGCAAGAAATTTTGTTTCATTCGAAATGTTGTGTAAACCAACCACCGTATAGATGAAACAGGACTGTTTTCATTGGAAGCCAGCACCACAACACTGCCTCCTGCCATCCATGTTATAATATAATACATTGTTGAGAGTGTTTGTGCATATAGCAAGTTATAAACATCAAGAAATAATAAAGTACTTTTCGCGATTAGTTCTTGTCCTGTAGTTCTGCCATCGTCTTGCCTGTGACTTGTTCTAATTGACAGTAAAAGTCTTTTCTCGTCTGAGTCAAATTCAAACATTTTATCCAAAAATAAATCAATAATCTATAATCACGCATTAAAAGCATTTGTAACTCTTTACAGATTACCCGAGTCAAGATGGTGTTTATGGGAAACAAGATTATGGTAAGTGAAAATTTTAATATATAAAAATAAGTATTCTTAAATATAAACGACCCCCCTACAAAACGATTTATTACATTCGTGCAATGCAGCAAAGATACTAGGTACTGATTAGAGATACTTTATTGCGTGAAATTATCAGAACAAAAGTGGAATAGAGGATAGATATAAAAAACGAAAGCAGTTTTAACAGATTCAAAGAATCGTTTTTAAGTAATGACATTAATCCAAAGTGGAAAGTAATAATGACTTTCAGAAATCAAAATTAAAGTGCTTTATACATAAAGGTACCTATGAGAAAAGTTTTTGGGCATAGGAACAATTTAATATAGATTGAAGTGATTAATAAATTAACATATCCATAGGGTATTTAAATATATATATGTATATAAAATATTGCATATTGCGATACGCTTCAGCCCACTTGATAAAGAGAAAGTTGTTGGAGCTTTCAAAGAATTTCTGTTTATTTTACTTATTCATCGTCATTTGAATTAGGTTGAATTTCGCATTAAAATACAAACAGTGATACATTGAAATACCAATTGCAAGTACACGAGTAAAAATAATTTATCTCTGTGTGACAAGTAAAAGCAAAAGTACATAGAAATTATTAAAAAAAAAAAAAAAAAAAAAAACAGCTTTTACTCGATTTGTGATTTTCTCCATAAATAAATACAGGGTAGTCTAAATATTAAAAATAAAAAAAGACAAGAACATCGTAATCTTTTTATTTAAATTATTTTGAGAATTAGATGTTTAGTACAAATATCAGCGTTAAATACAATATCGTAGGCACACGTACATATATATATGTGTATATATATATATATATATGCATATGTATATACACGTAAAATTTAGGTTCTCCGCAATTGAATATTAGTTTATAAAGAAACAACAAAAACCATAATACTTGAAAGATGATTGAACGGAGGAGGTATGGTTGTTTACAGGTGGCAGTGCTGGTTACCAAAACGCCCAATCTCAACGACGTTATTAAATATGAGAGATGCAATTAATTAACATTAGGTGTGAAATAGTTTTTTCTAAAATTTAAAGTTTTCCTAGCGCGTGAAGATCTTAGCTAAGAGATATCTATTACTGATCGTACATTATTATCACACATCTAGTTTTAGAGAGAGTTCCACACGCATTGCGTCTTCTACGTCCATTATTTTATTTAAAGTTAGGAAAGAACATATGAGTGTTCTCTATAGAATGACTACAGTTTTTTCTTTTAATCGCGCGCATGGAAATTATTTAGGACCGCACGAGAATACAGAAAGAAAAGAAATTTGTTCAATCAATACATAATGTATTATTGACTGAAGCGTTTTATACTTGACTAGCAGTAATGTATCTACTATGTCATGTTACGCTTGCTACTTTATTAGAATTAAGTTAATTTGGTGTGTATAGTCATTCTGCTCCATTCTGTGACTGTGTGGATACACGAATCAAAAGTGCTCTCATTGTAATGACACGGATATATAACGTTAGAAATTCAAGATTTGTAATAAAATCAATCCAAATTATTTCTATGTCACAATGCTAAAGGCAACCAACATTAAAATAGCATATTGTTGTGTATTTGAATTAGATCGATGTAATATCAGCGAATATCAAATAGAATTGTGCAGTGTACTTTTACATTTCAACAAATCATAGAAATATTTCATTACGATATTTCATTGCTTACTCTCTAGTTTTGTAGTATAAGTTATGTGCGCATTAAATATAAATAGACAAATTTGTAAGGGCAAACAAATATAGTTACGCATAAATACAAATCTCTCGTATTAATTTAAACGAAATTTTTCTCAAAAATGAAAAAAAACGTACGCATTGTCCTCTTGACTAAAAGTAATAACAAAAAGAGAGAAAAAATCTCTGAATATATTGGTAAACAAATTATTAAAGTATATTGCGTTAATCTAAATCACAATGCGCTTAGGTTTCGAGTAAAATGAAGCATAAATGATGCCGGTCTTTTATTAATTTTTTAATTATTGCTATTTGAGGATAAAGATAAAATTTCTTTCTTATGATATGGATCTAAATAGGAAATTAATGAGCTTTTAAATAATTGTATTCTTATTAATAATGAAATAATAGAACAGAAAATCAGTAAATAATTTGATCATTTACTTAATTTATATAAATAATGAAATAATTAATGTTTACAGTGTATAATAAATTTATTGTCTTAATATAAAAAAAAAAAAAAGAAGAAATTTATATGTATATATATATATATTTATACGCATATACGTGTTTATACATATATATGTATGTAAATATTATACTTTCATATTAGTAGTATCAATTAAATTAATATTGTATTGAATAGAACAAAAGTGCAAATGAAGTTAAGGCGATAAAAAGCTAATATCACGTGTAATTTTTATATTTATTATTACCTCACCTTCAATCAACGAGTGAAATATAAGTTTAACAACATATGAGTCATTCCCAAAACAAATAAAAACCAGCAACTGCCTAGAATACAGTTTGGGCACCAAGCATTATTATGCTCTCAAGTTAGAAAAACAATCAATACATAAAACTACCAATGATGTAGGTATAAGAAAATTTTTCAAAACAATTATATCCTAATTAATATTATATGATCATTAATACACTCATTTTCTTTCTATATTTCAATGTAGAACTCTCATATAGTAGAAGGGTCGCAGAGTACCATTTGTATTTTTCTATAAAATTGTTATCATTTTTTTTCAAAACCTGACGAAAACTAAGTTTATTTCACAGGCGTAAGCGACACAACCAGAGATACTTATGAAAAAAATGAAAGAAAGAGAGATTACCTTCCCTCCGTTACCAGCGAAGGAAAACCATTTCTAATGCTAAAAGCACAAAAATGTAGAATTAAAAAACTGCCAAAATAATTTTATCCAATCAATGAAATAATTAGAAATATTCTATATTGTTTCATGAATTTAATTAACAGTACGGACTAGAAGTTCAGATTTATATAAAGAAATTTTCCTTTCTGTGATTGTTCTATTATTATTATTATTACTATTACTATTATTATTATACTTTTAATTAGCGTTATATAAAACTTGATAATTATCAATGAAACTTGTGAAAAGTTTTTAAGTTTGAGAAGTATAAAGTACAAGAGTATAACGAGTTTCAATAATACGCACAATGATACTCTATAATAATGAAATAGTTAAAGAAAAAAGCTCGAGTAAACCTCAACCCATGCTCAGGTGAGTAAACATAACTAAATATCTTTCCGTTTTATACCATAGGAGAATATCAAATCATTAAGTGATAATAGAAAAAGAAAGAAACGATCGACTCTTACAAAAAAAATAATACTTGCATTAATTATTACCTGCATTTATTGAGTGTAAGGTGGAGCTGGAGAGTCTTGGAAGAAAGTCTTTATTTGTTAAGCGCATGATAGATGATCCGATTTATCACTTAGATTTGTTGAATTTTTTCTAATATTTTTATTCATTTGGTCAGGTATAAAGCGGTGCCTATTACTGCATTTACGTGAAGTGTGTGTACCTTGAATTGCGAGCAATTAAAAAAAATGCTTGCGGTTCTCGAGACTTATATTATTATCTTTATTTGTAACGTACGAATACAATTGATAAACCAGTGGAGTCCCATCTAAGTTCCAAGTCCCGCTTTATACACGCGATACCTGCAGTAAAAAGTGTAGCAAATGGGTAATAAAAGAAACGAGGAAGTAAGGTAAATGAAAATGTTAGGTTGCGATTAGTTATAAATTGGAGAAGAAGGTATATAAATTAGAATTTACGAAGCTAGCAAGCTATATCAACGAGGTACACTAGACAAATGGAAGTGCAAGCGAACAAATCAATCAAAAATGTGTTGATAACGAATCAACGGACAAGACAATACTGTTTTTCTTATTGCTGTTGACTGAATATGAAAAGCCATTACCAAAATTATGATAGTATCATAATAATGTGTTTTAGTTAATGATTAAATACGTATGCGTGGGTGCGTGAGAGTATGTGTGCGTGTTCAGTGAACATAGAAGTACTTGTATATTACAGTACATATGTATATGTATATATATATATGCATATATTTATGCTAATTTCTATCATATGTTTTATCACGTTGAAATCTTCTAACATAATTGTATTATTTTCCCTTAGGTTGATAACTCCACCGAATACAACATTGGTCGAACTTACTGTAAATGGTGTATTGGTGAGAAAGTGCCACTAGACAGCAAGGGCTGTGACAAAGAAGCGGGCTCGTCCACTTTTTTCAGCACGTTTTAAGATACCACATTATATACGTTTGTATAATTATACAAAACTCAACTTTTACCTGTGATAAATGTAATCAGACTGTGATACTTGCCAAAGAATCTTTATTAAATTTTTTATTTATTGACCAATCAAGTGTTTTTCTCTCAATAACGCATCCTCGGTTCTTATTGATGAGTACATGTGCGTCAGGCTTGCTTTCTTTAACAATCTTTATTTTAAAAATGACTCTCCATTGAATCTCACAATGGAAATTTTACTTTCTACTAATCTCGCAAGAATCAGTAGCGATAAGTTTTATCGTTGAATCAACGTTTAACAGACGCTGCAAGAAATAAGGACACTCGACGACTAAAATAAACCATTCGTGTTCTATAGCATTTATTGTCTTTTTTTACAAAACTAATCAATACAGTTTTACAAGAACGTTTGGCCCAACTTAAAAATAAATTTCAGAGTCTCGAAAAAGTTTTGTCGTGAGTTCTTAGGCAAGATTTCGCTACGTGACTCGCCTTTTGTGCTGAATGTTGGACAGCAAAACGAGTTGAACATGGCTATGTCCTTGGCGCATATTAATCAATCTGAAATATTAACGAGAGCATACGTTAGTTACACACAGGCACACACATTTATAGAAGACGATGCGATAAAAGTGACGTTGATCATTGAAAGCTTATGATTTCTTCCAATCTCTTGGACTCGCCTGTTTTTTTCTTGTTGCTGAACATGAATCCTATCACCCTTTTTTAAAGGAGCAACGATGCTCGTATGACAGGAAACTTCAGTGGCGGAAACAGCGGATACCGTGGCGCATTTCACAAGATTCTGAGTTGCGGATGAGCCTTCCGAAGTAAGCAAGATCCAATAGGAGAAATTCGTGGACTCTCCAAAATAAAAGATCTACAACGAGATTACTCTTCAAGAAAGAAATGTTTGTGTAATGTAACTCTGATGAAAGGACCGACGCCATATGGCCTAGTTTCGTTTACCTGCACCGAAATCAAATATAAGCCAGCGGCAGTGACTTCGATCGACTTCTTATCCTCCACTAAATGAAACCTATTGAACGCGTATTGCGAATCATTCGACGTACTCCTCACCCAAGGTCCAATATGAACTAGAAATCATAGTTGTCTGTTTGTTTGTTTCTCTCATAAAAGGATAAGTAACTAATTGCCATTACAGCAACAATTTTAATTTTAAGCCTCTACCTGTGTCGGTAACGTGTTCTGGTACTGCTCCAACGAAAGTTGCTACCAAGGGACCTGAAATGTTTATTCATTTTACATCAGGGTATTACCACCGACCTCTAACGAGAATTACAAGTTGATTCATTGGATCAACTTGGCGCGCAGAAAGTAACCGAGAACTTGAGAAATCTAATCGATTGTATCTCCATGGCATTCTATGGCATTTAAGATAGCCTTCTAATAATGGGTGTAGAGTGTTACTTCCTGTATGTGTAAGATGATCCAATCAATGAATGGAAAAGTATGTAAGGAAAGTATGCGAAGGACGAGACAACACGGAGCAAATCTATGGTAGAATGAGATTAGTATGCGCGATGCGTGTTGAGAGAGAGAGAGAGAGAGAGAGAGAGAGAGAGAGTGAAAAGTAAATATTATATACAAAACAGATAAACTACAGATATACCCAATCGCCTGCGACTGCGTTTGGGCGGCCTTTTGGTCTTTCTTCGTTTTTTACCTCTTCCTTCATCCCTCCTCATTCTTTCCGATCTCATTTCCCTCCAAGAATTTACATCATCGCCTTCGACATCCTCTTCTTTCTCAATTTTATAAGTTTGAATTTCGCTATCTCTCGTTCTCTTATCTACCGATCTGTCCGGAGATCTAGAGATTTCAGTCGTCCTGCTTATCGATCTATCCGGTCTACTAGTCGACCTGTCCGTCCCATTCCATCTTCCTATTGCTAATATTGCTCTCTCGATTCTCACAACCCGTTTATTCTTATCTTCGTCGGCTCTCCCTTCTTCGGGCTCGCTCAAGCCTGATAAACTATCTCTAGTTTTATTTCTAATAGCACCGTCGTCATCCATGACTAATTTTTTCTCACTCTCGTTTCTCGTATTTGTATCGACATTTAAAAACTGATTAACGCGAGAAGTCTTGTTTTTCAAATTCGTCCAGTGACCCTGCATCTGCGCATCTCCACTGGGAGGAACATCCTTTGACTTGTTCGAGTAGATATCCATCGCCTCCAACAGCGCATCTCCAATGAGAGAAACATCCACGCTCCTACCCTCAATTATGATTCTATGCTGCAGCGACCATTTTGAAGTCTTGTTTTTCGAATTTATCCACCTTTGTACCGCGGCGTGAGAAACATGTATTTTTCTCTCGTAGTCGGATTCATCCGGCGACGGCGTAAATCCATAGGGAGGATCAATACGGTAATCATTCCTAATTATGATTCTTCTATTAGGTATCGGTCGAGGCGTCGTCCAGCTCGGCGTCGTGAATTGAGCAATGCGTACAAAAGTATCGAGCCTATCGTAATCCGACATCAAAGCCTTCAGTCTTGTATTCATGCACTGCACCTGGAGAAGAGAAATCATTGCTTTAAGCGCATCAACAACGTCGTCAGCTTCTTCGATCGTTTTCTCAATCAAGTGCGAAACACAAATGGAGTAGAGTCTCGACTCCTGACCGACCGATGAACCCCACGCGTTACCAATGAAACTTGCTACTACCCATTTAAGGCCCATTACGCGTGGATTACCGAGGACTGAACAATGTGCAAATATTTTACATAGTTGTGGTGAAATGTATATATGAAATTTGATTCGGCACGATTAAAACTGACTCCCCGTGCGATAAGATCCTGATCACTCGTACACACGAAGAAAAGAATGCGGTCATTGGGGCTGGCCAGCGGATGAAACGTGTACCTTTTGCTCGTGAAATGTTTTACACGACTGACAGTAGTTTCCCCCGTCCTCGCCCCTACCCCTATTTACAATAAATCAACAACGATCTCGCGACAACGCGACAGCAGCAACAATAACAATAGTTGCGGGCGTGGGAGGGACTGCCAATAAAAAAGAAAAGATAAGGATAAAGAAAAAGTGGCGAGAGCAAAAGAACTGGGTCGAATAAACTGAGATGAAAAATACCTGTTCTTGCAGAGTGCGTATTTCTCTCTTGAAATGGTATATTATGATAATAAAGAGAAGCGCCAGTAAGAAAATAAAGATGTTCTTGATTCTTTGGAAAATCTTTGATCTCCGTACTCTGGAGACGGTCACGCTCATGTCGACGTTCCACTCGATAAAGTTATTGCAGCTCCTGCTTTTCGAGACCTTTAAGATTTGGCATTCGGGATCACTCTGCGAATTCTCCATCCTCGCTTGATTATTCATTTAGACACTCAACGGGCGACGTCTAATTTTACACAAATGCATTAATGACTAGTTACCGGTATTATCACACTGAGGGTACCCTGAAAAATAACGTGAAAGAGCGTTTTAATACAATCGTCGTAGCTTCCCTCTAAAGAATGAATATAGCGAAGCGACGGGGTTGTTCGGTCGATCGAACAAACAAGCAAGTACGCAAACAACCAACCGATTTCTTGAAATATCACGCGCGCCAAGTTCTGCGCCGTTCCAGGGGATCAGACTCCTGGTCCCGAGGGTGTCCCGACTCGAGAATTTCAAGAAGTGGCTGGTATTTCAAGTATGATTTTCGGAGGCGACAGTCGTTAAATGTAATGCGAGTGAAAGAGAGTGCATCTTAAGTGCAGAAGGGCCAAAAGGAACATAATCCTCCCCGTCTCTTCCCCGCGTAGGTCACCGGAGGAAGAATTTCTAGCGCAGGTAGAGACAATGCGCGCCAAACTACCGCTGAGAATCGTGCGTCGGTGTCGCAGAGGTACGCGACGACGAGCCACTGACTAAAATCATGACAGAAAGTGTCGGAGGTTTATAAAGCTGGGGCACAATTCGTCATCGCCGGGAAAGAGTGCGAGGGGTCGGTCCACCAAAGCGCCTCCTCTCCCTCTTGTTTCCACTCGTTTTCATTCGTTTTCATTCGTTTCACGTACTAGGCTCGCGTTACTCGCGGATTTTGTCTTTTCTTTTCTTTTCTTTTCTTCTCTCTCTTTCTTTCTTTCTTTCTTTCTTCTTCCCGCCCCCTCCCCCCGCGCACACCAAAGTCGGTTCTTTTTCTCACGACGTACCTAAACGTCACACTCTATTATTATATCCGGTCACTCCAGTGTTTTATTACCAAATTTTGCGAAGCGCTGCTTCTACCTGTCCCCCGGACCCACCGCCCCCTCTTATCAGCAAATTCTTCAATGAACCGCGTTGGCACACGGCAAACAATGGAGAAGTTGATAAGACGGAGAGAGAGAGAGAGAGAGAGCGGGAACGCAACGGTGGGAGGGGTAAAAGCACGAGGTTTCCCTCGAGACTAGAATACAAAAACCCGCTTCCAACACCTCGTGTGTTACGACCGCTTTTTTTCGATCGACCGCAATCGAGCCGCCTACACCGTCTCTCCCGTGGATCTTTGGTGGATCAATTTCCAATCGACATCTCATCCGGTTTTGGCGCGAACGCCGTTCGTTTGTCGGATGATCGACAGCGGGACCCGAGAGGTACTTGGAGGTGGTGGAGATCTGGTGGACCATCCGGAAAACACGGAGGTAACTTAAAAATAGCTCCGGGTACCGAGGGCTCCTCGAAGAACGACCTGGAGGAACGAACCCACGAATTCCTTCGTATCCCGAGAACCCGAGGGATAACTTTGATCCATTCGCCCACCGACGGTAGGCTGGTAGTGTTTTTTATCGGCATCTCGACCCCGTCCGGGGAATGCGACGGGGAGAGCACATGTCGAGTTTTAGCGGGCGCGCGGCTACCGTAACGAAGAGGAAGAAAAGAAAGAAAGAGGTCGGGTCGGACGGACCTCGTCGAAGCGGAGGAGAATCGACGGCGCGGTGGATTTTCATGGAAAAACGCGAAAATGACGTTGACGACGACGACGACGACGACGACGACGATGAAGATGAGAAAGAGAATCTAGCGTTGGGTTTGCCACAAGTTGAGAGAAGAGCAGACATGCGAGCGGTCGTTGCTTACCTGACTAACATGGTCTCCTCTCCTCTCCTCACCCCTCCTCTCCTGGCAGAGTGTCGATCCCCTCTCTCGCGGAGTATTGGCACGTGGTGCAGGTATCGATCATCGATCGCGATTGCCGTTCGATGTACGAGAGAGCCGAGTCTCTATCCGAGGAGAGAGATGCCGGTGGGCAGCATCTCCGTCGATGCTCGAGGAACCCAAGGCGAAGCGGCGAGTGTCCGCTGATCCAGTCCAGCACCCTCGGTGTCGGTTCCTCCGGCCCCACTCGGAACTCCTGTGGCCGAGGTCTCTTGGTATTCGATCGGGTGTTTGCCTGGTTCCTCGCTCGCTCGCTCGCTCGCTCGCTTCCTTCTCCAACAGTACCAGAAGAATGACAACGACACTCTCGCCACTCACTTTCTATCTCTTTGTCTCTCTTTCTCTCCTCTCCCGGCCGTTGCCAACCTCAGGCCGCTAACGCGCTAAATCTCCCGCCAGTTCCTCGCGCACTGCGCGCTCGATCATTGGTCCTTCCCGCTCTTTCCCAAAATCCTTCTCTCCGATCCTTACCCCCCGCGCGTTTCCACGAAGGTCCCACCACCACCAAGGGGTTGAAACTCCCGCCGTTAACGCGCTCTCTCAAACCCACCCTCTCTTTTGCGGACCTCCCCCGATGAAGTTCCCGTCCTTTGGATCTAGGAACTACAACCGATGAGAGGCGAGGGGCGAGGGAGGGGTGGCGAATCCTTCGGGAATTCCTGTGGGGGTGCAGCGACGACACGCGACGACACGGACGAGACGCTCCTCTCTGTCGTTGGACGCTCGACGATTTCGACTGATAAGATAAAGCGCCGGGTATCGTATTTTATATCGGGATCGCCGGAAATGCCCTCTCATAACAATGATGTTAACGGCAATTGCAATATCGCCTCGATTCGATAAATATTGTGATAGGCCGCTCTGCCTGGCGCTATTAATCAGTTACGGGAGGAGCTTGATAGGAGATTGATTAATCGCTATCTCCGAGATAACCGGGAGAGCGGGAGACAGAGCGCACTGCTGAATCCTGGAGAGAGAAGCGACGACTCCTTCGAAAAGGATCCTGCGCGGATTGGGACACTCCGTCTCCTGCTCCCGGGGGCCCCTTGACGGAAACTCGTTCTCAAGGTCGGCCGCCGACGCGTATACCGTTTTCGCACAAAAGTGACCTGGCCTCCCTTTTACAGGACGCTCGCCGCTTTTTTTTCCTCGAACCACGTTTCCGAGAGAATTCGAGGCTGTCCAAGATAGGACGAGAAGAGGAGGAGGACTCTCGCCGAGGACGACGGATACTCGTTGTTGCGGTTGCGGTTTTTTGACGTCTTCGTCTACTCGACGATCCTCTCGGATGTGAGCGCGTGGTTGTTGCGTCGGACCTTGCGACGGTCGTCGTTTTGTCACTCGCATCGCATCGCATCGCATCACGGAAGGAACAAGAGATTCTTCGGTTGTATCGCAAATGTCTCAAAAGCTCGCGCGACTGCTGCCTGTTCTACCTGCCATCGTCCTGCTATTCGCGAGCTGACATAATCATCATTTCCATCCCGTAATTGGACAACTGGGATTATCGTAGCGCGGTATATTTATTTGCGGGATGTCGACCGGACATTTATTGGCGCGATGACGCAAAATCAATAAAGTCACGCGTGCGGTGGATTCCTTATTTATTTAGCGCCTTTAGTTTTTCAGCTGCGATCGCAATCAGACCTCGCTTCTCAGAATGACGTATTTGACTCTCCGTTAAAGGTCATTCCTTAACGCGGCAAATTTCATTCTCGAGCAATCCCACAATTGGAAATTATCAGGGGGCATAGGGAATTCTCTTAAGGTTCGCTCTCTCCCTCTCTCTTCTTCTTCTTCTTCCTCGATCTTCCATCAAGAATGACGAATTTAAATTTCTCGTGAGTTTTTTTTAAAGAACCAGCTCCCTTGTAGAAAAATATATTTGGTTTCTGGATATTCGATATTCGATATCAAATGATGAAGTAACAGCAGTAACACTAGTAGTCGTGGTAATAGTAGTAGTAGTAGTGGTAGTAACGATTTAGTCAGACAGTCATTGACTCGTCAGATCCAAAGGAAGTATTGGCTTTTGAATTTAATTGAAATCGGCGCGAACCTCCGGGTCCTTCCGGCAGACACTCTAAGAATTTCAGGCTAATCTTTGTCGAGGCAGCTATATTTAGCGGCGGCCATTTTTTTTTTTCAAGAAACGCAAGGGCCTTGGAATAATTCGCGAGAGGTGGAATGACCTATCACTTGGATATTCCAAAAAATGGAGCGCGCAAAACAGATTCTTGCGCGAGCGTGTACACACGCAAAAAAGAAAAGAGAGAGAGAGAGAGAGAGAGAGTAACGAAGATGGAGAAAGGCTTCATTAAATAATTGACCGAGCTTAATAAGCAACGTTTCATCTCATCAGACCTAAATTGATCCACGCGAGGAACTTGTACTTTTCCCGCGCAAACCGCAGTGTCGCTCATTTTTAAGAATAACGAGCGCAAAACTACAGCCCTATTTTTCAGCCAGCAATTGACTGTCACCTATTCCCCGCTGACCCACATTACCAAGAAACTTAGAAGCGATCCAAGCAGAATTTGCAACAATGCACGCACGTGTGCGTGCGCGCTTATATGTTTTCAATGAAAATAGTATTGGAATTGGTGCAACGACCGAGGGGAGGAGAGATAATGCGTGGTAAGAATTCTCGATGAATAATTAGTCAGAGGCGAGTTTGGTGTGCGTTATTAGCACAGTGTGCGAAGTGTACCGGGAGGCGTGTATGCACTGCTAGCACAATATGAGCGTCTAAATTCCAGGAAAGGTCTCGTCATTGAGGAATTTTATCATCGACAGAACGATGTCAGCTACAACGAGTTACATTGAACGCCTCTTACTCGGCGTTCCAGAAAGAGAGAAAGAATTAGTAGAGTTTTAGCCAAATGTTTTCGAGCAGCTCCGCTCCTCCTCTTCCTTTCTTCCTCGCGAGCACCAGCTCGGGTTTCTCCGTGTCCAGAGGGAGACAGTCAATGCATTTTTACGAATTTCCGTGAAACGAACGTTGCTAGGCGCGCACCATTTGCAAAATCGTTCATCAAAACAAAGCACGTTTGTCTTGAGTCTTCAAAACTGTTGTTTGCCGAATGGTCGAGCTATCTGGTCGAACACGCACACTATAGTCAGGTAAACAGGCAGGCAGACAGACGGGCATGCCTATGTACAGCCGGTGGCAGATGTCGAGTCCCTGACGTCACTGACAGAACGTTCGACGGTACTCTCCCACCACGCGTGACGCGTACCACAGATTTCTTGTTCTCCTCTCCTCTACTCGAGTAGAGGAGAATCGACACGAGAGTTGTGGACCATCGCCGAATACTGCTCTTAGTCACGTGGGAACTCCGTATCTGTCCTTGGCTGTACGCGCACACGCGCGCTAGCTTAGGACACCTATTTTCCATAACTTCCTCTTATCCGTTTGTAATCCAAGCAGCAGATTTTTAGCGGTAAGCGTAACTAGAGACGACCAGCGCTAAATTAGAATAGCCAACTGGCTTTCTGACAGAAATTACGCATAGATCCTTATCGGTCGGATCAGTCCTCCGTTATTGCGTGTTATTGCGAGATTCTCGCCACGTGATTCAACGCACCAGCAACGTCAACGTTGCTCGTTAACGGGAAGTTCTATTTTCTTCAACCCGGAGAACGTCGGGAAATCTTCTCCGGGGGGAGATCCTCCAAGGGAAAATGTAGATTCTGCATTTTCACATTTTCACGACGCTGTTCCAACCGTTATATGGCGTGGCGTGGTGTGGCGCATACGCAGTACACAAGTGCAGGGGGTGTCGTCATTCTAAAAAAGAAGAAAGTTTCTCATTTTTGCGAAGAGCAGCGATATTCGAAGCAATGGATTTCTAGCTGCGTCGAAGTAAGGCGAGTGCGAGCAGGGACTAGATCGTTTATTGAAATGGTCAGTGATCGATCAGATTTCAAATCCTGCTACACGCCGAAGAGCCATCGGGTCTCGCTCTCGATTCGATTCAATTCAATTGAAACGAGCTGAAATCGATTCGATTGAAGGGGAGACTCGACGAGATCTCGAGATCGAGGATTCTACGCCAATGCGGGCAGGGTTCTCCGGCCACTGGATCACTGACTCAAACCACCAGGTTGAGTTCTCCGGTTGATAGCAGACCCGGCAAAAGCGGGAAACCTTCGGAAAAGCATTTCCCGCGCGAAGCCCTCGAGGGGGATCCTTCTCGCACAGGCCGGTCGCGATATAAAGCTCAAAATAGACTCGTTCTCTACGCCATTGCGCGCTGATGAAGCGGAGGCGCTCTTGCGATAAGCGGAGACTCATCCTGAGCCAGTTCGCTCGGATCTCTCGAAGAAGTTGGACGTTCCCCTTTCTTTCCCCTACATACTGAAGATTGCGCGCAAGCTTCGACTACTCCAATCGCTCTAAGCTTCTCACTGCGCTGATATTTCCAGTCGACCCAAGATAAGCCGAACGTGCCAAAGGGATCAAAACGTATGTAAAAAGCTTCGCTCTCTCTCTCTCTCTCTCTCTTGTTCTCTTCGTTTATCTGCTTGCTTTCTCGTCTACGGCCACCGTGTGCTCAAAGAGTACAAACCCCTAACGAAAAACAGAAGAATAGATAATACTGTTTGTAATAATCTTGATAATAAAGTACGAGATCACAACGACGATAATGATGATGATGATATTGATGATGATGATGATGATAATAATAATAATAATAATAGTGGTTCTACCTTTGTAGCACTGCCAACTTCCGTTGTTTCTCTCCTACCCTTCCTTCCCGATCGGTCGTAAAAGTCATTCTCACGATTTAGGAAAGTCCGCGTGGGAAATCCCAATTGTTTCGCACGATCCATTTTTACGACGACATGTTTTTCGGCGTAATCGCGTGTCGTATAATTATTAATAGCGAACGATCGGTCGTTTGGACCGATACTGTTGGAGATCGCTAAACACGATGGAACTGTTTCTTCTCGTGTTCCTGTTTATTCGAAAATTCCATGTTCCTACAACCGATGAGTAGAAAAAACGGGCGTCGAGTAAAAAATGTGGCGCCAACGAGTGAAAGTGTAATCGCCGCTCAGGAAATTATCGAAATTATCGTATCAAACGAAGATGGATAGACCGGGTTACATTACGTCCCAGCAATCTCGGGTTATTCGCTTCCGGCGGCTGTAGAGTTCCCTGACGTCACGAAGAAGGGGCTACGAGGAACCAGGACAAGTGGGGGAGAGTCGGGGAACCCTCTCCCAGGGAAAATACGAGTAACTCGTAAATCCCAAGAAATTCTGCGTATTCCCAAAGTTTCCAGAAGCCAAATGTTCACGCACTGTTGAGTTATCTTCAAAATAGAGAGCGAAGGCCTGAAAACAAATAAACAGAGCAGTAGAAATTGAAGGACATGGCAGGTGCGGGGAAGGGGAGGGAAGCATTACATTTATGGGTTTAACAGGTTTATCCTATTATATAATGACTATTAATAACACCCGAATACCATCAGCCACTAGTGACTAGCAGCAACCAGGAGAAAATAGAGAATTTTCTTAAAATCAAAAGATCCGAGGTTCGAATAGGGCGAGAGAGAAAGAAATAGAGCGGGTATAAGACCCAAACGAGGTTTGCCGTGCCATCGTGGGTTTATGACTTAACAAGCTCGTTATTCCATTGGCATTGACTTCCAACACCATAGACCATCGGTAATCCCAGAGTTCTACCGGGAACAGCCGGCAGGGGGGTGGAGGCTGAATTTCCGTAGATTCGTTCATCGTATTCATTCGCATATTTTGTCATTGTTCACAGGTGTCTGTCGCAAACCATCGAGAGAAGCAAGCCAGGTATTTCCGTGAAACACACTTGGCCAAATATGCAATAAAAGCAGTTGCAATACAAGAGCCGCAGACGAAGTTCCTCAGAGTCGACTCGGCAAAGATGGCGACCTGCAGATCATAAGCAGGGGATCGGGCGAGCACGCGAGCACAACTCGACTTATCGTCCGCGCGCGCACCAGGTATGCGCGTGCGGAGCTTCGGCACCGACTTGCCAGGAACACAGACTCCGAAGGAAGCGCGCGAGAAGAAGTAGACTAGCGGAGAGGAGGGAGTAGAGCACGTGGGACCTTGCCAAGTTCAAGATGACTTCCTCGTTGCTGCAGGGGGAACAGGAGAAGGAGATGCTGGACGACCAGAGCGACAAAAAACCGATTTACGAGTTCTTCAGGGATGACATGTGCGTCGATGATGATTCCACCGACAAACCCAACAAACCCTCATCCAACAAGAATCGCACCTCCGTGATCCCTCAGTACCTCTTGGTGATACTGATCGTCGTGGCTGCTCTAATTTGGATGTTTTGCATGGGTTTCATCATTAACCTGCTGCAAACAACCTCTGCCAATACCCAGGAAATTAAGAAGCTGAGAAACGACGTGGACATTCTGCAGAAACGCGTCCTTGCCAATGACGCGGTTAACGCGCTCAAGGCCTTGGATCGACTCGTGAGTTTCCTCCCTCTTGTTTCCTACAACCCCTTGACCTTGGGATAGTTCCGAGGGTTCAGACTGAACTGACGGAGGATAACCGGGAATCTCGCGTGTTTTCAGCTCAATATTCAGGACGCTTCCACTGAAGCGGGAATCGAGGATGAGGAGTACCAGTCGAGTTACGAGGACGATGAGGATGTGTCCGTCCAGGAAGAGCAGGATGATTATCAGACGCAGTTGTCGGATAACAAGAGGCCACCCGACGCGTCGACCAATGGCGGTGAAATCGTGAGCGGCTCTGCGGAGCCTACGATAGCGAAGAAAATGGAGAATTTGCAGTTACAAGAGGCGCTGACGACCTTGAGAAGTATCGAGAAGAGGTTGAAGGTGGTGGAAAACGAGGGGAAGGAGAATTCGGCGAAGAATGATTCGATAAAGAAAATGGGGTAAGTACCGATCAGACGGGGGATTCTCGAGTTTGTCGATACGACAGCACCGGACATGATACGATCCCGACCTTGAACTTTAGGACAGAACAGATGGAAGAGCCGCCGAAAAACAATACGAGGCAGAAGCGTCACACGCGTGAACTGCTGGAGGACAGGTTTTCCTCCGAGCTGGAGAAGCGACGAAAAGCACTGAACCAGTCAAAAATGTCGTCCAATGAGGAAACTCTCCCGATTTATGGAGACCCGAGCCTAACGCAGCCGGAAACAATGCTGGATGAGGAGGAGATAAAGATGAGGAAGCTGTCCAAGTTCAAACAGGTTTACAGACTGCCGTCCGAGGATGAAATGGACTTCGAGGAAGTTTCCAGGACCAGGCATCCGCCGAAAAAGTACAACCCATATGTGGTCAGACGTCTCCCGCTTACCCCGCCAAATCGCGGCCTCACTATGCGCGACAGGATGGAAACGCCTCGGAGCAAGATTCTCTCGAGAGTTCCTCGTTTCATAGGGGACGAATATCCTTACGAAGATCATTTCGAGGAAGGAATAAGACCCATGCAGGTTTGTAGAGTCACGTACCGAAGAGACCGGAATTCGATGAATGCATTTCTCTTAACCGAGGCAAATTTCAGAACTATTTCGGGTTCTCCGAGATGGAACAGGAGGAAAATAATGAGATACCTCATCTCAGAATGCCGAGGCACGTGCGTGGATCACGACAGGTATACGCGGTGAATTTTGGCGGGGACAGTTCATTGTTTACCAGCCAGGATGACCATACCGGAAATGGCCGAGCTCGCCACAACGAGGGAGTTTTCAAGGCTTGGAAGGCCAGCGAATGGGTACACGAGCTGGGCATGCATCGTTACTTCACATTGGGGTCCGATGGTAGACTTACCGTTCAAGAAACTGGACTCTATCTGGTTTATGCTCAAATTCATTACTTGGACGAGCACGATGAGAATGGCTTCATCATGATGGTCAACGGAAGATCTGCGATGCAGTGTATGGTACGTCGAATATACTTGATCAGAGAGCTCTTTTCTTTTTCTTCGGAACGTGCCACGTTACGTTTGTACTTTTTTAGAACTATAGCCCTGGAGTTGGACACAAGAGTCGCTCTTGCTTCTCGGCTCAGATAATTGCTCTTCGTTCTGGAGATAAGTTGGTCCTGAGAGACGTCGGTTCGCCCAGGTACAGTCTCTTCCAACACGATAAGAGTTTCTTCGGCTTGGCCAGACTTGGTGACGCAAGGCCACCACAGAGATATTATTCGACCACCACGCAAGAGCCATGAAGCAACTCTCATGCTTGGACTAATTTCTCCAAATATCGAATCACTTTTTTCTAATTGTCGTTTGTTTATTTAAGTTTGTAGATAAATCTAAAAATATGAAGCTATGCGCGCGAATACGCTTTTAGAAAATATATGCTTGTAGATAATATAAAATTATCACACACTTTAAATTGTAAGCTTAATGTTTGTAAATATTAATATCAATTTTTACTACTAAAGTACAATACGTCGAGATTTGTATTTCAGCCCTTTTGAAAACTGTATTTAAGAGTGCAGGAACTCCCGGTGTATTCCAGAGCCTGCTTGGTGCCTAGAGGAATAAGACTCCCAGGGTTGTGCATCAGATCAACGATATAATTAGGTCTCATGAGTTTGATAGGGTAAAACATCTGAAGACTATCCGCATCTTTCGTAGGCTCCTCGTCGATCACTACACTGTCCAACGTTGTTTCATGTTTCCTTAGTACCCAATCGTGGCATGGTCCACTTCTGTTCAAGTAAATCTCAAACGACTTTTCGTCTTCCGGTTCTTTCAGCTTGAAACAGAACATAGACTATTGCTTATCAAACATAATGAGAATGCAAGGTTCTGTAAGTTTCATTACCTGAGGAATACACGTTTCTACCCACGCCTTCCCATACTGTCCCCGCACCAGAGCAGCCGGGAGACAAATTCTATCGGCTAAAACCTTAAAGAGAAGAGCCCGCTCAAGATAAGAGCCAACGCGCAAGTACCCAAGGGGAATTATGCTGGAACCAAATTCGCTTTGAATTTCCTTCAAGTGAATTTCTAAATCATGCTGGAGGCAATCCTTGGATATCGGATCGAATCCACTTAATTGACGTACAACAAACTTGGCCAACATTCTTACTCGCGAAACGATGTAATGGACATTGGTTAGTCCCGGTTCGCAGCTGGTAGCCCTAAAATTCACATGATTTTTAAGTATGCCGTGAACCATGTACGAACCACCCGTGTTCCTGCGTTCCCAATACAAAATTGGGCTACTCCTCCACGAGGAACAGCAGAACTACAACAGGCATTATCATAAACGATGCGATTACACTTTTTTAGGCTCCGCCGCCCAGAGCTTGCATCGGACCAGTTCTAAATATCTGCATAAGTAGGGATCTGGTTGCAGCCTGCCGTATTTTAAGCTGAGCAATTGATTTATTTCTTCGTTGGTCAGTCGTAAATCCTGATTCAACAGACTCGCCAGAGAACCCGTTTCGCTGAAAGGCTCTGCTGGGATATTCGATGGTGGCGCGAAGTTAATGACGTAAATGATCTCCTTCGGGCAATATTTGAATCGAAAGAAGTCTTCCAGTACCGGGAATCTGTAAAGAGTAAACAATCGAGTATAATCAAGATAATCCTTAGATGTATGTCCCTTTCGATGAGCTACTCTATATTATTATTTAGGGATTCCTCTCACGGGCAGGGACAGGACCGCATCACGTAAAAACCGTTTTGCGTTATGTCACAAAACGAGACTCTTCCAGTGTATGCAAACTTAACAGGTAGATGAGCATTGAAAAGAGTCTCTATGCAAGTTTCCCAGGGAATGGTCCCGGCTGACGATCGGTTCTTCAGCATGCTACAACGAGTCGATATGTAGATCGTTCATTATAGATTATTGACCGCAGTAGTTTTACTATACTGACTATGCCAGATATTTGTGGTCTATGAAAGCGACTGCCATAGTTTTGTCGGCAGACAATTCCTGCACCAACTGAACGGCAGAGCTTCTCACTGGCATACATTCCGTATCCGTTATGAGATTGTAGAGCCTGCGCGGGCCGTCGGCCCTCAGAAAGAAGTCCCTATTGAATTTCTCAATGCACAACAGGGACAAGGCGTCACAGCAGGCAATTTTCAATTCTTTACTGGCTCGACCCGCGAACTGCAAGGGAATTCGCGAGATTTTCCTCCTACTCGACGAACCTGTGGCTCACTCGCTGCGCGTTTACCTGAAAAGGTGTGCAAATAGTGTCGAGGACTTGCAGAATATTCAGCCGGTCCCTCAATGATCGGCAAGTAGCCAAGTGAACAACGATTTGCACAGCCACCATCTTGATTTCCTGCTGCACATCCTCGAGAGGCCTTTTTATCGCGTCCAACAGATATGCCTAAAAATGATCCCTTTATAGCTCCTTGTACAGTGATCTAATTATGCCTAGAAATCACTTAAGAACCAATCGTATCGCTGAATCATTTGTCGCCTCACTAGAACCTGAGACTTTCTATTAATAGACTTTAGTTGATTAAGCAGAAATCTAGAAAGTGATCGATTTTCTGCACATCCAATGCTAGGTCTGCAGGTTTTTTTTAACGAAAAATGACTAACCTCTCCTCGAAGATCCAGTAGATCACTACACAAAGATACCTCAGATTTCAGTAGAGCTTCCAGTGCTAAAATGGCCGAGTGTCTCACGGTCCAATCGAAGCTCTCGTTTTTCAGGATTTCTATTAATTAAATCGACGATAACTCTCAGAAGCGAGCGATCCAAAGCTCCGAACACTGTTCACCCTATCAATGGCTTACCGAGAATTCTTTGAACTGGCTTACGCATTATTATTTCCTCAGCTGTAGGAGTATGCAATAGCATTCTACTGATACCATAACAGCAACTCTTGTACACTTCTGGCGGAGCGAATTCTTCGATTGTTTTCATGAGAACTTCCCCAATCCCAGCCGAGTGCAAGACCTGAAACAAAGCTCGACGTAGGAATCTGCTCATTAAAAAGGGCCCTACGTTTTACTAGTGTTTTATCGGTACTTTTCTACCGGTCGTTGAATTTGTGAAACGAACGAGAATGTCGAAGGCTTCCGGGAAGAACCTGGCCTCTGTCGAGGAATCAAGATACTTCAGCATCCGAACTATTCCGTTCATGGAAAGAAACAGATCCATTGTTTTCCCATTGTCCATCGCTAACCCTAGTATGTTCAGTATCTCGGGGTGCAAATCGGAATAATCGTCTTCCTTGAGTAGATCCGCGTAAAACATTAGCGAATGAAAATGCGAGGAAAATTGACAAATTAGAAAACAGAAGGGAAGTATACCCCGAGGATATCGAGCATCTGCTCAATTCCCCTTGATTGTCGAAAGATTTCCTGAGTATCGTCGTCCTTGTTCCTCGCAACTAACGTGCGAATCACAGTCAGAGCAAGATGTTGTATTTCCGGATACGGTTCCCTCAGCAGCTCGTATATCGTTGGCAAGTCGAAATTCTACAGAAAGAAAGAAAACCGTCCTAGGAATGATTGTCTCGATTTTCCAGCAGGAGGAAGGTATAGGTCAAGGTACCTCAGTGCCGGATAAGACAGTTTCCAGAAGTATAGGGTCCAGCGTTAAGATATGCACGATCTCGACATAATTCTTCTTCACATCCGGATCCGTCGACGTCCGGATGCCCTCGAAGGCAAAGTCCAAGCTCGAGGAATTTTGGATGAATTTGGAGAGCTCGCGCGTGTCCTTCAGGAGTTCGCAGAGGATCATCGAGGAGTACTCTTGCATAAACAAATCCTTCTCGGTGAGCAGTAGCTTCTTGAAGAAAATGCCGTCATATTGAGACTCCAGCAGGTGATGCTTCACGCTGGGAATCGCCGACATCTCGGCCAGGAGCTTCAGGGCGAATCTAACCAGGTTAATGATGATGGTGGTGGTGTTGGGGGAGGGAAGGGTAGAGGGTATACTCGTCTGTCAAATGACGAACAACGCTTCGCCTGTTTTAGGGGGGAAGGGAAAGGAAGGAAATTTGGGGATACCTTCTCGTGGCCAGGTCCTCGTGTTTTATCAGGGGGATCAGGTCGCTGACGATGTTCATCTCAAAAAGTCGCTCCAGGTTCTCCGGCGACTTCTCGCCAAATCTCGCGAGTGCCGCAGCTGCGGCCATCAGAATCGGCTTCTCTTCCGTTTTCAGCAAGGCTATTGCCGTTCCGGGAAACTTAACCTCGAGCTCAAGGACATCGAATTTTTCCTTCGTCTCGACCACGCGATCGGATCGCGTCTTCCCCGAGGAGAGACACTTCTGCAAAAACGATCATTGTACCTTTGAGATATCATCGGTTTTTCTAAGTCGCTGTGACTCACGGGACTGGCCAGAAGTGATTGAAACGCGAGTACAAAATTGCATGCACGTATGCATGTGGAAAAACTGTTTTTCCTCGTAAAAAATCACCGGACTTTTTTCTTTATTTTTCTTAAACTCACCTTTGACTGTTTCGCCTTCATTTTTGCCTCGACAAGTTTAGTTTTAAATTAAATCTGTGTGTCCCACAAGAGAAATCCGATTTAATGCAACGACATTCAGACTCATTTCAAATTTGCATTCCTATGAAGTTCTCGCCACTCTCTCGTCAATCGATAAGATTAATCGATTATCGAATTTAGGTTAGCATTCATTTGTTTTGGTGGGAAGTAATGTACGTCAAGTCGGTGCATAGTGATGTAAAAATTTTATTGAGAAAAATGAATTACATGTATAAATGATACCAAATATCATTTGTTTGTGATAAATGCCATATTATACTTTATTGTAAAATACTGTGCAACTGTAAAAAATGTGATACAATACATTTATAAAATATTATTGGAGTCAATAATAATATTCAAGTTGCAATATGGTGCTGCATATACTTCGTAACGTAAGTTTCTTTATCTATAAAATACTTAAAAAAATATAAAATTATGATATTTCGATAGATATGTTGATTTTTTTTAATTTTTTGAGAATGTTATGTATCGTCGTGACTAAATTATGTCAGTAATGAGATCGTAAAAGTTATACGAGCTAAACGTACAATATGTATACAAATCTGTAATGGAATCTTCGTATATATCGATATCATGCTTCCTCTCTTATTTTCAAATACAAAAGCATCGTGTGAATATTGTGATATCACGGGAGTTATGTATTATAAAAATTAAATATTTCACACATAAACATCTACATCGCGTATGCAATAACTTAAAATTTAACAATAAAAGCTGTCATAAAACTTTAACAATTACTGCTTGTGCTTTATAAAAGAGAAATTAGAATAATAATTTCTTAATATTTTAATAAAAATAAGCATTATTGACACAAATATGCTATGTGCGCGCAGACATTAATTGTACTGTAGGTACATTAATTATATCTCTCTTTAAAAGATTAAAAGTAATCTCAAAGACTAAAAATATATACAACGAAATATAGAAAATATTTATATACAGTTGACATTTATGTAACAATTATTCTCGCTTCATGGACGGATTCTTTTTAGATCGATATATCGATCACTAAAGATATACTTAAAATCTTATACGGAAAATTCGCTTAGCGATTTTTCTTTAACTACCTCGATGGCGTTATACTTTAATGGCAGTATAATTGTGTGCAGGCACTTACTACTAATTTCATTCATATACTTTACTTTCCAAGAAGAAAGTAATATACTTAAGTGTAGCGCAAACACGTGAGCTCGTTCAGTATTCGGAAATATTTGAAAAGAAACTCGGTTAAACAGCCGTCTGTGGTACTCCCTGAACTATATGCGTTTTACTTTTACTTTTAGGTATTGACGATTGACTTATTGCTTTATTCATTTTAGGATGACCGTTAGGTGAGCTAGTGACAAATCCCTCGTTACGCATGTCTTTCAAAGACACGTTAGAATTGGTTCTCAAGCTCGGGGTTGAACTAAATTTTCGATTTTGAGCTAAACGTTCTTGTAGCTTTGCCTCGTTTTGCCGTGGTACTCTTGATCTGATAGGCGGTGCATCTCGATACTCGTATAAATTTTCTTTAGACGCGTGATTTATATTCTCGATTCCCTCCGAGAATTCGTCGTCTCGTACCATCAAGATGTCTCCGCTATAGTAGTGATCAGATTGTCTAGACAGATAATTCAAAGTAAAGCATTAAATATATCTTCCGAGTCAATGTTAAAAAACCTATTTAGCTTAAAAATGTTACTTTAAATTGAAAAATGAAAATACTCTCAATTTCAATATTATGCAGTATAAGCTGTTCAGTATTTTTATAATTAGAGCGTGTTCAAGCAATAAAAAGAGAAATCGTGTGAGATGCTGCTATTTAATTGTTATTAAAAAACACAGCCCAGATTACCTGTATCTGTTCTGGCAGCTATCAATTTGCTGCTTGAAAAACAGAAGTTCACATTTTAAAGAGGAGTTATTCTTAAATAAGCACTTAACGTTGAGAAATAGGCATGGAAGTTTTCACTTCATAATACGTAAAGGTACCATATTAAAGTAAAACCCAAAGCAAAAAAAAAAAAAGAAAAAAAAAATAGAACCAGGATTCACATGCACTACAGAGCCCAGTGGTGAAAAACCAGCCAAGTCTTAACGTAGTTACATGGATTTGGTTCTGTTTACCTTTTCTTACCTTTTGGCGTTACGCCAAAGCATACAACATATTACAGAAAGAACTATCAGTAATAAGCAGGCTGTTGACATAGACCAGAAAGCTATTTGAAGTGGCTCCTTCGGTTCCCACCAATACTGCAAAAACAAAAACCATTTTTTATTCTTATACAAATTGTGTCTCTTTTTATTGATTGGAGATAGATGAACTTACCTCAGTTACTGGCGGATAAGTAGGCACTAGGCGACCGATGACCGTCGGTAAATACATCGACCAAAACGCACTCTCCGTTTGACGATAATTGAATAGAATCGAGCTATTGAATGTTGTGTTGATATTCAAGTATAACAGATGACCGTGTTTCGCCATATCAAAATGCAATCCAACTATTTGCGACGGCGTAGGGTTTCTAAATGATATTGCTATTGTTAATGAGACACCTTGCGATGCTACGATTAAAGAGCAATCCAGCTATGAAAATGAAGTAGACATACCCATATTTTGCGAAATTTGAATAAGCCTTCATGAAAAAGTGGCTCATATTACGATCGTTATCCGTCCACATATCCCTCTTGAGCCTTAGCCTTTCAGGGTAGAATTCTAAGAAAACGAGGTTGAATGATTGGTCCTAAGTAGAAACTTTCGGAAAAAACTGTGTATGGCGCGAAAACGAACTAACTTACCGACATCCATGAATGGTGCTCCTGTTAACCAAAGCAATTCGGTATCATGCGGAACTCTTCGCCACAGAGGTAAATTGAATGCTTCGATTGTCGTATTTAAAACGTACAAGTAAACTGGTACGTGTTTTTGTACCAATAGTTTTGCTATCTTATCATGTGGGGCAACGTAGTGGAAATCTGACAAAAGCTGGAAAAATATGGTTCCGATTAAAATTTTATATAAGGATCGTCGTGCCATTTATTTAACTACTTACATTAACATATTGGTCACGAACGTGTGTAACATTCCTTGGATCTGGCCAATAAGTATACATGTATTTGATTGCTTCGTACACTCCGAGAGGATTCAATGTGTAATTATATCGTAAAACTAATTCCCATACTTTTTGATCAAATGTTTCTGGATCTATTATGAATTGGTTTCTCGCCAAGGTTTCGTTGTTGACTGGAAAGTGTGTAAATTTTCAATCGTAAAAGATATCAAGTTGGGTCGTAGCGCGTAGATCTCTGTAATGTCTAAAGGTGGGGCAACTCACATATAATAAACGCAGCTTCTTGGGTAGTTACTCCAGACATATATTTGATATCATCCTTGAATTTATGAGCTCTGATGCTATCCTCCGGAGTCTCGGTAAAAAAGTGCCAGTCGGATGCTCTCCAATCTTCGTACCAATTATCGCGAGGAACGGTGAAATTAACATCTAATACGGGTGCCCAAGGAAACATACCAACGTGTGGTTTTAATTCGGAGTTTCCTAATTCAAGAAAACTACGTCCATCTTTTAGACATTGTACCAATTTCCAGCTGCTTTCGATACTACATCCTAACATTTCTGCATATACCCTAGATGTATTTTGAGCTCTGTACTTATCTATTATTACAGCCCAATCTGCTAAGGCTGATCCAGACTGGGCTATAACTTTTGATACCATATGACGAGTCCTAGAGAATACAGTAGTCAATTCTGAGTACACAAGGATAAAATTTATACGATAAAAATGAGATCTTTGATTACCTAGGAGCTAGCATCAATAAACCAGCACTGGCTGCACCTGCACCAGGTCCAAAGAGTGTAATAGCTTCAGGATCACCATTAAAATCTTTGATATTGTCGTGTACCCATCTCAGTGCCATAGCTTGATCAAGTATTCCATAATTTCCTGGACTGTTTTCATCTCCAGTACTTAAAAATCCTAATGCCCCTAATCTATAATTAATAGTCACAACTACAACATCGTAAAAAGCAGCCAGCGTATGTCCTGGGAATAGATTACTAGCTCCATGCATGAATTCTCCTCCATGAATGTAAAACATTACTGGATATCTATGAGCTACTGCACCAGTTTCAATCTATAAGAATTGAAAATTCAAAAGATTGCCTCTTTTGCATTTGTTTCATTAAAAATAAATGATATTTGCTTACATTTGGTGAAAATATGTTCAAGTACAAACAATCTTCATCAACATCCCTTATCCCTTTTGTCACACCTGTATATTTACTTGGTTGTGGACACGCAGGTCCCCAATCTACAGCTTGCAGAAGTTGCCAACCCCTTAAAAATCAGACATGCAATGAAGCATAGTTAAGAATCATCAATAGACCAATAGAAACTTTTCGAATGAACATACTTGTGTGGTTTTGGAGGTTTAAAACGGCCGTCTCTCGTAGGTGGCATTGCATAAGGTATACCCAGAAAAGTATTGACTTTTCTGGTAACTCTTTCAACGGGTAAACTCCATGGCCTATGCCTTGCTTGAGGGTCATCGTACAAGTGAACTATAAATCCCTGTATCTGCCCATACTGAGTAGTTACAAAAATATCTCTCTCTAAGTTCTTAGAGTCTGGTCTCTCCTTTCCCTGAATATTGTCCCTCCATCCTCCAAGTACTCCTGGCAATGGTAATCTTGGAGTAGTGTCTTGCTGCAATGTTTCACAAGTTTAAGTATACTGAAGAGAATCTCGATAGAAATAGATTATTCTGACAAGCATAACATACCTCATAAAGGTACCTATCGTCAGGTGCCCTAGTAGGTAGCCTATTGATAGGGTCCAGATAGGAAGGTTGATACCCATATCTTCTGTCTTTGTACACGTAAGTCTGATATCCAGCAGAATTTGAACGTGGTACGTAGACTCCGTCTCGATTGTAATACCGACTACCAGGTGAAATTTGGTCCTGGCTCAGGACACTGGCGGTGAATAAACAAAAATAAAAGACGACACCGCCCTTTAACGCATGTATACTACGCGCGGCCATCTTTAACCGCGTGCAACGCACACAACCGTTCACAAAAGCTAAGTTATGTAGGTGAAACACACTCTTATTTGGCCTCACGTACAGTTCACACACACGCTCCTTCCACTGGTTTCTCGCCACCAACACAAGTGAAAGGTAGTCGCGGTGGCCTCAAGAGACTCGCCTCTGCGTCTCTTCGCCTCTCGTCGTGTTCCTGATCAACAGGAAAGCGAAAGGGCTCCTCTACGAGAGTAAAATGCCCACTCTTCTACCCACTCCTCTCCTCTCCTCTCCTCTCCTTTCCTTTCCTTTCCTCTCCTCTCCTCTCCTCTCCTCTCCTCTTTCATTCAAGCAACCCACAATGAGAAGCAGCGCCTCGTACTATATTATTATTTATCTATATCACTTCGCGCTGCCGTACATCGAAGCGTCTCCTTGTAAAATATGGATAATCACTTTTTTATTGCCTCACTGACACAAGCTTCTCCAGGTAACGCTTGAAACTCCGCCTGGAAAAAGTTAAGTCCTATGCGTCACGATTGCGAAATACGCGCGCGCCTTGATCCGGCCAACTCCCCAGGTCATTCCCGAATTTCATTCAAAACCCACCCATCTCTCCTCCAACCCCCCTGGATTCTCGCAAACGATTCTAAACGTTTATCCGGGGGGTTTTTTTTTTTTTTTCGATACAAATCGAGGAGGCTCACGAAAATCGAAGCGCGTTGGCGCGCGAGGAGCAATGGAAATCTATGACGGCTCCGATGAATCGCTCGTGACTCATCACTCCCTCAATTAATTTCTTGTCGAAGGAAACGCGCGCTTAGGCTCGAGTACGCCTTACGCTCGTTCATCCGGTCCCCTAAGACCGGATCGTTCTAAGATCTCCTCGCAGAATTGCAAGGGAGAGGAAACACAAACGTCGACTCATACGAGAGGAAATCGCGCGCGTAAGATTTCGCCGCAGCGGAGGGTGAGAATCGTGAAAAATTTACACGCGTTTACACCCGGTGCACCGGAACCGCGCGTGGAATCCTCGGACTCCCGGGAGGGTCGACGCGACGGAGTTTTTCCTCCGGCGGGTGCCACCCCCGGTTGCTCGGAGCTCGCTGCAACTCGGGCGCGACGTTGGGGTGCGAAAACTCTGGAGAATCGCGCGTTGTCGCGCACTCGTGAGAAACTTTGCGACGAGGTGGAGAAAGAAAGAAAGAAAGAAAGAAAGAAAAAAACAACCTGGCGCGATCGGGGAATCGGCGACGATGGTCGACCGGATCCTCCGACGTTCCACGAGAGAAGCGACTGGCGCAACGCGAGCAACTTACAACGTTACAACTTGGGAAGTCCCGTGCGACTTGGGCGAGTACACGCTGCTGCACTTTCCACCCACGCGCACCTACGGACGCTTCTGCACGAGCTACTAATTTCCCCGGTCGATGCGTGCGCTTAGGAATCGGTTAGGAATGCGTCGCGTGAACGGAAGTACCATTCCGCCATTATACGCGTATCGATAATTCACGGGTTTCGATGCGACGCGACGCGACGCGATGCGATGCGCTGCGATACGAAACGAAACGAAGCGAAACGATAAATTACCAGAGACTCACCTGACCCGAGCTTATCTCTCGTGATTTCACCGGCAGATTAGACATTCCGATAACGGGAGCCGCTATCTCGCGAGTTTTTACAAATATCGGGAGAGGAGGATCGAGGGAACCACGCGGGAGACCTTTCCCCGGGTGCGGGCGGAATTTCTTAGTAAATCATGAGACTGTCGTGAATGAAAACCGTCGACCACGCCGGTATCACGGCTCGCTCAACTCCGGTATTTGGGTCGAAATCCTGCTCAAAGCCTCGCTCAAAAGAATCCGATTAATGAAAATTACTCGATTATTAAATTTCCCTGAAAGCGTGGATTTCGTTCCGTGGTTGGGAGAGTGGGGGAGGAGGGAGGGGGTTGACGAACCGTGGAAAATCGACGATCCGCCGATCCTCTCGACGCGGTGCGCCGGACGGAAAATTTTTGGCGGGAAAAAGCGCGCGTCTCGCCCTTCCGCGATAGATTCCTCGAAAGGAGAGACGGCGTTTAATATCGAGCAATTAGTGACACTTAACCGGGGGGCATGGTTGTTGCGGGTAATAAAGCGACTGTTTTTGAGTGGAGTTGTCGCTCACCCGCGTTCTTTAATTTACGGTAATTGGAGAATTTATTTCTGCTGGCAGTCTCAACATTGCCGCTCGTAGAGGCTAGTACAGTCGAGCGTAGAAGTTTGCGCCGGGGACTCCGTATCTGTTCCCGGCTGTACACGTCGAATGCCGCGAAGAAGATTTCTCGGAATTGGAGCGTGGCCCTAAATAAACAGGCATGGCAGAAAATTCCTAAGGATGGAAGGAAAATTCTGCCAAGATTTGAATTTCACAATTATTTTTTCCAGTCAGAAAAATGGAGAGAGAGAGATAGAGGGAGAGATACACGAGCGCGTAGAGTACAGAAAGAAGCGTTTGAAATTTACGGAGATGCAAGAGCAGTTGGAATCGCGAAGGGAAAAGTTCCTCGAGAGTGGAATGGACGATTGCAACAGGAGATTTATGATAATTTAGCGGAGATATCGTCGGAGCGATTTTAGTTTAGGTGGAGCCGTGTCAAAGGTGGAAGTTGGGCTGAAGCAGTCGAAAGTGCATTATAACGCAGATGTGAAACGGTGGGGATGGGATGGGATGGGATGGGATGGGATGGGTCGCTGATGGTCGAATGGAGGATAAGAAAGGAGAGAAAGAGAGGGTGTAGGGGGGTGCGGTGGGGGTGCTCCCATAGCAAGGCCCACTTGTTGGTTCGGTTCGACCGTTTCGTCCCATCCAGCGCAGCTCATTCCATCCCATTCCGTTCCGTTCTGGTGAGCTGCCCAGCTATCCATTCCGCTCATGGTAGATGGTCTTGTCACTCGAGAACGCGTTACCGCCACGCGAACATCGTGCCCAGTTCCGAAGAGTTCGACTCGGGTCCAACAACCGGCATCGCTACCGGAACTCTGATGGTCCTCAGGGTTCGTCACGTCGCGATCTCGACCTCGACCTTCACCTCGTTTGTTCCAAGCAACCAAAGCGTCGACCTTCGAATTCCCACCGCCAATTTTTGCGGAGAGACTCTTCGTCTTCGAGTATTTCCATTGGAGAACCTCGTGGACCGAGCGCTGTACTCTTCAGGTACCGGTAAGATGTTTTGAGCGCGCGCGCGTTCCAAGGTAGAAGCTTACCCAAATAGAAGAAGAAGAAGAAGAAGAAGAAGAAGAAGAAGAAGAAAGTTCAGTGGAACCAGGAAAAGTTTGATCGAAACCGATGGATTGATCCAGATCCGTAGCATCGCGAGCCTCTCGACCTTCAGCACCAGGGGAGAACTTCAAGCCCGGGGATTTGACCTTGGAGGATTCGCGCGTGTGGAAAGAGCGGACGCGCGGGGAGGGTAAATTCCAATCGCGAAAGATGACCAGTGAATCTCTGCCGCGCGACATGGACGCGCACATCGTCAACTTCCTGACGAGACTCTCGAGTTTCCGGGACGGCAACGGGGAGGGTGCCCAGGAACGAAGAGCACCGATGTCCATCGAGGTCAGGAGTCTGGAGCTCTGGCGAGCCGTGGCCGTCGAGTGTTTCGCCACGTTCCTCTTCGGCCTGGTGGTTTCCGGCGCGGCGGCCTCCTCCGCGATTTCCGGTAGCGGATTGTCCGTCCTGGCGACCGCGGTGGCTTCCGGTTTCACCGTCGCGGCGATCCAC
This sequence comes from Sclerodermus sp. 'alternatusi', assembly GCA_037305995.1. Lineage (NCBI taxonomy): Eukaryota > Metazoa > Arthropoda > Insecta > Hymenoptera > Bethylidae > Sclerodermus > Sclerodermus sp. 'alternatusi'. Next base: position 2,694,321 of record CM074545.1, on the reverse strand, counting down.
CTGATCTTCGGACACATCAGCGGTAAGGTTCTTCTTTTTTTCCTGGAATTCCTCGGTATCTCGGCGTCTCTCCCTCTTTCTCTCTCTGTCTTTTTTCAATTTCACGGGGAAGCGCGGGGCGGCTTCCTCGAGGAAGGTCCTTTCTCTTCTTTTTTTCTCATTGTACGCTATAAAATCGCTGGATGTCGCCGACGCCTTTGTCGCTTTACCAAAGGACCACCGAACCGACGGACGGACAAACGGACAGAACTTTCAAAGATTTTCCACAGATTTTCCATGAGATTCGTATGATTTGTATCGGCAGGTGGTCACATAAATCCAGCGGTGTCGGTGTCCTTCGCCCTTTGCAGACGAATTTCTGCATTGCGAGCTGCCCTGTACGTCGCGGCCCAGTGCGGAGGGGGCATAGCAGGAGCGGCGATGCTTTACGGGTAAGTAAGTCCTCCCAATATTTACACTGTGCGTCTGTTGCCTGAGGAACTCGGAGAATTGGCCTCCTCCAGGATCTAGATAAAAGAATGAGATACCGCCGCTGCTCCGAGGGCGCAGCTGCTTTCCTCCGATTCTCAAGAACAAAGACTCGCGTTGAGACCAACTTCGATATCGATACTCTCCATCCTCTCCCCTGCCCCTTCCTTCCTGATTTTCTTACTTTCTCATCGAAGACCATCATCGCAGCACCCCACCCAGTTTGCTTTTTATCAATGTAAACGTTGCTGTAAAAATTTCGCTGGGTGCAGCGAGTACCGATGCGCTGCTGCGCGTATTCTTTCGCTGTGTTTGCAAAATGGCGGAAAGGAGGGAAAAGAGATAAGAAGGGCGAGGGAGGGAGGGAGGGAGTTCTCGAGAGGAGCAGAGTCCCTGGAAGTGAAATGGAATGGAAGTGGAACGGGAGGGATCGCGGGCAGGCAGGATGTAGAAAGCGAGAGAAACAGAAGTCCCCGAAGAAGGAGAGGAGAGGAGAGGAGAGGAGAGAGTGTCACGTGTTTTTGGTCAAGTATTGGAAAGTGAGTCTTCTGTGTGTGGAGAGTATAAGCACGTGGACACGCGTGCCAGCGGTTCGTCCAGCAGCTGTCAGCGATTTCTGATAAAATAGAGAGAGAGACGGAAGAAGAAAAAGAAGAAGAAGAAGAGGCAGCGGTGCTGGCAATCCGAATGCGAGGGCGAGGAAACGCTTCGCGGGTACGGGGGACAGGGGTAAAGGGCCAGATTGCTTCGCACCTGCGAGCTGCCGACGCAGAAAGGGCCTGCCGTCATTAAAGGAAACACGTTCAATAGCGGGGGAGGGGGCCCAGCATTTTTGCGTGGCAGCCGGAATAGCTCGTACACTCGGTACAATGGGCAGGAAAAAGCCGAAAGCAGGATAGTAATTTAATCAGCGGGTCTCTCTTGTAAATTAAAAATGGTAGTGGTAGTGCAGCAATAGTACTACCATAGTAGTAATAGTAGTAGTAGTAGTAGTAGTAGTAGCAGTAGCAGCAGAGGTTGACTAAGGAAGGGAGGAGCTGCCTTGGAAGTTCGGGGGGAGGAGCGGCGGAAAGAGGCACGCGTAATTGACTGACAGACAGCAAAAAAGGGGAAGGGGGTGGGTGGGGCGGCAGGCAAACAGGCATGCAAGTTAGTCGAGGAGGAAAAGGGCCAGAGGAGAGAGGGGGGAAGGAGAGAGTGAAAAAAAGAGAAGAGAAGAGAAGAGAAATGAGATACATCCAAAGAGAAGGAGAAGACGAAAAAGAGAGAGAAAGAGAGAGAGAAGGATAAGGCAAAGTGGTCGATGTTGTGGAAGGGGAGAAACTCGAAGATCGTGTCGGCGGCGGTGGTTGGAGGCGAATAAACGAGCGAATGGGGAGCACCTGCCGGGTCCTACGGCGGGGCCAGCGCCTCGCAGCTGCGGCAGATGTTATGGACCAAAAAAGATCTCGAAGAAGCAGACCGGCCAAGTGGGACGAGGATAATGAATACCTATGCATGGGACAAGTTTCACGATTACCCGAACGAACGAAGGAACGAACGAACGAGAGGCCGACGGTCCTGTAGCGCTCGCGCGCGCGCGTGCATACACTCACGCACTCACGCAATTTTTGCCGCCACGGCGGCAGATGTTCCTAACTCCTGGTGAACGCGTCGTGCTCTCTTCCTCCCCCAATACCCCATTTTAGCAAGACCGCGATTTTAACCCTCGCCAAAATAATCGGGGCTGTTTACGGATTAACGATGGAACGACGTGGCTGGAGGGTAGTTTTTTCCCTTCCCCTCCCCCTTCCCCCTCTGTTTCCCAACAACGCAGCAGGATGAACGCGCACAGGAAGTCGATCAGCGGGGGCGGTGCACTCTTTCGCCCGGTCCTTATTGGGGAGGCTTTTTCATGATTTTCCTCGAGTAAAAAAGCATGTGAGAAAAAAGCATGGGGCCACCCTTCGATTCCCCATGGCGAACGGAGACACTTGGCGCGCGGTGCATCGGCGGCATTATATCGCTATTAATGTTAGGTTCGACCCTAATAAAAAATGATAGCGCGCTCCCCGGTGAACGTCATAAATTTATCACATGTAGAAACAGTGGAGGGGCGCGGGCGGGGCGGCGGGGGCTGCCGCAATTCGCCAAGTATCTCGTTGCTCATGGATTACCGCGCTTTTTCCCATCGAGCTTTTGCGACACCCTCGCTCTTTCTCGACTGCCCCTCCCCCTCCCCTCTTCGTTTTTCTCTTCGCGGAATTTCCGCGGGAAAAGGAGCGGAGGATAGAACCGATTGCGGGGGGTAAGTCGATGGCGTGGGAGCGGCGGGTAAAACGTGGTGAAAAAAAAAGAGGCGAGTTCCCCGCGGATGTCGAAGATGGAGGGTGGGTCCGTGCGGTTTGCGCGCCATATCGGGTCAGTTCCTGGCTGCCGGGCTATCATCCACAAAATATAGCGCCATATGACTCTACAAAGAGGTAACAAGTGCGCGATATGTACCGAAATAATAATCGAACAATACTCTAGTTAACCGAGCGACCGCGAAAGCCCCCGTGGAGTCTCCGGGGATCGTCTCGGGGGACCCCGTACCCCAGTATATTTCACCTCCCCTCCAAACCCACCCCTATTCCCGGCGCGCCGCAAAAAAAGCACGGGACCTCGTTTGCCGGAGCCGCGAAGATCCGAGTGCCAGTGTCGGTGACAACGGTAATGGTAATGGTAAAAATAGTAATGGCAACAGTGGTGGTGGTGGTGATGGTGGTGGTTATGATTGACAAGGATAAAAGGAAGCCGGGATAAAAATAGAATTTCCCGAGATCCCACGTCGAGTCGTCATCCTCTTATCGGGGGGAGTTACCGAACCAGCGAATGGAATCGCAGGATCAAGTGGGAAAATGGAGGAAAATGCGATTTTGGCGAAAATTTAAATATTGCCAATGAAATCTGAAAGGAGCGGGAGGTTCAGGGTGGTGCATCGGAACTAAGAGCATTTATCTATCGGAGGGGTCTTAACCACCACCACCACCACCACCGCGAGGAGGAAACAGCTGTGAGGAAGCAGGTGTGCCCCGTGACGTCAGACAGGCACACGTTGTTCGCGTGACAGACCGGATGTAGCCGAAGGAGAAGCCATGCGTGAACTTCTAGCGTGTCCTGCCGCAGGATCATTTTAAACCCGAGGACCACCGGCCATTGCACCAATGTCAATAACTCCAGTTCCGAGTAAAAGAGCATAAAAGTGTCTCGAGTTTAATCGCCAGGAGTACCCGCTAGACGAATGCACGCTCCGGTCCACCAGGTGATCTCGAGAAATTGCTCACTAGCGTGAATCTAGGGGTGGGGTAGGTTAGGTTCGACCTTGAGGATTAGCTACCATGATCAAAAGATAGGAACTAAAAGGGGGAGAGAGAGAGAGAGAGAGATTTCGAGATTTCAATACGCGATATTGACGTTTTCACGAGGTTCGCGATATTGAGTCCTTAAGCCTCGCTCTCGTCGTCTTGTCCCTCCCCCCTCCGCCGGAAGTTTCTATCCTCCCCCATACGTCGACCACCGTCGTATTCCTCTTCATCGAACGAACGGGACGATATTCCTAGCGGATTTTCGAGGTCGTTTGGAGTTTTTCTAAAGCTATGTATCTAACGGGGGTTGGGGGGGGGAGGAGGAGAAGGAGAAGAAGCCGAAGAAGCAGTAGTTCGAGTCTTGTTGGAAATTCAGCATGAAAGCCAGCTGTATCAGGTAGCTCCTCGGAAGAATGCTTGCTACCTGGCCTGGGGATCGAGTCCGGGTTCTTCGGGTCCAAGTCCGAGTCCGGGTTCAGACGGAATGCCTTTTGCTCCGCGTGCCTCCAGCCGCTTCCATTTTTGGCCGTCGATCGTCGGCCGTACCAGCACCAGCAACAGCTACGAGCACACAGCTGGCATAAATTAGAAGTCCGAGGAGAAACTCACTCGAGGACTCTCCCTCTCAAGAGTCGCCTCGAACTCGGCTAATGTCGCAAGGAGAAATTTTCACCTCCACCTCCATCACTCGCGTGGGGGTGTGGAGCTCTCCGCTCGCGCCACTGATTTTTCGGGGGTTGAACAATTTTTTTAAACTATCGGCGAAATATCATCGCTCTCGCGAGAGAGAGAGAGAGAGATACTCTTTTCGAGAGAAAATAAAATCTTTTTCCATAAAGAGAGAAGTTGGCGCGAGCCCCAGCTGGAGGGGGAGGATCCTTTTCACGCGATAGAATGGCAGCAGACCGGAAGTATTCCGCGCTTAATTAAAATCGCAGCTGCCTCTTCCGGATTTGGCTTTCGCGAGGAATCCCGAGGATCGACGGAACGATCCTGCGGAGGCTTGGAAAAAATTTCCTAACCCCCGGGCGGCGACTGGTCGACCCGACGGGGGTTGTTGTCGTTGTCTCGGATAAAAGAAGAGGATAGGAAGAGAAGCTGGCGCTACTCGAAAACTCTTCGTCTATTTAAGTTCGGTCGTGCCGTCGGTCGTGGTGGAGTCGCAGGATGCCAACAGATGGTTACGGCCACGTGTTGTTGCACTGGAACCGCCGGTGTCCTCCCCCTCCCCCTCCCCTCGAGAGTTTCCAATTTAGACTACGAGTGCCCGCCCGGAATTTCACTCGACGCTAAGATCCTCGTCGAAATCAACGGGAACCCCCGTGACGCTAAAAAACGTCAGTCAGTCGAGAAACTTCTGCCAACCCTTGGACCAAGGTCATCGGCGACCTGTACAGTCTATCGGCGCGTTTCGAAAACGAGAAAATTGCTCGTCTCTCCTCCCTCGCTGGAAGAAGTTTGGTTTTTCGGGATAAGGAGGAGAAAGAAGGAGTGTGCGAGAGAGAGCGAGAGAGTGAGAGAGAGAGAGAGAGAGAGAGAGGTAAGGGGAATCTTTTCCTCGGCATCCCCCGACCCCTAAAGCGTGTCAAACAAGTTGGATGAGGAGAAAGACGGTGTCGGGTCTTCGAACGAGGAACATCTGCCGAGGCGAGCGAGGAAGATTGGAAAGATGCGAGGAGAGGCGGGGGGAGGATCATTTATAGGCTCCTAAACCTCCTTTGTACCGTCTACGGGCCTCGAAAGGGTCGTGGGCCAATTCCTTTTGTGCAACATGTGGCCGGCACGTGTTTCCTCGAAGAAAGCCAGCGTGCCGGTGGCAGGGAAGGTCGCCGTTCTTGGATTTCTAGAGAATAGAGCGTGGAGAACGAGAAAAGAGAGAGAGAGAGAGAGAGAGAGAGAGAGAGAGAGAGAGAGAGAGAGAGAGAAGATCCACCACCGTCGTCCATTCCTTCGAAACAGCTGCCAGCCTCTCCTCTCCTTCCTGCTTCTGCCGCTCTGCCGCGACTCCGACCCCCGCCATTGCTCGCCCAGGGGTCAACCTCCACTTTTACAAAATAAAATTCACTACCTGCATCTTTTGGTCTTCGACCCTCTAAAAAATTCTGTCGATCTCCCTCGATAAAGCACCACCACCGTCACCACCGCCGCTGCCGCCGCCGCTGCCCTCTTCCTCCCCAAAGTCGCGCGTTACCCCCGAGAAAATTTGGAACGATTTAGGGGGGGTGTCCCGTCCTCTCGGGGACCTGGTGCACGGTATCTTTGTCGAGTGTCGCGTATGCCAAGTGGTGGTCCTGGGCAATCAATTTGGAAATTCGCTGGAGTGTCGATGACTCCCTTACCCTTTGGACGTATCGGCGGTGATTACGGTCTCTCGTGCGGGGGCTCTCGGGGGTGCTCGGGGTATCGTATGTGGATCATGGGGCTCTCGCCGGATCCCATGGTCGAACAAGGGAGCAGAAGCGGAGACGGGGAGGGAGGCAAGAAGTATCAATAGCTCGTTAAACGCGACATAGGGCGATCGAGGGGGGCACGCTCGAATTGAAATTTATTTAAAACGCCGCCCCGAGGTCACCACCCTCGTGTGAACCATTCAAACCGAGCACAGGTTGCGCCTCTCGAGTCAAGTGCACGCTAGATTAAACCGCAAGCGGGATCCCCGGTTATCCGTCCGGAGATCGCGCATCTCCTCCAGGACACGCGCGCGCGGCGGCGCCGGACGCGGGAACGAACTCCGGCCGACCTTGAACGCGTCCGGGGAGTCTCTCCCGCATTTTTCACCCACTGCCGACGAGGAAGTTCCTCGAATCGTCGGGGATCGTCGCCGATGGAAGTCCGGGGAAGAGGAGCGAGGAGTTTACTCGCGCGCGTTTCGCCAGAGAATTCAGGGGGGTGGAGGGGTTGCGGAGGGTTGGCAAATTTTCTTCGGCGTAGAAATCGAGACGCGTGTCCCGGCGACGAGGAACGTTGTATGGGGCGAAGGTTTTGCGGGGCGGCGGGGGGTAGTGTCCATTTTCGCAGGGGCAAAATCGCCTGAGAACCGCCACGCGTGCGTGCGTGCGTGCGTGCGTGCGTGCGTGCGTGCGTGCGTGCACTGGCCACTGCCTCCTGCGTGAGAATGAAGAATGAGAATGACGACGCGACGTCCTGAAAAGTGCATTGAGTCCACTACAATTACCGCTCCCCTTCCCGGGCGAAAGGGGACGAGATTAAAGTCCACGCGCGACTGCCCGTATTCTCCTGGCCTGAGAACCACTTTCTCGAAGACACTTGTCGCCCTTCCTCCGGCACCCCGCCCTTTTGTCTCGGAAGTAAACCGTTTCGACGAAAGATTTCTGCGAGCTATGCGCGGAAACCTCCTCCTCCTCCTCATCCTCCTCTTTCTCGTTCCCTTCTTCTTGCTTTCACGGCGCGCGACCTCTCGATGAGAGCCAGGCGGAACTCGGCTCTGAAACTGGAAATCCAAGATGGCGGCGACGGCGGGGCCCACCTCGCGAAAACGACGTTGAATTTCTCGGGAAATTGAAATCGCCCGGAGCGGAGACTCGGCAGGATCGTCGAGGGCGAGTGAACGAGCCGACGACCCCGAGGGCGGGAGGGTGGGAATAAAATTGGAGGAGCGGCGTCGAGTGCTCGTGCGCGGCTACACCTGTGCTCTCGCCCGGAGGCACCCTAACGTCGGGAGAGCTCGGATTATCAAATTATCCGATCATCGAACGCTTTTAATCTCGATCTAAATACCCGCGTCGGATCACGACTCGCCCCTCCGCGATTCGCAACGTGCGACCCTTCCCCCGATGCTGATGAAAGGCCCCCTTTTGCGAAGTCCGGGGTATCGGCCGACGGAGAAGCCCGGGGAGGAATCGATGAACTCAGAAATGCAGATCACGACCGCACAATTGGGATCAATTGCGGCGGCAACCGCGCGGGGCAACAACCCCGAAGCGGAACGCGCATCGACGGCCAACCAACCAGAAGATCCGACGCGCTCTGTTTTTCTTTTTTTTTTCTTTTTTTTTTCTAGCGTTTCCTCCCCGTTTCCATCCTTTCCACCCCCGAAGACGAGGGACCCCCTGTAATCCCCGGCACGTCGAGAACCTCTCTCTCTCTCTCTCTCTCAAAGGGAAAATCGTCTCCCTCCCCTCCGAGAGAGTGGAAAAACTTCGGTTCCGTCATCGCGACACCCCCTCCCCCCGCCGGAGGATTCCTCGGCGAACCCGCGCAAATTGCGCGGTTAATTGGTAAAATGCAGGGAAATTAATGGGAGCCAGAAGCCGAGTGGTTTCGTCGTAATTGCGGTGTGAAAATGGCGGCTGCGACGCTCGTCGCAGGATGTTTCGCAGGAAATATCTGTCGAGGTTCGTACGGTCGGCGATGACGAGCTAAGGGGGGTGGGAGGGGGTGCCGGGCGAGGTCGCAACCCTCCGTAACCCCGTGTGATTGCACGAGGGGGACGGTGCGGGAAGCGGAGAAGTGAGAAAATTGGCGAGTGGTTTTGCGGGAGATGTGGTGGTCCGCTGGCCTAGAGAACGGGATGGATGCTGCAACGACGGGGGTCGAAGGTCAGGCGATGCACCGGTTAATATAAACATTGCACCGTTGGGACTGCTGGGTGCCCCCCGCCGCGAGGGTTCCTCCGGTGGCTCCTGTCGCGTATGACGTCACGAGGCAGGAACCGCGCGTTATTGCGGTTATTGCCGAGCCATATGCGGTCGTCGGCATAATTTTCCGCGTGGACGTCGCGCTCCTCCGGGTCTGACCTGACTCCTGTCACGGGTCACCCCGGGTCCTCCCACCCCTGGGAGTCGACCTCGAAACTCCTGGAGCGTCGGCCCGCGGAAGGAGCGGCCTCGTTTTCGAGTTGTTAATTTTGTTCTTTCTTTTTTTCAGAGTGACGGCGCCGTCGAGCACGCAAACCCTGACATCGCCGGGGCGACTCGGGGGTGCCATCGAGAGACTCCTGGTGGAACTGGCGCTGTCGATACTCATCGTGCTGTCGCACTTCTCCGCGGTGTCCAGCAACTCCCTGACCGTCGCCATCTCCTCGAAACCCGCCAGCGTCCTCGCCGCGGCCTACACGGCGGCGACGCTCGTCTCGGTGAGTTCCGGGAGCCCTCCCCCCTCCCCCTGCCCCTGACCGGAGGAAGCTTCGTCGGAAACGACGCCGGTTATTCGATAATTGCTCTTTGCGATGGAAGCCAGTGGCGTGTACTCCTCCGGGCCTCTTCGGGTCTCTGGGACCCGGAGGACAATGGAATTAAAACCCCCGGGGCATTGGCGTCCTCCACTTCCGGTGGGCCGCCGCTCCCTCCGGGGACGCTCTTGGTTTTATCGCGGGAATCGCGCGGTTAAACGCGCGACTCTCTTTCAAATCGCCGAGCCTGTGCTCGCATTTAAAGAACACCTGCTGGCTGCGATGAAGAGAGAGGTGGCGAGAGGGGGGAGGGGCGGTGCAGGGTTTCGCCACCACCTGTTCCTGGAGGGGAATGTCAGGTTGGGAAACCTGGGGATTTCGCGAGAAACCCTTGCTGAAGCTTCTCGGCCTTCTCGAGAGAATTTTCTTAGCCGAGAAGGCCCCACCCCCCTCCCCTTGCCGAAGAGAGAGGAAAAGCGAGAAAAAAACTCGTATAGCGATGGAGGAAACTGCGTTCACGATTTTAATGGAATTTCTTGATTGCAGAGTCCGTACCTGAACCCTGCGCGAGCGTTGGGTCCTGCCTTCGTGATGAACCGCTGGGACAACCACTGGGTGTACTGGGTCGGGCCCATTTCCGGCGGCGCGATAGCGGCGTTGCTGCACGAGTACGTGCTGAGTCCGAAGCGACCGCGGGACCCCCGGGAAATCGACGACGGGGACAACTCGTCGATGAGGTCGGACGAGGACACGTACGACGACCTGGACAAGACGACCGGGCCGAAGTTCCCTGGTGCGTACGCGACCTACCGACCGGTCGCCGGAGCGGCTTCCTCGTCGATCTACAACACGACCTTGGCGGTGCCGCCACCCTCCAGTACCCTGGAGCGCGTGGAGTCCATATACGGAGGCACAAAGTCTCTGTACTGCAAGTCCCCGCCGCTGACGAGGGCCAACCTGAACCGCTCGCAGAGCGTCTACGCGAAATCCACCTCGGGACCTCGCGACGGCCTCATGTTCCCGAAACCGGGACCTCTGGTGCCGGCCCAGAGCCTGTACCCCATGAGGATTGGACAAACCTCGCAGCAGACTCCTGGCAACACCAGGGAAAATCAGCAACAGAGCAATGGCCAACCCGGCCAGCCGGCCCAGAGTCACAATAGCACCAACCAGAACATGCAGAACCAACTGCAGCAGTGCACGCAGAGTATTTATGGAATACGCGGAATCTCCACCAGTCTCAGTACCCGAGAGAATGGTATTTATGGCCTGAGCACGGGCGGCTCCAGCATTTATGGTCGCGCCCCAGCACCGCCGCCCTTGACCAACCAAAACTCCCAGCAGACAACGTCCGCCAACCAGTCGCAGGTTCATCATCATCAGCAGCAGCAGCAGCAGCAACCAAAGCAGCAGCAGCAGCAGCAACAGCAACAGCAGCAGCAACAGCAGCAATTGCCACCTCATCAACAACAGCAAAATGGTCAACTATCCAATGGATCTGATTCGAGCACCAATTCCAGAAGACCGGACAGCATGTACGGTCATGTATCGAGACGCAGCGACGACTCTGCTTACGGTAGCTATCAAGGATCGACGAGGGGGAATTATGGAAAGGTGGTGGGACCATCCGGTCCACCTGGTCCACCTGGTCCACCTGGATCCTCGCAATATCGAGACCAGGGCAGACCCAGTCCTGCGGGTCCTCTTCAGCAGAACCAAATCCAGCAAAGTAATTTGCAGAGGAACTCGCCTAATCCTCAATACTAATTCTATACCTGTTAAAGACTGATGAGCATTTGGCGCGTTGCATCTCGCACTTGGAGGAGCGAGGACTCTTCTCGATTAACTGAAAGTGCCAAACGAAGCCTATCGTCCTTCAGTCCTCGGAGTGGTACTCCGCGCGAAGGGTCATTTCACGCAGTTACTTTGTCATTCGACCGCAGTCACGCAGGCAATGTTTGAAGATTCAATATTGATCCAGGGAAACGACACTGCCATGTAGTTTACTTTTTAACGATTCATTGTAATATATGTCATAGCGCTAGTGTAATTGCATGTAGTATATAATTATTATGCTGTTAGTTGAGGGATGAGCAACAACTGAAACATAAGAGTAAGCGGTAACCGTGTTCTTGTTGGGGCAATAATTTTACCCTTCGATTCTGGTCTAATTAAAAGCGTACAAAGACTCACCGTCTCCATCAATAAGATCTTACAACACAATACCGAGATGCGAAGAAATATAAAATGGACGAGTACTTTTTAGACAGACTCATCTTGTATATACTATCTGTATTTATTACTTAATGTTTAGAATATAATTCTAGATTTATTACAATTGTTATAAATACATAAATATATATATATGTATATATATACATATATGTATGCATATATATAAGGACAATTTGGAAGAATAAAAGGATTTCAAAAAAATACACATTTTCAAATGCAAATTCCAAAAAACCTGACTTACCTAAATCGCCATCTGTGTATCAAGAGTCGAACGAGAGTCAGTAGTTTCACCGATTCAATTTTAGGTGGCGTAACCATTGAATTTAGTTAGGTTATGTTATTGAAGAACACGAGAAAGTTGTGTGTAAAATTTGTGGTGTACACAATTTGTAAAAAATGGTTCGAAAATTAAAATATCATGAACAAAAGTTACTTAAAAAAGTGGACTTTATATCTTGGGAAGCAGATAATAATTTACATGAAGTAAAAATTTTAAGAAGATACAGAATTCAAAAACGAGAAGACTACACAAAGTAAATTAATTTATTTCTATTTAATATAGCTTGTATAATTAATAATTAAATAATTACTTGTTTAGGTATAATAAATTGTCTCGTGAAATTCGTGACTTAGCACATAAAATTAAAGAAATAGATGCAGATCATCCATTTAGAATTGAACAAAGTGCACTTTTGTTAGAAAAATTGTATATTATGGGATTGATACACACCAAGTGGGATTTAGCATTAACGCAAAAAATAACCGCAAGCTCATTTTGTAGAAGAAGATTACCAATAATCATGGTAAAAAATAAAATGAGTGAAAATATTAAAACAGCAACTAAATTAATAGAGCAAGGGCATGTAAGAGTCGGAACTGAGGTTATAAAAGATCCAGCTTTTCTTGTAACAAGGTATCTTGTCATTGTGTACATTTGTTTCTATTAGCTTATTTTTATATCTTAACTTCTGCTGAAGTAGTTTAAATGCCTTTTAATTTACTACAGAACTTTGGAAGATTTTGTAACATGGGTAAATACATCTGCTATCAAGAAACATATTCTTGAATACAATGATGAGGTGAGTATTTTACAAATCTCTATTCTTAATGTAAATTATTTTATAATTTTTATTATATTTATACATGCTTTGTGTTACAGAGGGATGATTTTGATGCATTATGAAAGATTGTATGTATATTGTTAAGAATTATTTTTTATTAATAAGTACATTTTATAAATTAAATAAATTATATATTTTAATAAATTAAAGTGTTTTATTAATCAGTTGACATATGAAATTCTAATTTTTTTTTGTAATTAAATTTTCTTCAAGTTTTTTAGAACGGAATGGATTATAAGAATACATAAGAGGATCTAAATTCACTTTTGATTTATTATCTTTTTTCTTATGTTGCACATCTGACATTAAAGACAACTCATTATACTGTCTTTTATCCTGTGCTCTCTCTGAATAATATGACCTCAATAAATTTCTTTGTATAACATTTATATCTGAACTGTAAATATAAAGATTTTTAAATATAAATTTGTATTTGTGTAAACATAATATTACCTTATATTTGATAACTGATTAACAATTTTTAATATATTGAGACTTTGTTTAGAAGATTTATTCTTAAAATTTTTATTTGAAAAATAATTCAGTTTTTCTATTAATGGCATTTTTAATTCTTTTCGCATATCAAATCCATTGTGTTTTGCATTTAGTTTTTGATTATTACCATATGTCTGAATATCTTTTGAATTTTCTATTATATCCTTATTTGTTTGATTATTAAGAGCCTGATAAGTTCTTTCTACTATATTATTGAGTTCATTTTTATCTACTTCCGAAGTAAATATTTCTTTAATATTTAAATCTTTATGATTCTGAACCTCATTGCACTTCATTTCTTTATCATTATTATAATCTTTTTGAACACTTGTATGACATAATATTTCATTGGATTTTATTGCATTAGACATATAATAAGTATAATCGATAAATTTAGAGTTAAATGGTGTCTCTGTTGGATTCTGATTTTTTTCTGGAGTGAAAATAGGCTGAACTTTCAAATTTGTGTCATTTTTGTTTTTATTACAACAAATTTTTTGACTAGATATGGCATTTTTTAAGAAGGAAAATTCTTTTTCCAGTAAGCTTGAACTCTTAATACAATTCTGATTTGAAATCACAGCGGATTCATTAGAAAACTTTATGTCTATGTGTTTTATTATTATAAAAATATTTGTATAATGTACATTTTTACGATATATTCATGTGTAAATAAAATAAAATACCTGTAATTGCCTTGGCATGGTGTGTTTCAATCAAGGGTAACATTTGTTTTGCGTTTACTGTATTTTCCTGTGAATTGAATTTTGTAAAAGTAAATGAATTATTTCGAATTATGCTTGATGAACTTCCAACTGATAACAGTGAATCTAAATCTGATTCACATCGACGACACAAATAATTTAAATAATAATTTTCCTCGTCTATCGGCTTTTCGAAGCTCATTTTTATACTTCTCAGAAACGGTTTTTCAAGTTTCGAATTACGAATCAGATTTTTACTTTTAAGAACACATTTTTTAATTCGGATTCAACTTCACAATGTTAATAAGAAAGTAATTTAGAAGCACGCAAAACAGTTCTAAGACAATAATTACTGTGCGCTATTTTTAATGTAATTGTAATTGAGTGTTTCAATCTTTCTCAGCTGATGCAATTTGTGTAAATCTTACGTAAAATAAAGGAGATCAGTTTCCCAAATGATACTTTTATAAAATCTAATAAACAATTGCTTTGAAATCAGTCCTTAAAATTACATCATTCATTCAGAAAACAAAAGTTTATCATTATAAAATTTCACTTATTGCAAACGTATTGCATAAGTAAGAAAATTCATGTATGTATGATTAAATAGTATATAATTTTTCTTCTATATGTAGGACTGTGCTAGTTTTCCAGAAAGTCTATTCTTGATAACATTGTAGAAAATCACATAGTTCTTCATGTCACCATACTCATTCCCCTCAACTGGATATAAACCCCCTTAGATAAACTTTACTCAATCTTTAGTCTAAATTGATTGTGCCTAGATATAAGCTTATTTTTCGTAAATGTGACTAGAGAAACAAATGATTCACACTTAATCTTTTAGCAAAAACAATACACGCATGAAAAATATTATTTATCTCACAGATAATGTAAAGTTAAACATGATATCGAAGGATGGAGATGTCTTTATATTTTCAATTGAAACAATAAATTAATGGCCATGGTAAATGCAAATAACATAGGAAAAATAACAGATATTTCAGATCTTTATACAATTATCATAAAAATGTTTTATAAATATATTTGACAGTTTGTTTTTTATGTAATTACAGTTGGTTCATGGCGACCAGTGAACTCTGCAAGTTTGCTCAATTCTAGTGCAAATTTGATTAGCGGTTTTAACGTTTCTTGGGTATTCTTTTGATAAGCAGAAGAATTATTATCATAGCTATCGATGTACAAGCGAATTGTTGCTCCTGAGCTGCCCGTACCGGACAAACGGTATATAATACGAGAACCATCTTCAAATATTACTCTCAAGCCCTATTATGAAAGACGATGAAAAGAATATTTATAGGATTTATGGAAACGTAAAGTAATATTAATATTTTAATTATCTTACCTGGTTCTTTGCTTCACTTTTATCAATGGGATCCACGTATGAATAATTATCGGCAATACGAACAGTATATGATTTATCACCAATATCAAATCGCTTACCAATAAACCCTGGTTCTTGAATTTTTGTTTCAAGTTCTTTCATCATATTGTTGGAACTGTCAGCATCACAATTCTCGTAATCATATCTATTAAATACATTAATATTAAATGAATTAAATATTGAATATTTCAATGCTACAATTAATGCAATGGTACCTCGTAAAGAAATTTCTGCCATATGTTTTCCAGTGTTCTATTAAGATATCTTCTACAGATTTTCCTAATTTTGCAACAATACTTAACCATGCAAGACATGCCCATATGCCATCTTTCTCACGAATATGGTCAGAACCAGTGCCAAAACTTTCTTCTCCGCATAATGACAAAAGTCCAGCATCCATCAAATTTCCTAAATGATTAAAAATTGTTGACTATAGAATAAAAATACATGATATATTGCAAGGTAAAATTATGTTTAAGGAAATTACCAAAATACTTCCATCCTGTAGGAACTTCAAATAATTTTATACCAGTTTTTTCAGCAACCTTATCTACAGCTGCACCCGTAGGCATAGACCTTGCATATCCCTTAATACCAGTTTTTTGAAAATATGGTATTAAATTTAAATTAGCAGCTAATACAGCTAAAGAGTCTGAAGGTGTGACAAAGAATGCCTTCTTCCCTATTATCTAAGAATTTATAAAGTTTAACCTGATAATTTATAATACAGTGAATTATATTCTAGTTATATTCGTTAAAATGATAATCTAATAAGAATACCATATTTCTATCTCCATCTCCATCAAATGCAGCACCAAAATCATAAGGGCCATTCTGAACAGCAACTACTAATTCTTTGGCATAAGTTAAGTTAGGATCAGGATGAAGCCCACCAAAATCTTCTAATGGATTAGCATTGACTAAGCTAGCATCCTCAAGGCCTAATTCATTTTTAAATATTCTAGTGATATATGGACCGGTAACTAAAAAAATACTTATTTTAAGATTATAATTTATAAAACATTGTCACACATATTATAATATTAACTTTATAATTCATTATAAATTACACTTACCTCCATTCATTGCATTAATAAGAACTTTAAAGGGTGATTTTTCTTCATTTCCATGAAGCAATTCTTTAATACTTGTAAAGTCAAATATACTTTTCATAAGTTCCAAGTAATCATCCACAGAGTCTATTATACTAACAGAAAAGTCTTTACCATTAATTTGAAAAGAATTATCTTGTATTTTAGTAAGGTCTACAGTTAAGTCAGGAACAATTTTATAAGATTTAAGTGTTGTAGTAATTTCATAAATTTTATTAGTAATATTGTCTGGTGCAGGTCCTCCATTATCGCAATTGAATTTAATACCAAAATCAGCATTTGGACCACCTGGGTTATGCGATGCAGTAAGAACAATACCACCTAAAGTTTTGTATTTTCTAATAATTGTTGATACTGCAGGTGTTGAAAGAATGCCATTTTGTCCTATTATCAGTTTTTTAACCTGAAGTAGAAACAAATTGAACAAATAACAAAAGGTATACTTTAGACATAATTCATGAATGTTACGTGTAACAGAATATATTCAAGAGTCTTGATTACAGATATTGACAAACCTGATTAGCAGCAGCAATTTTAATAATCTTTTGAACTGCATCTTTCACGTAATACCGACCATCACCTCCAACAACAAGAGTACTGCCATTTAAATCATTACCAAGCGAATCTAATATTGCTTGAACAAAATTTTCCGTATAATGTTCTTGCTGGAATACTTTTACTGACTTTCTAAGACCAGATGTACCCGGCTTTTGACCTTCGTAAATTTTCGTTTCCACTGATAATGTCTTCAGCATTTTTCAATGAAATTAACAAGAAGGTGAGCAATAGCAATTTTTAAGGAAAAGCACGACAATTCGTTGGTTTAATTGAAAAAGAATACTTTCTTGTCACTGACTAATGCGTATTATAATCTCTTTCCCACTGTTCTGGATGGAACTAAAGAGTACTGTGAACTTTGATTGTCAATGACACCCAAGGACACACAGCACCATCTTGAAATATCGCGCCTAGACCTCAGCCTAAAATTACGAATCTTACTAAAAACATCGTTCTCCTAATTATGTTAAATAATGGTAATACCCACTAATTTCTTCCGCATTAAAAATTTCATAATCACTCTTGGTTCCCAAATAATGATTTCATATTAAAAAACATATTTATCGATCTTCTTGAACTTTAGCGTTAAAGAATAAAAAAGAATCGATCTTATAAACATTAATGTATAAAAGCTTTTAGGCACACCATGTACAGATACATAAATGACAGCATTTTTTCAAAAACTCAGAATTTCCATCAAAATTTTAATACAGCATGTAAAATAATCTAGGAAATACTCTTCTTTAATAGAAAAAAGTGTATGAAATACAAAAACTTCTTTGTTCATGCATATATACATATACATATATATATATAGAGAGAGAGAGAGAGAGCCCTATTTCTGCTATCTGTAATTATGTCATCATTTTGCGCATTCGAAAAAGGAGAAAGAAGAAATGAAAAAAAGCTCTATATTTAGATTCGAATAAATCTCTGAAACTTATAAATTTATTTTAATTTAATTGTAGGTAGAAGAAGAAAAAGAGAGAGAAGAGCGGGGAAAGAAGATAAAGCGGAACATCTCAAAACTTTGATAATTGTAGAGAAACGCTTCACCATTAAGAAGAGGAGGAGGAGGAAGAGGAGGAGGATTAAGAGAAGCTTCGAAAAGCAGCTGATTATGCATGTGTGTACATATGATCGCTGTAACGTGGACATTACAGTATATATTGATGATGAAAAATCACAGAAAGGAGGGAGAGTGTTATGTCAAGGATGCGGCTCTTGCAAGTTTGCCGGCTTACACAAAACAGAGCCGATATGTAAGATAGTTTCCCAGTAGACTTTGTTATAGTAGCTCGTGTAATCATGCATGCTTCCCTAAAAAAGCAGAATTACTCTCGGGAGGGAAAATGTCAAGTTAAAAAGTCCGCTCTCAAGTGAAAATCATCATCCACCCGACGATAATGGACTATAAATAATACAAATCACTCGAAATTATCGCTCTAATCTCAGAGTTCTGACAATCTCGTACTTTAAGGGACTCCGTAAAAGCAGAAAAACATTCGAGTTCGCTCGTACCAATCGTACCAATTGAAAGCTGTACAGAGTAATGCTATAATAATGAGACTGTGCTAGTGTCCGAGCTAGAGGAGAGCGCGTAAGTAAAGAGACAAAGTTTTTTTTTTTCCTATATCCCTTTCTTTTCTCTTCTCTCCACTCAATTTATTGAATAATCACGCACAAGCAAGAGGAAGTACACTGTTGCAACAAATTGCGATCTACCGACAGGCCAGAAAATGTACAAATCACCGTCCGATCATTGGTGTCCGACGCCTCAGGACAGTGGTTCCGAGAGCACTCCCTTGATTTCCTCGGAGTCTCACGGCAGCTCCGAGCGGATGATGTTTCACGATTCCGATAGGAGCGACGTAGAATCAAATCCGACGATAGACAGCCCATCCAGGTATTGGCGATCAATGAGAATTGAAATTGCAAATGAGTTTGCCTATAATAAGCCTAGGCGCGCAAGGTGTTGT
Organism: Sclerodermus sp. 'alternatusi'; assembly: GCA_037305995.1. Taxonomy (NCBI): domain Eukaryota; kingdom Metazoa; phylum Arthropoda; class Insecta; order Hymenoptera; family Bethylidae; genus Sclerodermus; species Sclerodermus sp. 'alternatusi'. The sequence goes on along the minus strand of CM074545.1, from coordinate 2,675,787 downwards.
TCTCGCAAGATACAATGAAATATCGTGATGATTATGCGCAGATACGGAAGTATAGGGGCAGCGAGTTACAGTTCAACGGCCACCGTTCTTCCTAGAAGACTTCCGCCTTTGATGAGCGACAACATTATATCCGCAGCTAACAATTTAGCCGTCACCCCGATATGCTTTCCCCCGGACAAGTGTTACGAGATACACAACGCGGACCTGGTGAGGAAACGTTTTTCAAATTAATCTCTCGCATTCGCCGAGTCGACGAATGAAAGCATTTCTTACCATTCGAAGCATTCGTTGGCGAGGGAGACGCTTGAGAATGAGAAGAAGCAGATTCTGGCGAAGGACATCGCGGGAGGCTTCCTACCGGGTACCCTGACGATCCCACCGGAGATCCAACAGATTCAGCAGAAAGATACCATATCGAAGCAAAGCTCGCTGGTGACGGTGTAAGTAATTCCCCGAATCCAATTGCGCTGGAAAAGAATGACCCTCTTCCTCGTCGAACGCTTATTGTTTATTTCCGCGACTATCGTGGAGAATCGCGTGTTTCACGTGGAATCAAAAAACATCCACCTTGCGTCAGAGCCCCTTCGGGTCGGTCGGATAGCATCGAGGAGGAGGAAGAGGTGGTGGCCTGGCCCGTTACCCATTCTGCTCTTTACTCGTCCCTGCTTTCCTTGCTTCCTTCCTTACTTCTCTTCGTTCCTCTTGCATTGGTGGAGGGAAGGTCATGCGTTGTTCAAAATGAATTGCAGAACATCGATTATCGAGACTGGGAGCTTTCAATAAATCTAAAAAGCGTCTGAAGATAAATGCCGGCAGATCAACATTCTCTATCGATTGCAGACGTTCGCGCGCCACACAGACGGGGAAAATAATATAATATAATTATTAACGAAGATTCATTAATCGACTGATATTTCGTAGTACCATGAAATCATAGTGTAAATAAAGGAAAACATCTATATCTCAGGGGGTGGTCGTTGGGGTAACATACGATTACCTCGTGATAGGTCAATGCATGTGCCCTATACTTTGCTTTTCTGTAGTTTTCCGAGAAAATATTTCAATTTCCAATCATCCTCATACTTTACTCTCACTTATCCACGGCATTTTCTTTTCGACGTATCCCATTGTTGCGTTGTTCGACCTTTTAATCAAGCTTGCCTCGTCATTCTCCTCCTCCATGGTACATCGTTTTACCGAGTCATAAGTCCAGCGAGGCGAACTTCTGCTTCCAGAAGAATCTCGCGTTTCGCGTATAAAAATCTTCGATTGATACGCGTACTAGATGTATGTGTATGCTGGAACGATAATGAGGCCGTAAATTACCAAAATGCTGAATATTTAATTATTGTGAGCGATAGCCAGCGAATTAAGGTCGCATGTAATTCATGAAACTGATACAATATGAAAGATGACGGTGCCCAGATATTCTATCGCGTTACATTGACTATATTTAGCATTTGATAATCAAAAGCAGAGTATCTATTAAACAGGAAACTCTTACGTAATAAAGATCAGTATGGATCGGCAACACGAGCCGAGAAAGCATAGGAGAAAAATCTCTCGGGATAAAACTGAGGAAATTCTGGCGGTCCGGTACACGATAGCGAGCTGTCGATTTTCATCTCGAGGATCATGAACGACATATGAATTTGCGTCTACAGCTCCCTTCTTCCCTCCTTGCTAGCTCTATTTCCCCTATAATTATGTGTGATGTATATTATTTTATCATAGATTTTCCATATGGAATACAATCTTAGGATCATCTTTGTTAACGATGCCTTGGGGAATTGCAATGGCTGGTTTTTTCCCAGGAATCCTATTAATATTAGTTATGAGCGGTTTATGTTTGTACACTGTTTACCTTCTTCTCTCTGTTCATAAATATCATGGTAGGACAATTACTTGAAAGTGTGTACAGTCGCTTGATTCCGTGCTGCGGAAGGAACAAATGGAATCGATTGTGTTTCAGGTGGAGACGAGAAAACGGAAGTGATACAACTGAGCCGCATTTTCTTTGGAAAATGGGCCGAGTACGTAGCGAAAGTTTTTAGTAAAACTGTCTTGTTAGGCGCAATGGTAGCCTACTGGATATTAATGTCCAATTTCCTCTATCACTCCGTTAATTTCTTCTACGGTAGGTACTGGAATCAAGCGGTCAAGTTATTCTTCGACAATTACGGTTTGCCTTTAACAAGTGTGAATTGTTCCTCAGATAATATCGCTGGCATAGCGTGGAAACCTGTAAATGACAGCGATATCGCTCCAGAAGGTATATCAAAATGTAGCTACGATAGTGTGTTACGATAATATCAGATCAATGCATTTACTCTCGTTTTGTCGTTGCGTAGTATTGTGTCCAAACAAGGAAATGTACAATAATAGCCTGGCTTTGCCAGTGCACGAGCGTTCATACGACAATCTTGGTCCTGCATGGGATTTATATAAAACTGTACCGATCTTTCTGGCTCTATTAGTATTTCCTTTATTGAACTTCAACGGTACCACATTCTTCACAAAGTTCAACTCCTTGGGTTTGTGCTAATTTTCTTTTCTCGTGTGTTATTTCTGTCAAAGTTTCGCTTTGATTTTGAGAACAAGAGATTCAGGAACTGTGTGCGCTGATAAACTTTTTGTAGGTACGGCGTCTATTTTGTATTTAATCGTATTCGTCATAATTAAATCCATGTCATGGGGCATCAACATGGATAGCGCAGAATGGGAAGCTAGTTGGACACTACGACCTACATTTCCAGCTTTATCTGGAATGCTGGCGCTATCGTTTTTTATTCATAACATCATCATTACTATCATGCAGAGCAATCGCGATCAAAGCAAGAATGTGTGTAACACGCTCGACACAAGTCTCTCGGCTGAAATGAGTATACATGTGTTTATGCAGGAATTATTAATATAATAAAATGTATTTCAGGGTCGAGACTTGACAATTGCTTATGCACTTGTTACATTGACATATATTATCATAGGGGCAACATTTTTTATATGCTTTCCTCTTGCCAAGTCATGTATAGAAGATGTAAGACCTATTTTGCAGTTTATATAAGATTACATTATCCGTATAATTATAGAACTTTCCTGTTTTTAGAATTTATTAAACAATTTCCAAAAATGGGATGGATTAACCGTAGCAGCTCGTACCGTTCTGCTTTTCCAGTTGCTAACTGTATACCCATTACTTACATATATGTTGAGAATTCAAATACTCACATCCATGTGCAAGTCAATCTCTAGCAGAAGTTGGACTATTTTAATTAATCTTATTCTTGTACTAATATGCGTTTTATTCGCCATGTTTATGCCTCACATTGGCACTATACTGAGATACACAGGTGCTGTTAGTGGTTTGATATATGTTTTTACGTTACCATGCTTGTTACATTTGACAGTTTTAATTAAGCAAGGAAAATTGACAGCACTATCCTTGATCTTGCACTTAAGCATACCAATAATTGGAGGATCTAATCTTATAGCTCAATTCTTTATTAGCGATCATTGAATATATGGATGAATATTGTACAAATATATACATTGTATGTATTATTGATCCAAAACTTCTTTAGGAGAATCTCTTGTTTATACATAAATTATAGTTTAAATGTCAATGACTTTAAAATTGATTGTTATAAAAATATATTTTCATTGTAATGTACGAAGGTATTGTATTATCATAAACTATTTTGGAAAATTTTGTACACCCAAACAGTGTCTATCCCATGTCCTATCGCTGTAATTGGTTGCATGTTTGGTAAAGGAAATCTGCATGCTACAACTACATTATTTTTATTTAGCTCTGAAATGAATTTTTTTTCTAATCTTTCCATCTGTAAAAATCCATTTATATAATCATTTGTACAATTATATAAATTATTCCAAGCCATATGATAATAATAATTACCATTTCTTCTACTCCAAATACTACAATATTATCATAAGACTTAAGATCATATTTCCATATATCTTTTTGGTAAAAAGCAGTCTTTGATGATAAACCATTAATGGCTGCTATAAATTTTGAATACTGAACCAACCAAAAATTTAATTCTATACCATGTGCAATTAATCCAGACTTGGCAGCAGCATGAACCTAGTTACAAAAATGTTTCATTTGCTGCATAAATCATACGTTCTTTCAATTGACTTACTATACGCCCATCACCACTGCCAAGATCGATAAAAGTTCCTGTGCGTCCATTTAAAGCTTTCATTACATTTTTAATTTGATTGTTAGTAGCTGGTACAAATGGTAAACATATTTTACGGAAGGCAGGGCTTATAAAAGGATAACAAACAATACTTATCACTGCAGCTAAGCCACCTGAAAAAATCTAGTTTAAAGTTTTGACTAAAGAATACAGTAAACGAAAGTGTGATATATTATATAAATAAAACTAAGAATAAATAAATAAAACATCAGACAAAATTCACGTATAAACGTAGGAAAGTAAAATACACAAGTTAACCTGTTACTCCAGCTAAAATTAATGGTAATTTGGAAGACTGCTTTTCTACCTCAGATATATAATTTGAGTTAACTAATGTGTCCATATTTTCATATTTTCAATTTTATTATAAAATCTTACTTTACGTGTGTGAGTGCGTGTGTGAAATTGATCTATGCGCCACTATTGTTTTTGTCTCAGGAACTATATATTCCTCGAAAAATATCGATAAACTCATATGATAAACTAAAGTGAATTGTATCGAAAGTAACATTTTGCATGTAGGTAAATTTTGCTTTACCTTGTAATAAGTTTATTGATATTGTCTTTCGAGGAAGTTTGAACAATTTGTTGTTAGATGGCCCTAACTAAAAGTTTCATAATTTCTTACTGACTATCAATCTAAATTCAATTTCACGGTACTAACATTATCTGGTAAAAATCAGGAACGCAGGCAGTGGTTTTCTACCTTAGAAGTTTGTTCTATTCAGTTGGTTCAATGGAATTTGTTGCTTGAATAAACACAAGTGAGATCGTTGACATTTGCTTATATGTAAAAGATTAAAGAATCTCCGTATAATAATGAACGTCGATGAAAGTAGCGATGCCGAATCTATCCAATCCAACGAAAGACAGTTTTTAGGTATATTGTGCATATATTGCGCAAATTTTTAAGGAAGTTATAATAAAAGTAAAAATTACCTATATGTATATTCCCTATTTTCGAAATTTTTGACAACTAAACATTATGAACTGGTTTAGAACGTGTTTATCGAGTAAATAACTTATTATTAATTCATGTTATTTTAATTATCTATCTCATTTCAATTAGGCATAATCTTATTACTGTTTGTAAAATTATTTTAAATTTTGTTGAGATCATTTTTTTAAAATTCCTTTAGAATTCATGATGTGTTTTTTATTGTATTTTGTAGAATATTATAATCAATAGGTAAAAATAAATTAAACTTTGTATTTAGAGCTGGATCCTGATGAAGTACCATGTCCTACTGAGAATACCTTTGATTTAACTCTTCCAGGCTCACATTCTGTAAGTAAATTGTTTTTATTACCTAAAAGTATTTCATTTATAATTAAAGTTCAACTGTACTTTCTAGTATCTTGGACAAAATCTAGAAGAGCTTAGAGGGAGAACAATACTCGATGATGGGATTTATATGAATCTACCATTACTGGTAGAACAATCTATAGTTTTATTTCCTGGTCAAACGTTACCATTGACAGTCAGCGATAGGCAGACTATTGAAATGCTACAAACCTGTATTCGTAATGATCGTACATTTGGTGTTATGTGCTTAGGATATGATAAAAAGATGCAAATAGGGACAACAGCTGAAATTTATGAATACAGAGAAGATCCAGCTACTCAAGAATTTCGTTTAAAGGCCAAAGGAAGGCAACGTTTTAAAGTTGTACGAGTTATTATACAGGTTGGTTTGATGTTTTTTAAAAATAAATAATTATCCATGTAATATGATGCTATATGTAAAAGTACAATTTTTATAGGGATATGGCACAATTCTTGCCAATGTAAAAATTCTACCTGAAATAACATTAGAGTCACCCTTTAAAAGTGAAAGGTTTATAGGATTTGATCCGTGTAGAATGCAACCAACTAATGAGAAAGAAGCAAGACTTCAAGAAAAAATACAACAATTTGATGCTGCAGTTACCCCATGGCCTGCTTGGTTAAACAGAATATACGACCCTGTGAGACTTTCTGAAGATATCAGAAATTATTTACAATTTCTAGAAAACAGTTAGTTATACTTTATATTTAATTAAATTTCTCTTTCTCTTATTAATAATGTCGAATATTACATTGTAATAATATTTCTAGGAGGAAGCAATATACCTAAAGATCCAGTGGAATTATCATATTGGGTTGCTCAAAACTTATTAGTGGATAACAAAGAGAGAATGATTCTACTCAGTTACGATTGTGCGGTTACCAGACTGCGAAGAGAATTTAGATATTTGTTAAAGGTAAATGGTTGGCTAAATATGTTGTGTTATACGCGCGTGTCTACAGATAATAAAAATACTGTTTTATTTATAACTCTAGGAGAGGCCATTTGTTTGTTCTAATTGCGATACGTATATTGGAAATCAATCGGATATATTTCCTATGAGCAAAGAAGGGCCGCAAATTGCATATTGTAACCCTTCTGGAATAGTACATGAAACAGTAACTTTATACAATGCTCATGGGCTTATTCTTAACGAGGAACCACCCTCTGTACTGTATAGCTGGTTTCCAGGGTATATATATTATAGTTAGAATCTGTTAATAAAAAAAGCAATTATTAAAAAATCGTATCCATTACAGATACGCGTGGACCATAGCTTCTTGTGAAAATTGTGATATCCATTTGGGGTGGAAATTTACAGCGGTTCAAAGTGACTTGAAACCTCAATATTTTTGGGGTTTAGCTCGAAACAACTTAAAACACAAAAAATCACCCATAGGAAGGACAGTTTCAACGAGTAATTTGTTAACTAGTGATGCGGAAACTGAGTTTTATGACACGGATTAAGTAACATAAAAATTTTTAAATATAACTTGAATATATTTTATAATTTCTTGTTTTTTTTTTGCAGATATATATATCTTCTTTATTGAGATCTATACGAACATAAATATTATATTGTGCTATGAAAAGTTATATCTCAAATTGTTTAAATAATTTTGAAGTATTCCTGTAAATATTTTGTTCACCTAATTTGGAACATACTAATGCATTTGTACAGTTATAATATAGCTATTAGTTTTTTCTTTTTAATTTGGTGAAGTTGATTTTCATAAATAACTTAAATATTTATTTTTATTGTAAAGGATTAAAGTTAAATTTTTGCTATCTCTAATGTTAAATTAGCATTATGTTGTTTCTATTACAACAAAATATGTACATTTATGGTAGGTACATACATCATGTCCTTTGTTTGTAATACAATTTTCATATCACATTAGGCATTCTAAAATACCAAACATAAAAAGAAACCGTATTCTATAGATGGTATAGTAGCAAAAATCATACATGTGTGAAATTTAAAAATAAGTATTTAATATGTACAAATTATATAATGTGTGATAAATGTAATGTATAAAAATATGTATATTGACCTTAGTTTTAATTTCATGAAAAAAATTAATAATTTCATTTTGTAATGTACACAGTTTTTACTAATTATTAAAGTTAATTATACAAAAATATTAGCAATGATTTTTTATGATAAATTGTATAAAATAAAATACTTTAGAGAGAGAGAGAGAGAGAAAGAGAGAAAAATATTTTTTAATAGTTTGTAGAACTGTTGTAAAATATATGTAAGACCAGATAGTCCTCATTTATAAAAATAAAAAAGACGTTTTTATTCTTAGGAAAGTGACGATTAACTTATAGATATTAAAATCCAAAAATATACTTTTGTTATAATTAGAATTCAGACAATAAAGTAAACTCTTTCTCGCCACTGTTATTATATAACAAACTAATGTTCATACGCACGTATATATACAGCATTTTCTACCTGTTTTACCCTTTCGTCGATATACGCTAATGTATATAAACTTCTGAATAAATGAGAACTTCTATATTGGTAAAATATTAAAATGATGTTTGTATAACAAGAGATGTGTAATGTATGTATGTGATTTTTTGCGTTAATTTATAAATCTCTATTTTTTTTTTTTTTTTGAAGCTTATAATCTATAATAGGAACAGGAAATCAAGGACTGATGAGAATAAGTGCTTCTTACAAGAGGTTCCTTACGCATATCGTATATTTTACGTTTACTTTAAATTAATAGTATTTATAATAGTCATATTTTCATTATCTCAATCATTCTCTTCGATTCATCATATATTCTTATTCGTTGCGGTGAATATACTTAACGCATAATTCACCGCAGCTCATTGTCCTTTCAAATATATCGTTTTATATAGCATAGGACTATCATTTAAACACTTTTTCGACACGAATCACATTTGTTTCTTATACATTACTTAATGCGTGATTTAGTGTGGTTGTCATGAATAAGGTCGTCGAGTGATCGCAGTTTCCAAATTTTATGCATTTCTATATTATTTGTTTACTCTTCGAAATTGGTTTAGAGTATTAAAGCTTTTAAATAACATAATGGAAAATCAAAGTTTATGTTAACATTTTTAGAATAAAACTATTTAAAAATGATGTTAAGTTTTAATCAATTTTATCTAATATTTTATACGTGATTAACGAACATTTTAAACAAAGCGGCATCCGAATATTCTGGGAAATTGCTAAGACTTTCAAAAATCATTAAGATTTTTTATGATTTTTCCATGTACTCAATTGTATAACATTAGTACGGAAGTTCGTAACCATTAAGAGCTTTCCCCCATATTATCATTACCTTCTATATAAACAATATAGACAAATTGAATGAGAAAAAACAAAACTTTAATTATAACTTTTAGATAATCAACCTGTGACTAAATTTCAATTTCCTAAGCATTTAAGTTTTGTAAGCAAGTGATACAAATTATTATGAAAAATTATATTAAGATATTTTTTATATCTTTTAGGAAATATATTACCTAACAGTCTTGAACACAACGTTTTTCGTTAATGTTGTTTTTTATCTGAAGAAAAAACAACATTAATCTAATTAAATAAAGTAATTTTTATAATAATATTCTCAGGGCATAGACTGATGGACTCTTATCATAAAAAACAACTAATTATATAAAATTTTGAAGTTTCTTTAAATGTGTATATATATATATATATGTGTTTCAGAATAAATAATGAATTAACCCTTATCCAGATGCCTTGTAATACTCATTTAACGTTAAAAGATTATTAATGTTAAATAGTCGAGAAGAAATGTAGACACATAGTGGAAAACATACGTCACAAGCTATTGTTATTTTAATTCCCTTGCTGACTTTTCTCGTTAGGTACAAATTTGTTAGCATTTCGATTTGGTTACTGCAACGCTTTTAAATCTGTAACATACGTTCATTATAATAACTCTGTTACTAATGTACGTTTATTATTTACATTTTAATACATTGTTATCGTACTCTCAATATCCGACGTTGTAGAAATTAATTTCGTGTGCGATTGCGTAGCTGTGTTTGGCTGTTGAGTACTGAGGGGCCCGTTACTTGCTTGCGCGGCAAAACCAGGAGGCGGCTGCATTGCCCAATGTGTCGGTGCGTTCTGATCCTGGAGCCAACGAATATTTAATTATCCTACTTGTATCGTATTCATGTTTATCATATGTAGTACAATTTGTACCTGTTGCGCATTATGAGATACTGTATGTACAGGATGAGCATGTGGGAACTGCCAAGTATTGGACGTTTGGAATGGAAGAGGCCTAGATGAACTGACTATGGCAGGGTCGATCGAGGTCCAATCTGCAATAGGCCCAAAATTATTCCAACCTCCTTTTTGGTGTAGCGCCGGATGAGGAAATTGCTGCTGCTGCTGCTGCTGTTGTTGTTGTTGCTGCTGCTGCTGCTGCTGACCATTAATCTCGCACCAATCTTTGAGTGTGTAAACAGGATCGCCCGCGCATTTGCCAACGCCTATCGTACAACAGTTAAAAAATCATTTTTTACAAGACTGCCATTTTTTCGCTTTTGCAAGCAAACTTCTTAAATTTCTTTTACCTTGTGTATTTAAGAGAGGATTTCCATTTGGAAGATATGCAGTTTGCTGTGGGGGTTGTGCTCCTGTAAGGAACAAATAATGCTTCACTTCGAGTCAAGTCGATTTTCAATTGAATTTTAACTCGCTATCAGTGTACAAACCGGAAAGAGCGCTATTTGTTGGGGCTGGTCGTGGTATACCAAGGCCAAAAGAATTCATATGATTTGGCGTGGAGCCAGGAAATCCCGGAGGGGGAAGTCTGCTTCTTTGTCCAAGATTGGCACCGTTTACTGTACCTTGCGCCGGACTAGGTGCACCGCCACTTTGCATTAAATTCTGTGGAAGACGGGACAATAGGGAATGCGATTGTTGTAGAACTTGCAGACTTTGAAAATGTTGCGCGTGTTGCAAATGAGTCATGTGAGCAACCTACAAAAAACAGAGTTTACTTCCCATTCTTCTGAAACTCAAAGCCTCAAAGATGTAGAATACTCATTCGTATTCGTAATACCTGTGGAAAGTGTGGTTGATTAAGCGGCATAAGATTCTGTTGATGTACTCTGCTCTGCTCTTCTCTTTCTCTTTGCTGTTGATGGAACAGTCTTTGCTGCTGCAGCTGCATTTCATTTTCTACGAGTTCCGCGAGAGCCTTTTGCGTTTCGTGGAAAGGATCGAAGCCCAATTCATCGTCTGATTTTGCATCCTTATTTAAGTCTCTATGATTGTGAATTTCTTCTAATGTCGCATGACCGTTCTGTTTAATATAATCACAATTTTCTTGATTCTGTCGTGCCTTAAAAGTATTCGTCTATTAAATACAGCGTTATTCGATTATAAGCATGCACGACTAGTTTACAGTTTAGTCACCTGTCTGGTAAGCCTTTGTTGTAACGAGTTTTGTTGAAAATCTGCCATAAATTTGGTGGCAGGTGAATTGATCAACAGACTTGATGTGACCGTACCAGAACACTCCGTAAGTGTGTTATATTGCGAATTATTATATACTTCTTCATTTATAAAAGCTTCTGTCTGGAAGTTTACTTCTGGCGAAACAGGACTGGATTTCTGTACGATTTGAATCTTTCGCGATGATTCCGGCTGGAAGCCAAAAGCTGCCTGCCAATCTTCGCTTGAATGAACACTCGGTAATGAATCAGGAATAGTGGCTAAATTGGTGTTTGTCCAATCTAAATTCGGATTTGCTGTAAAAAAAAAAAATTTAATTATTTTAAATCCAGTAAAACATTTAAAAGGTCTATAATTTCATGAAGATAATTAGACACACATGTCTGGGAGGTAGGTGGCATCGAAACGGCAGGTGTAGATGTTTTCTGGAAAGTGTTTGAACTGAAGAAGCTATTATTGTCTGTTTGAAAGATAGATCTGTGATTCGTTTGTGATTCAGGTCCATTGTGTAAACCAGGTGGTAATTGTTGACTAACTCCATGAGATGAATTCGTACTAGCTGGTGAAGAACCTAAACACAAGGAGCATATATCTCTACACTACAAGAACTTTTAGTATCTTAAATATTTCCTATATGCCAGAATAAATAGTTTCAGTGTAACTTTTATGTGTTATTGTTAAGCAATCGACAAGGATCGCTATAACATGTAACACAATAATAAATCTAATATAAATTCAAACCATTTATTGAATTGCGTGTATTAAGAGGAGAGAATTAAGCAGTATGTGTGTAAGAGTATAGAAGACAGCCAAGGCTCTTTTTGAAATCTCTTTATTTTGGCATAAGTCATTTGACTAATTCTATTCTACAGCAATTATTATGGGCACAAAATAATAAATTGTTTCCAGTGTTCATTAATTTTAATATAAAATACTATTCGTGTAGAGTTCAATAATCTATTATATTTTATTTTAGTAAAAATATACATAAACTTTTATAAATCAATATCACACTATATGCTCAGTATTAGAAACATATGTCACAGTACAAATTATATTCGTCTTATAACAAAATATTTTCTCATTTTATGCAAATAAAATAAATTTGACTTTAATAGAGAAAAATAACAATACAAATGATATATGAATGAGTACAATTATTTTCTATATCATATTAGAATACGTCAACCAATTTCAAAAAAATAAAAAAAAAAAGACAAAAAACAAAATATATATATGTATATATATATATATATATATATATATTAAACTATTTTTATCAAAAAATAACATGAAAGAAAGAATCGCATGTATGTTAAGAAATTGATAAAAGTAATGTATCAATTGAAATTGAAGAAATCGAGATAAACAAAGATGACGAGGATCATAAGAAACTCACCCAAAATTGCAGCACCATTGTTTTCTTCGATCGACTCAACCAAGTGTTCTGCGTGAACATTAACATTGGAATCATCTAAACTTGAAATTGTACTAGCCGGTGTACTTCCCTCTCGTTGTTGATCAGTTTCACTATCCGAATGACGCCTTTCTCCTCCATTCTGTACTACGCCATTAATTTTAAGTTCCTGAGTTTGCTGTATTAGTTTAGATGTTTTGTTAGATTGTTCTATCTTAGACCTGTTACTTGACTTTTGTAATACTTCACTACCCGCGTCAGCGGAAAAATGTCTAATTTCTTTCTGTCCGTTAACTTGAGATTGCACATTACTTTGCGTATTAATAGAACTTGACTCTAATCGTGATGTTATGCGACTGCCATGCTTTTCCTTATTTTGAACATTTTTATGCTTGTTACGTGCTGCTTGTGCTTTACTTTCATTATTACTTTTTCCACGTCGTATATTTGCACTATTCTCTCCTTTATTATTATTCTGATGTGTAGGTCCTACTGATGATATATGTTCTTGTTGAACCGTCGTATTTCCATCATTCGATATATTATTTTGCTGTGATGTTGTTTGCGTGGGCGATGATTCTTTACCATTTGTTTGAGTACCTTTAATTGAATGTTTCCAGATTTATTACAAATTTGTTAATTAAAGATCAATCTGATCTAACTTACTATTGGTTTGTCCTGTTTGTAACGAAGGCCATGCTTCTTTGGCTTGAGAATTACTATTTCCATTTTCTCGAACGATACTACCAGTAACGGGTGGTGATGGGGTAGGCTTCCTATATAACAATTGGAGAAAAATATTTGTTAAAAAATGATAAAATTAATAAAGATAAAGTGCAAATTTTACACAGCTTCGATTAACATAAATTTTAACTAATTTTTATTTTTAAATAAAAACTTTTATATCGCTCAAAACAAATTGAAAGGATTAATTTATTTGGCTGAAAAATACAAATATCTACAATGCATACAAAATTTACCGTTGTAATGCAGAAGCATGAGCATGTAAAGATTGCACAAGCTTTCGCTCATACTCTTGGTGTTTGCCTTGATGCATTTCTTCTTTCGTAAATGATGCTTCCTGGTCCCCAAGATCATGCAGGTACATACAATCCTGTTTTGGACACGCTTGATTACGCATAAAGTGAGAGCAATATTTTGTTGTTCCTAAAGATGTTTTTATTGTCCTTCCATCCACAATAATATTATTCACAGCCTCTATAGCACGTAAAGCATCTTCCTGACGCTATAATTATTGACTTTGTAGATTTGAAATCACTATTTCTTATGACTTAAAAATTTACTATTAAAAATTAGCTCACCTGATAAGTTACATAAGCTGATGCACTTGGCCCTTGTGATCCTGCATAAGAAGTACTTTGATTGATTACAACTTTATGGATCTTCCCAAATTTTCCAAAGTACTCGTGTCTTTTTAAAATCTATAATATGATTTTATTTTCAAAAAATTCTTAACAATATTTATTATTTTGAATTTGTATTTTAGTCTTTTTATAAATAATGAGACTATATATTGAACTTACTCCGCGACAGAATAATGCTACTTACATCAGCATCTGCTAGCCGCAATGGTAATCCTACTACAAAAACCAAATTTTTCTGAACTACTCTCACATTTGCTAAATGTTTACGATTTTCTGTTACACGTTGTTTTCGCTGTTGATCCTTTAATCTTTTCTCTGCTTTCAACCTAATCAATTAAAGACGAAGATATACCGGAGCTCTCCAGATATCAAAAACACTGCAAATTAGTTACCTTGCTATTTCTTCTTTTGAAAGAGGTTTAAAATCTGCAGGATTTTCAGAGTAGGCCTTTCTACACGCAGGGCACAATCCGTTTTCATCGGTTCGAATTCTATGCCAGCAAAATCGACAGATTTGATATCCACAAGTACATGGAAAGAAATTTAAATCATCTACTTCCAATGGTTCCATACAAAGTGGACACTCGATAGCATCATCTCCACTTTGATTTAGTACTGACATCTTTATTGCTTTCACTAATTAAATGATAATTTAACAAGATTTTTTCCAGAAATTTTATTAATTTCAAACTCGATATCTGCAATAAACAATAACATACTTGACGTAAATGAGTGATACTACTGCTGGACACATCATAAAATAACATAAGAGACACTTACAGATTTATATATGTATATTAATAATTTCTTGATGTGAACTAATTCAAAATTTTCAACTAAAACCGATCACGATCTTCGGGCAATCTATAACGAACGAAAAGACACTGAATTAACCTCCTATGCGATATTCAACAATTACAATTACGAACTATCGACTCAAGAGAGCACACGAGAGTTCCACAGCATAGAAAGTAGGATAAAAAGTTGTATAATTTTCCCGCTGAGAAAAATCCTGTACAATACATCCGAGTGAAAAACAAACGGCGCGTCACATACAGGTTTGACAGTGATATCATCATTCATCCAGCATACGTCACTACTATACTAATTCACTCAGGAATCAAAAGAAACTTTCATCGAAAAGAGAGATGCGCACTAAACCTTGATTTTTTTTGTGGAAAAACCCAACGTGTGCCGACCAAAATCCTTAGTACTCTCCAAGATTCTAATCAGTGGCGAGAAATCGTTAACAGGAGAAAGGAGGAAAGCCAGCGATAACTAGAAAATGAAAGATTCTGTTTGACAGGAGTTCTGGCAAAAAGAAGAACAAAGGACGACGCTCAAGGATTCAGCGAATGTAGTCACGACTCTCAGATTCTTCAAGATCCCATAAAAATTCCATAAAGAACATAGCAACAATGACCATAATGATGATGATGATGATGATGGTGGTGATGATGATGACCACAACAATAACAATAACAACACACGGCAAACAGTATTATCTGTCAGTCTGTTTGTCTGTCCTTCTCTTTATCCATCTATCCTCTTCACAGTCTCTCCCTCGGCCTTTCGCTCTCTCCCTCTCTATTTCTTTCTCTTTATACACACTCTCGCAGGTAAATGTGATTATTCTTTTGCATTTGCACGAGGAGAGTAGCTTGACAAAGTTCTCCCATGAATTAACCGTCCTTTTCTCTCCTATAATAGTCTCAGCGATATCTACTGTACTGTCGAAGAACCGAGAGGGCGACGATCGCACGAAACAGCTGTTGGTGGCGTCAAGAGAACCAACGAAACGTCAGAAGCGACCAAGTGCGAAATTCTCTGCGAAATTCCCAAGATTCTTGAAAAAAACCCATCAAAACCCACGAGACCATCGAACTACACATCACGATATCCTGCATACGATATATTTTCTATTCCATCCTCTCTCTCTCTCTCTCTCTCTCTCAACCCCCACCCTCACTCTCTCCTTCTCTCTTTCTTATTTTTAATTCTTACGTACATTCAAACCAAGTCTCTAATCTCGACTACTGAACGATGCGATTTTGAAGGTGGAAAATGTACAGACGACGAGAGAGGGAGAGACAGAGAAAGAGAGAGAAGCAAGAGATGGAGGGGGTGTGAATAGAGAAAGAAATTGAGTTCGCAATTGAGATAGAAAAAGATGGAGCATCATCGTCGTTCTCTCTCTCTCTCTCTCTCTCTCTCATTCCTCTTTCCAACTACCGTTCATCGTTTCAATGCTGCGCGTAAAAGAAACTCTATACTGGCTCCCTGGTATCTTTTACTTCATGTGCAACATGTACGACATTCGACGGAAAACGTAACGTCGACCGTAAGGTTGAGCTATTCCCAGCCAGAAGCTCCCGACACCTCGGGGGTTGGAGAACGTGTAATCGTATCGTGATCGCAGTTGTAATCGTGGTCGTGGTCGTGGTCGTAATCACAGTCGAAGTCTCGTTCGAACGGTAAATAAAGAGCCCGATCGATCGATCGATTGATTGGCCGATTGATTAATTGATCGTCACGCGAGAAACAATGTCTGTTCTCCTTGGGAATGGGCAGGGTTTGCCATGCCATGGGAAGTCAAAAGTTTACACGGGGCACAATGGAATATGCCCACTAGACATTTTTAACCTTATTTCCAATCGACCATGAGAGAGACTTTCACCCTAATTCCACGGCAGGAGCTCCGAGATCCCTCGGAGGGGGGGGGGGTCTCTCCTCGAATTTCGAGCTCCTTTTCTCAACTCGGCGATATAACAGATTCATTGTGCGTACTTTGTTTACTTACGTCTCTTAAACTTTTCACTAACTAACTCTTTTCAGTACTGGGAAATTTTTTTTCTAGCTGACGAGAACTGGCCGCATGCGCAGCGCTATCACGCAGCAGCGGACATTATACGTACTCGCACGCTCTCCGAGGATGTGCTAGAAGAAAGTTTGTTTTTATTTTTCCATATCTATGTGTGCGTATGCGTGTGGGTGGGTGTCGCGTCGCGACGCGTGCTCACGCATCTGTATCGTCGAGTAGCAACACACGTTTACTTTTTTATGGTCACCATCGGACTTATCCATGCATCTCTACGGTGCTTGGAAGTAAAAGTAAATTTGTGTTGACACATAAATTCGTGTAGATGTACGTGACGTCACGCGTCACGCATACACACGTGTATTGTTGCGCGTTGCGATGCGTGTGTGCGTGGCGCGTGTACATAGATTCTGTTGTACAGTTTTATGTAAGCCATTAGACGGATAAAATAATTCTGGAATTTTTACCTAACTTCTTTCTAGGCATACGTGAAATAAAGTAATCTCATTGGTACTTTAAGACACGCGCGGATATGAATTTTCATTTGATCCAATTAATCCCTATCTCTGATTCCTTTTTTTCTTCAATGTTTTCAGGAAACTCTTGCAATTGATGTAGTTAGCGGAGGTATCTTTAAAAACGACATCTATTTGCAGGGTGAAACATCAGACTGCGAAGGTCGAGCTTTCGTTGCTCCATTTATTTATTCTATGCCAGAAAAGCGTGGGAAAACTTGAAATGGTAAAAAGCATTGTGTACAAATCAGATGTTTTACAATAATATCTTGCGTTCGTCACTGTCATTTCATTTTAAAGCCCCGCTCGCTTCGTAGACAATATTTAAGGATACACCAAATTTGTAATAATTCAAATTTCTTATATTAATACATTCTGCTGTTTGTGACATGTATATGTGGTATTTAATACCCAGGGATACCAATATTTATATACCTAAATTTCTTAAATTTATTACGTTTTCCTTCTGAAATCATGATTTCTTGAAAGTTATAAATATGTTGTTTATATCAATAAAATGGTTACAAGAGGTATGAATTAAATTATTCTTAACATGGAAATCAAATCTTAAACGTTATAACTTTATATAACCGTGTACTAATGGTGCGTATTATTATCTAATTGCTTATGAGACTATTATTTATTATTGTTTTATTATTACCTTGACATAAAATGCGTCATATGATTAAGAAAACTAATGGACTTTAATTAGAGTAGATCAACTAATGAACTTTCATACTAATTTTTAGATGCAGTGGTCATTAGTTATAATATGCTTATACGCCGGAGTGGCAAGTGCACGAACAGAAGAAGATCATGCATCAGCAACGAGTATTAACACTGTTTCTGTGATACTACCCGAACAGTGTTTTTATCAGCAACCATCGGAATGTCCATCCTTAGATGTAGATGATTGCCCATGTAAAAAGATTGTTCTTCATGAAAACAATCCTGAGGGTAATGCAGTCCTATGCTGTAATTTAGACAGCCAGACACTGGAATCAGGCCTTTCTTGTGCAGGTAAATTTTAAAAATGCATAACCAGTAAATAAATATTTATGCTCCAATAAATATGTTTTCTTTTTAATTAGGATTTTCATCGTCAAACATATCTTATATTCATATACGTAATGCTACCTTGGATACATTTAATGCTAGTGAAATTCGATGGAGAAGGTTGAAATCTTTAGCTATAACAGATGGTAAAATAAATCGTGTGAAAGGCCAATTTCCCATGATGACGCCAACTTTATGCTTAAATCTATCAAATAATGCTTTAATTGATGTAGAGAATAATTCCTTTACACGACTGGCACAGTTGAAAACTTTAGATTTATCATATAATAATTTGACTCATCTTCCAGCTTTGAATACTATGAATGGTCGTGAATTTTGGCTTGATATTTCAGGTATTTTTTAAGAAAATATAAAGATAACTTATAAAACATAAATTTCAATTATTTTCACATTGACACATCTTTCAGGAACTAATACATTGTGGTGTCATGATATTTATCAATATATCAATAAAACAGGAGAAAAACAAATCAATTTTAATAGAGAAAATGAAACAGTGTGCTCCGCAAGTAAAACATGGCATTGGTTTAACACAACTGAACAAGTTCCTTTAAAACAAGTTAGATATCTCAGTTTGGTAAGAGGAAAAGTTGAGCTCGCTACTTTATTAACAAGTATTTCCTGTATAACTTTTACTTCCAGAGAGAATAACGTTAATTATTATTTTCATTTAAAGTTACAAACAGAATGTCCAAAGGGAGAGAATTGGCAGTGTCAATGCAACTTTAGAAGATTGGATATAGTTGAAGGGAAACCACCGACTTTGGCTGTAAACGTTGACTGCAGCGGAATTCAATTAACAGAATTACCAGAGAAATTACCTCGTAATACAATAGCACTTAATGTTTCTTACAATAATGTACAATCGCAGTTTACCTCTTTAAATTAATGTCTTATCTTGACTTTCCAATAATGTATAGTTTATTTTACAGATTACAATTTTAGATGATTTAAGCACTAATCCTAGTTACGAGGATATTCGGGAGTTTTATGCTGACTATAATAATATTTCATCTATTAATAAGTTAGAAGGTTCAAAGTTTCTAGATAATTATGCACTTCTAAGTTTACGATACAACAAAATCAAATCGGTAGGTGAAACAAAAATTTGTCATCTGACAAATTCATGTTAAACTATTTTCTAAATAACAATACTTTTTTGTCTTCGTAGCTTCCAACTTATATTTTAAGTCCAAATGCTCATGATAAAACGTTTGTAAGTTCGCGGCTCGTTAAGTTGGGAGGAAATGAGTTACATTGTGATTGTAATACTGCTAAGTATTTAAAGGTGAGAATTTCAGAATAAGTAAAGTTTGTTCATAAGATTCATTTATAAATAATTATTTTTGGCTCTTATCAGGTTTGGTTACAAACAAGAATATTGGATTCGGATGAAGTACTTTGTGAAAATGTTAAAGATAAAGTAGTAGATTTAGAACCCACGAAAATGTGTGTATATCCTGGAGACTGGACTGATTATATCTATTATATAATTGCTACCGAAGTAATATTACTATTAAGTCTAATAGGTAAAGTCACTTATGACTATTGGATATTTAAGACAGCTGGTTATCTTCCATGGCCAGCCAACAAAATGCCGAAGTTGCCTTGCGATTGGTTGTGTGAAACTTGAAGCAGCACATATACGTAATTGTGATATTTACGAAATTCGTATTTTATTGAAATCTCCCACAAATAATTGATGAATCTTTTATAATGAATTTTCTAAATTGCTAATGATTGTAGATTTTTTACATTGTACGAAAGTATATGTTTATAACCATGACCAATTTATATTACTGTTATATAATGTAAAAGATATTTATATGTATGTGTATTTTATCTATTTATATACATTCAATTTTTTATTATTGTTAAGATATATTTACATATTAGTCTTGCTGTGCACAATTATAGATAAAATATATTTATATATATATTATTTTTACATTCAAGTGTCTCTAATTGTTGATATTATAAAATGCTCAATATTTATTATATACGCCTTGTCAAGAATATTGTTTTAAATAAATTTTAACCTCTTTTGACTAGTAAATAACACATGTAATGTTATGAAATAAAAATTGTTGAGAAAATCCTAAGAAGAATTTAAATAATTTATTATTTAAAATGACTTCATTTGATGTATAAAAATATTTTACATTCATATATTACATATATTCTGATATTAAGATTTTAATATCTTAATCATTATTTTTCTTTTTTTTCTTAGCTCCTTTTGCTACATTTCCTTCTTCAGCATTTGAAGCTCGTTTTAATTTATTAGTTTCTTTAACATTATTAGCACCATTATTAGTATTATCTTTAAATACAAATTTTGTAGATTTCTTTTTTGCTGCATCTTCCAGTTTTTTCCTTTAAAATAAATATTTATACAATTTAGTTTTTACAGTTTTCATTCACTCTTTTTTTCCTCCCTCTATTACTATCGTTTATATACATATATATGACATACCTATTTTCTCTGTCCCACTTTTTCTTATACTTTGGTATAGTCGAAATAGTTTCTCGTACAGGAGCTGCAGTTAAGAGTCTACGTTTTTCCTTTTTGTTATGTTTTTTCATAGACAGCATATATTCTGGTACATCACAACCTGAATCTCTCATGACGGCAGCAATACTGCAAGTATAAATTTTATCATATCAACAATTAATACACGCTTATTTACCTAAATTTATATATAATATACCTTCTTAAATTGACTGTATCTTCTACAGTAAAAAATGTTATTGCCTTTCCTCTGTGACCTGCTCGTCCAGTACGCCCTATTCTATGTACGTAAGATATGGCAGATGGAGGAAAATCATAATTTATAACAATATTCACGCCTTTAAAATCAATACCTCTACTCATAAGTTCAGTACATATCAATACCCATATTTTTCCTTCTCTAAAGCAACGAACCGTATTGTCTCTCTGAAAGAAACATATTTATTTTTTAATAAATTGAGAGAGGGGAGAAGAGAATTTATTATTTAAATGATTATGTTTGTCTTTTAATACCTGAGTTTGAGTTTTATCAGAGTGAATAACATCAACATTTATGCCATCATAGATCAGCTCATTGAAAAGTTCTTGCGCTCTTTCTTTACTTTGTACAAATATTAAAACTGGAGGTAAAATTCCCTACAAAATATAATGATTTAAAAAGAATTCAATTATAAATAAACAAGGTTTTTTAATTAATAATCTCATACTTTTTTAACTATATCTCTGAGAGCTAAAAGTTTTCCTCTTTCACTACCAACAAACATTAGTTCTTGATCAACAAGATCTGTAGCAGCATTTCTGTAAACATAAATGTCATAAATTTATAATAAGTAATGTCTGAATGAAAAAACCTATTTTAAAAAGGTAATTTTTTACCTGTGACCAACAGTTATAGTAATCAAGCCTTTTAAATTATGACGGCACCACTTAGTAACTGCAGGAGTATTTGTAGCACTAAACATTGCTCTACGGAGTTCACTGTTGGTACACGCTTTTGAAATTTCATCTAATTGATCCCTAAACCCATATTTGCCTTCTTCAAAGAGCTTATCTGCCTCATCCACTACTAACCACTCCACACTGTTATGTGTAACATAATATATAATTAATAGAAGTTTAGTATAAAAAAATGTATAATAAATATTAGGAATACATACTTTTTCAATGAAATTGCTGGTGGATCTTGGTTTAGTAAAAACACTAATCTTTTTGGGGTTGTAATTAAAATATCTGAAATTAAATAAAATTAATAATTATCTTTTCAATATTAGTATTGTTAAACATTAAATTGATACGCTTACCAAATTTTTGAGAGCTCTTAGGTCCATACTGAACAAGTGCTTGATTAATTTTACTAAGAATATGAATTCTAAAACTATAATTTTCACTAAGCCGTAAACATTCTCTATGTGTTTGTTTAGCAAGTTCTCTAGTGGGACTTAAAACAATAGCACGAAATCCTTTCTTTTGTGGTCCTTTTAAATGATGAATTAATGGTAACAAAAATGCTGCAGTTTTTCCTGATCCTGTTGGAGCACAGGCTAATAATTGTTTATTCTGAAATTGTACAATAAAAATACATTAGAAATTGATTAAAAAGTTAAAAAATTAAGGATTTTCAGGCAATTTCTATAAATTTAATACCTGTAACATAACAGGTATAGCTTGTTTTTGGATTGGCGTTGGTTCCTTATATCCACAATTTACAATATTTGTAACCAATTGATTTGAGAGATTATAATCTGTTAATAATTCATCAAAGGTTTCTAGAGGTTTTGGTACCTTACTACCAGTAACAGAAATACGATTTTGATTCCTATATTGATTAATCTAAAAGCAAATGTTAATAGTGAGACTTTACATAGATTATTAATATAATAAATAGCCTTACTTTTTCTTGTTCTAGTTTTAATAATTTTTCTTCGGTAAGTAATTTTATTTTCTTTGATTTCAATTTACTCCCATCCTTAGGTAATGTTATATTGTCAACCAACGTTAACACATCTGTACTTTCTTCTGTGTCACTAAATTTTCTCTTTTTAATGTCACTTTTATTGTATTCTAATGGATCTTCAGACTTAACATCCTCTTCCTTAGGTTCATCTTTGACTGATGTTGAATGTTCTTTGATAAGCTGTAGAATTATCTCACGTTTATTGAAAAATTACAAATGATCCATTTATTTACGAAAGGTTATATTTTCAAGTAATTACCTTAAATTGTTCTGCATTTTTTTTGAAACGATTCTTATCAATTTTAGTTCCAAGAGACAGTGTTTTAAATATATCAAATGCATCCATTTTAACACGTAATAACTTTGAGAAAATAAACTTTTTACAAACGCTCCTACTTCATCGTTTTAAATCCCCAAGAATTCCTTATTTCACTCAAGCACGTGGTAAAAGCGCAACAATGCTCGAAATTTTACGAAATCGATCGTGGCGCAACTAGAGCCCATTTCATGAATTAAATGCTTCTAGTAGTATTATGTCGATAAATATGCGGTGTGGTAATTTGAGCAGTCGATACCGTAGGTTCTGATTTTTACGACTCGCAAAGGAAGAACGATTGGAGAGTGAGTTCTGTCAACTTTTAATATGCAAGAACCGAATTAACAAAGGATTCATCATAAACACCCTCTACCCAGGAGATCGTATCCTGTAAAGGGAAGGAAGATCTTGAAGAACGATGGTGCTTCCTAGTGTACAGCATGCATCCGCTAAATCAGATGGAAAAAACAAAATTGCAAAGAACAGTGTCTCCAAAGATCACAACGGAAGAAAGAAAGAGAAAAGTTATTTCATTACTTTGGGCATGGTGGAAATATCCACCTGTAAGAAGAGGAGGATACGAATCGATAATTTAAATGTAGCGCCACCTGCGTTGGTGGAACAAAGTCAAAAGATAAAGAGAAATTTTAGAAAACCACTTCATCGTTCAACGAGTATCTGCATTCAACATTTGGATGCGCGACACTGTTTTTCATGATGTTTCTTCGACATAAATATCGGTACTTTGCGTTTCGATAAAATTATATAAAAGAGCTTTGGATAACTAGGTCCTCACCACGTGATAGCACGTGCATCTTCTTTCATCTCTCTCACGAGTATATTGTCATGTGAACTAGATGGCGTTAATTTTTTATCAAATTCAACTTTGATGAAATTACGTTCAAACTTCTTACAGGCACATGGCTTTTTATGAAATTAAGAGATCTGATTTTGCATTTACATTGCTAGGCATGGAATGTTTCCTTGGACACTTATGATTTTAGGTTTCTTCTCAATCTTTTCCTCAAGTTCTCACGAACCAAGTTCGATGTCTACCCCACTCCTTCCACTGCAGTCTGTCTCTGTTATTTGAGTGTGGCAGCTGTAGTCTTCTACTATTCGTACTACGAGGTGTAAAGACACCGTCTGACAAAAATGTATTCTAAAACTATTGGAAGTCGCCAAGCGCAACAAGAACATGTACTGGCAGTTTCCAGGGACTTCATAGCACAACCCCGATTAAGTAAGTTTATTCATATATTTCTTTTAACTGCTTACGAAATTCGGAGCCAAATATTTCTCTGCCAAAAGGGCGTAGCATTTGATCGATTTATAATTGGACTACCAAATATCTGAATATTCTCTCAAATTCGTATCGTAAAGTAAGCGAGAGTTTTGTTACTACTCTTATGACATTATTTGCGACGATTCTACGTCTTATATTCGAGAAATATGACGAAATAATCCTCGTAAAATCATTTGGGGAGCAGTCATCCCAATGTCATGTGACTGAGCAGACAACCTGTCTTGGTTGATGCATATCAGATACTTTTCCATAATTTAACATAAAGTACTTTTATTCGATCGAGAGAGAATTATTTAATAATGTTTTAAATTTTATCAATACGTTATGTAACAGATGTATTGAATATTTAAAGCTTTTTTTTATTTATCATAAGTATTAAAAAAACTGTAGTAGATCAGATACTTTATTTTAAATGTATAAAGTAAAGATAACAGGGCTGTTTTTCTTTTACAGCATATAAAACTGTGTCTGGTGTTAATGGACCTTTGGTGATATTGGATGAAGTAAAGTTCCCTAAGTATGCTGAAATTGTACAGCTTAAACTTGCTGATGGATCATTACGATCTGGGCAAGTGTTGGAGGTTTCTGGCTCCAAAGCAGTTGTACAAGTTTTCGAAGGAACATCCGGTATCGATGCCAAAAATACTCTGTGTGAGTTTACTGGAGATATTTTACGTACTCCAGTATCCGAAGATATGTTGGGACGTGTATTCAATGGATCTGGAAAACCAATTGATAAAGGACCGCCAATTCTTGCAGAAGATTTTCTAGATATTCAGGGTCAACCAATTAATCCTTGGTCGCGTATCTATCCTGAAGAAATGATTCAAACTGGTATTTCAGCTATTGATGTAATGAATTCCATTGCTCGTGGACAAAAGATTCCTATTTTCTCAGCTGCTGGTTTACCACATAATGAGGTATGTAACCCTTATCTTTATATTTATAGTAAATATGATTTAAGATGATAAAATGTATAAAGATTAATTATTTATAAATTGATCTTTTATAGATTGCTGCACAAATTTGTCGTCAGGCTGGTCTGGTTAAATTACCAGGAAAATCAGTTCTAGATTCTCATGAAGATAATTTTGCTATTGTTTTTGCTGCTATGGGTGTTAACATGGAAACAGCTAGATTCTTTAAACAAGATTTTGAGGAGAACGGTTCTATGGAGAATGTCTGTCTATTCTTGAATCTTGCTAATGATCCTACTATTGAGAGAATTATTACTCCACGACTTGCCTTAACCGCAGCAGAATTCTTAGCCTATCAATGTGAAAAGCATGTATTGGTTATTCTTACTGACATGTCATCTTATGCCGAAGCTTTGCGTGAAGTATCTGCTGCTCGCGAAGAGGTACCTGGTAGACGTGGTTTCCCTGGTTATATGTACACCGATTTGGCTACAATTTATGAGAGAGCAGGACGAGTAGAAGGCAGAAACGGCTCCATCACCCAAATTCCAATTTTGACTATGCCTAATGATGATATTACCCATCCTATTCCTGATTTAACAGGATATATCACTGAAGGTCAAATTTACGTTGATCGTCAATTACATAACAGGCAGATATATCCACCAGTTAATGTACTGCCATCACTATCACGTTTGATGAAATCGGCTATCGGTGAAGGAATGACCAGGAAAGATCATTCTGATGTTTCTAATCAATTGGTAAGAATTCAGTTGAATTGAAATTGAAAATATTATATATCTTTTTATACGTATATCGTTATGGAAGTGGAAACTAATATGAGTTAAATTTATTTAGTATGCCTGCTATGCCATTGGTAAGGATGTGCAAGCTATGAAAGCTGTAGTAGGAGAAGAAGCTTTAACACCAGATGATTTATTGTATTTGGAATTCTTATCCAAATTTGAGAAGAATTTCATTTCTCAAGGAAGTTACGAGAATCGTACAGTTTTTGAATCTTTGGATGTCGGTTGGCAATTATTGCGTATCTTCCCCAAGGAAATGCTTAAACGTATCCCAGCAAGTACACTTGCTGAGTTTTATCCAAGAGATTCACGTCATTAATTTGTTAAATTTTTAATTTTTTTAAATTAATGGATCAGAAAAAAGGAAAGAGAATCATCATCATGTCAGCTGCAGTTTACAGAAATCAAATTTTCACAAAATTTTGAAGTTGTGAGCTATATATTTTATGATTAAATGGAATTTAATCATGTACCAATGTTATTTTAAATAACAATATATAATGTAGTTAAAACATTATTCTTAAACTGTGTTAATGGGCTTGTTATTGCAAATGAAAGTTTCTGCGTTTATAATAGATTTAAAGGATAAAATATATATATAAATATATATATATATACAAATAAAATATAGAGTTTACTTGTAAAGTGTAATATATTCAGTATTAACTTAGATGAGAGATGATATACATACATGTGCATTCGGTTTATATAATATATTTGTGTGTTACATTCCAAATTTAAATTCTATTCATGCAATACATTAATTTTAAACAAATCATTTGTGTATCACTTCATGTGTACAGTTTAAAAATTGAAAATTGATTTACCAATATGTTATGAAAATGTTTTGATGTAATGTGTAAAATGTAAATGTTAAGAATATAAAATTAAACAAGTGAAAATAAAAAAATCCTATTTATATTAAAAAAAGGGATAAAAATTATATAGTATAAAAAAGTGTAAGTATAAAGATTTATTTATCTAAATACATATTACTGAATATATTATTGTAACAAAACATTGAAGTCAAATTGTTACTCTACTAAAAGATATATAATTATAAATAATCGTTAAAATTAGATTCATAACTGGCAACAACAAAAATACATCTATAGATTTTATCTTAAAGTTGGATGCTGCAATCTTTTTTATCAACCCTAAATCTTTGTCTCTTAGCGATTTACGTGTTTGTGTGTGTAATCAACCAGTAGCGCGACTTGGTGTATTAGTCTTTTCATTGTGTTACGGAGTACAACGAAGTGCTTAGAGTAATTATAAAATTGACAAATTTTGCTGTATAAAAGTGTTTAATATAATAACATTACAATCTTAGTTATACAAATCTATTATATACGCGATTTTTAACATTTTAAGTAATGACAGTAACTGAATGTTAATCTTCATAAATTGGACTATTAATTTCGAAGGTAAATCAATATATAATCTATAATTTGGTAATCTAAGGTTAGATTTATATCTAGGTGAATATTAAATACTTTAGCAATTTGACTTGATATTTTGAGAAATTACAGTAATGCCGAGTAATTGCAAGGCTCAAATTTAATGATATTGCATAAAATAAGGGTATGTGCGTTAATTAATCTACCATTGCCGGTAGATCATTCAAGAGGTTAGAAATCTTTAACACCAGTATTATTTATACTTGTATTTTGTTTTTCTTTTATTAAAAGTATATTTAAAAATAGTTATTACATTTATACATAAATTCATAAAAATAAGAAAGTATGAAAATCCGACTTATATACACAATTTCTTATATCTTACAATAGGTAATCATTAAGTAAAAACGACGCAATGTTATAAAAAATGCTGTATAGGTTAAAAGGAAGATAATGGCATATGATGAATCAATCGAAAATTTCCGCTTTTAAAGATATGTAACACGTCTGAAAATATTTGAACAGAGATCACTACGTCCAAAAGCTACGTCAATGAAGATTATTAGAATTCTATATCATAAACTGATTTCTGCCGATAGCTACATATACGTATATAATAAATGGTACAAGTTAATAATGGGAAATAATTGATTATTCCCTTATTCGCAAAGTCATGAAATGCGGAGTGACTTTTATTTTTTTCTATTCTTACATGTGCAAGATATATATTACTGCCAACCGATCGTCGAAGCAAGCAATAAATATCAACATAAATGTCACTGCGCTATTATCGATCATTTTTTCCAATTTGATCTCTGTATATAAACACGGTGATATAAGGAAATCCAGAGATTTCGTTAATAGGACTTTTGCTTAATGAGGCTTCATTAAAGCAGAGTTATAACTATAAGTGGCTTATACACATATCCTTGTATTTTGACCACCAATAAATGCCCGTGATGAGAGACGCAGAGTTCTAATGCAGCTTCACAAATTGACGCACAATAAGTCACGACATAAAACGCTAATAGTCTTCAATGGGACTAATTTACGAGTCACGCATGGAACCAGTTGCACGACAGGTTGCCCGTATATCGCTCTACGTTAGTTACAAAATGAGTGGTAAACAAATAGAGCCATGGAACGAGGAAGGGTTCAAAGAAAGTCCGAAGTCTGATTAAAGTTATCGCATCTTCCCTTATCAAAGATCACACACAGGGGAAAAGTTTGGTCGCAATGGAATTTCTTTCAGAATTTCTTCAACGGAAGTTCTTCGTTACATAAAAAGAAGAAAAAACGAATCTATATGGTTTTATCAACGCTTATCATAATCGTCGTAGCGTTGCTCTATTAAATTACCAGAAAAATTTCATGGTCGCTCATTTGCATGTGTAAAGGAAAGTAGTAAACAATATTTCCTTTGCATCTGGCGTAATGACTGCTTGCTCTGATTGGTCAAGAGGGAGTAACGCCATGTCTCTAATATTTCAATCGCTGCGGAATTCAACTGTGCTCGCTCTGCCGCTCGTGACACTCAAAGAGGACGCATGCACACAACATATGTCCGTGCTTTTCTTTAGATTTTTTCTCTCTTTCTATTTTTTATCACGCTTCTCCTCATCTTCTTATCGTTGTTAGTCAGCATTTGTTAATTTCTATGTTGGTTAATAAGCGAAGATTGCAGATCAAGCAAAACTCTTCAACTATGTATTATTGCGTGTTGGCTTTATTTGCTGAGTATAGCGCCTAGCCCTCTCTTCATCGGCAACAGTCGCGATCCAAACTTTGCGGAGTGTGTGTCTAGTTTCGCGATACGTTTTCTGTCAAAGAGAATAACATTTCAATTCAACTTGCTCGATACTTTTTCTCTTGAAATTCCTTCGCACACTCTCACCGTGACTTCCGGTGTATAAGTTTTAGGCACGTTCTCTTGCGACTATCTCTAGAAAAGTTCATTCTCTCTCTCTCTCTCACTCTCTCTCGTTAAAGTAACTTTGGAACAATCTTACAGTTAGTTCTTCAGTTCTCCTTAAGTTGCAGCTATCAATCGGTAACTAAATACTTATATTTATACTATCTTATGCGGATTATATCGTATGAACAAAGTGCTTGATTTCATTAGAAAGCACGCGCTTAATCAAGTGCCGCTAAATTTTTCATGCAATAAAAATCAAAGATTTCGATCGTATCTTTCTCGGCAATACGTTTCCGGCAACGTTACTTTTTATAATTGAAAACTTGCGATTGCACGTGGACGAACTTATTGTCAAGATATAAAAGTGTTTGATCTTCCACTTGGTTTATCAGATAAGTAGACTGTCGCGAACGCTTGAAAATTTCCATACCACTTGAGAAAATTTCGTCAATGTAGGTCGTAAGAAGGCTAGCGTACAATTGTCTGAGGTGGCATTTTGATTTCCGGTGAAGTATAAAGAGCCACGTCGAATGGTTTAGAAAAAATAGTCAAATGGTAATTTGTTCATTGATGAATCGCATTGTTCTCTCAGTTTCGTGATACCTGAAACATCTATCGATGCGTCATCGATTTAGCCGATCGTGAGCCTAATTTGACTAGGAGCGAGGTTCCCGATTAAAAAAGTAGCGTTGCTTCGGGGTTCTCGAGTTCTTAGTATAAACCCGTTCGCTGTAGAGTTCACTGGCAAGCATTGCCGTACTCTTTTTAGTAATTGCAGGATAGTGATCCGTGACTGACATACTATAGTACGAATAGCCAGATTGTGCACAAGATGAAAGCAACATAAATCTCACGTACCAGATTCGTGAGTTTTCAACATCGGGAAAAAAATGAGCCTAGGCCGTCGTCGACGAGATATAGAAACCGACAAGATCATGATCCGCATAAGTTATGTAATAGAAATGCGATAGGTTTATTTGGAAAATGTTGATTCGTATCGTATGATCAGTAGTGCGCACAGTCCCGGGGAAAGGAGAGAAGTTGATCGGCGCATACACATCCATACGTAGAAACGAGCGGCAACGGTAGAAGAATAGGAGGAGAAGGAGGAGAAGGAACACGTTTGGTAAAACATAAGATCGCGCAGAAGTTTCCAAGTGACAGCAAATGTGACTGCGACAAGTAGTCGGTGAGTCAGTGAACCATTCTGGAGGAACGCGTCGTCAGTGGTGATTATTTAACGCGTTGGTAGTTGGAAAGTCAGAGTGGTGCATTGGGAATAATTTGGATCAGGCGAGCGTGGAAGAAAGGGAGGCGCTAGAAGAGAAGAAAAATAAAAGAGTAGGGAGGAGAGAAAAGAAAGAAAAGAAGAAGAAGAAGAACAGCAACGAGGGGAAAGGGACACACGGAGGACAGGAAGAGAGTAAGGGGGAAAGAGCAAGAGAAGAAGAGGTAAGGAAAAGGAGTAGTAGGGTGTCCATAGCAGAGTTGCTTATACACAGTGGCGTAGTTATCAAATTGGCGAGCTGTTAGGGATCTTGGCGGTAACTCTCGTCTGGATTGGACTCGCGTGTGTCGACGAACGGACTGCTGGCTGCTCGTGATAATGCGGATTTAAAAAGAAATCGAATAATAGAGCAGAAGCTCCGCTCGTGGCGGGGATCGATGGATCTTTGGGGACAGGCCGAAGGAGGCCCTCTCAAATTGCATCATGATATCGAGGAACACTTGAGTGCGCAAGAATCCTCCACGGATTCCTCCATCGCTAAAACGAACGGACCGATTCTCTACTTGTGAGTCTCGGCTGCCTGGCACGTACGTGTAAAAACGATACACCTTTTCTTCTTGCGCTACAATTGCAACTGCGACTCTGCAACCGCATACCTTCGTGCCCGGCATTCGCTGAAATCCCGTAGAAAGGCCGCCAACCTCGAGATGGACGGCCTCGTCGAGATCTTCCTCTTCTTCGGTGTCCTCTACTACTTCTTCAACTTCAGGTAATGTTGCTGTTGTGCCGATTGCATCGTCTCATCAAACGCTCTGCAACCCGATGCATTCCATTAACCTGCTTCTAACGTGCACGACTCACGATGGCTACCTCCGGCACAGCTGATTACACTACATGGAAAGCTGATCATTTCATTGCTAATTCAGTACTTCCATTTGCCTCGTTTCATGGTTTCCACTGACCTGCAAAAGTAGAAATAGATTTGCATCTTAAGGCGACTCCAGTAAATTCTCTCTCGCTCTCCCTCGTTTTGCCTTAAAATATGTTTACGTTTATCACCGAGTGGAGAGTTGCTTCTTTTTTCTCGCACGTTCAAGTTCACTGCTCAAGTTTGACGATCGCTTCAAACTCGAAGGGAATACGAACTTGCGTGCAGATTTTCCAGTTGATACTTCAGCCGCGTTTATTTGCCTTCTGTTACTTTATCGTTTCCTTTGTTTTATGCATGAATGCTCATTGTGCTCCCCCAGTCGATTGCACTCGTGAATTAAATCGTCTAATTGAACAAACGCGATGGACTCTCGGCTGTTGAAAAATAATTTGGTTTAATTGGAGGTAGTAGGAATTTGTACAGTGAAGGAAAACTTTACTTTACCGTCCGACTAAAAATAACGAATGAGATAGATAGAGAGAGAGAGAGAGAGTCCTGGAGAATGTTTTTAAAGTTGACAATTGTTGACACGATCGTTCGTCTCTCCACTTTTCAGAAGAACCTCGCCAGATTTTTCGTGCGCATTTATTGCGCGAGTTTCGCAAATTTTCTTTTGCCATCGCGAATTGTAAGCTTGAAGGTTATGGAGTTTTAGCTGCAAGGTCTTTCAACGTCTTCCCGCCTTTTTTCTTTTTAAGAATTATAAATAGCCGACGATGAGAATGGAGGAGCGAAGAGAGAGAGAAGTTAAGGATACGATACGGTTGGTTATGTTTCTCCGAAATATCCTGAAGCGTGACATTAAAATTTACTTCAACTAATTGTACCATTTGCATGATACGTCTCCGTGCTTGTTTCCGTCGTCACGCGGTCACGTGATTCTCACGCGTTCTTTTCATCCATTCAAACGCGCTCAGCCGATGATCCAACTTGAAAATAAAAAAAAAAAAAAATTGAAAAAGAACATTCCCATCCTCATTAGACATTTATATTGAACTTTTTATAATTCGCCGTGTACAAAGGTTCTTCGTTATCTTCACGGAATATTTGCTTCACGTGTCTTCGTTTTCTATCAAATTTACTTTTTACCAGTCAATAATATAAAGCGCTCTCAATCTATATGTCAAAGTACAGCTTGGACTTTTCCTTTCTTCGTATCTTATTATGTAGAAAAACATATGCTATGTGTACAATAGCCATTGCTTAATCCGTTAAACATATTTCTCAATAATCTAGGCAAGTCAATGACTTTTGCGCTTATTAATAATGATGCCAATAAAAATTAGTCATCCTTACTTGATAAGCGCTCCGTACAAAAGTGACTTTTAAAAAGACTCTAATTAATCTGTACAGAAAAGCGTGGAAGTTTATATGCATTTCTTCACGAGTTTACCATTTTTCTCAAATACCAATAGAAAATAGAAATATCATTTTCTTTATATTATTTATATCATTTGTAGAAAACGATGTGGGAGCTTTCCCAATCTTTTGTTATTGTTATTATTTATTCTCTGTCAAACTGTGGAGGAAATTGTTAAAATATTAAAAATTACCGGGAACAGAGGATTAGATAAGCAAAATGGTCGATGGCTTGATTAAGCGCTTAATTAACGTTTGATGATTCTATAGTAATAACGCATAACTGTCTGACCTTGATAACCTGGCCGTAATAATGATTTATAAGGTCCTCATAAAGTAGTTGGAAAATGGCACGGTAATTAATTATAATTAGGAGTAAAAGAGATAGCCAAGAGACTTTCTTCCTCCATTTCTTTCTAATCATTTGTGTGCAATTCATTGTTTCCAATGCAGACACCAAGGTATTTTGGTTTCATACTTAAAGATAATGGGTATAAGTACACGTGTAATGGGGTGATGGGTCGAGTCTTTAATTGTTGAAAAAATATGAATATCGTGTAATACTGGTCTTTTGTTTAGAACATTTCACATTCCAAATGAGCGTTTCTGGATAAGTTTATCTTCTAATGCAGAAGCTTGCTCGTCTTTATCATATAAACGGTCTAAACTGCAAATTTCTAGGAGATATTAGACTCGTGGAGAATGACATCACTAAATGAAATAATCTATTTAGCAAATATTCCGTATGCAACAGCTTAGGAGCGCGTGCACGTAATATCGCAGATGTTTAAAACAATATCATTGTCAGTTTTGCGGGTTAATCTCGATAGCAGCAGGTCTTTGTGAGAATGTCACATTGCAAATCTACTGGTTTTTCATTAGTAAGCTATATTTGTTTTACTGAGAGGGTAAACATGATAAGCAGTCGACTATTTACCTTGGTTACAGATCTATCCCATTGATGCAGTCTTATCTAGAAGCAAGAGTTGATCTGACACTTTATAAATAAAGTCACTTTTAAACAACTGATAATTACCGATCAATAATTGATTATATGTAGATATAGATATGGATATGGATATGGATATAGATACAGATACGGATAAAGCAGAGCCTATTTTGATTTCCCTGGAATTCCAATTGAACTTTGAAGGAGCTTTAAGGAAGAATAATGCCAATAAACGAGAACCCATTAAAGGAGAAGCAAGGGTTAAAGTCAAGCTTACATTTTTAGTAGCTCTCATTCCTGATTAATCCATCTTGCTCTTGTACAGCACGCGTCAAATCCAGAAATTTACGGATGTGCTTAATCTTACACGCAACCATTGTGTTCGTTGGTAATTAATCTTGCGTGTCTTTCAAGTACTAAAACGGGCATCAGCGTTATCTTGACGTATCATCGAGACTTCGTTTGTTCTTTCTGAATTTCGATAATGCTGTTATTCCATTTTATTTGGGGTATCAGTTAGTAGCGCGTTGCAGATAGATTGCCAATATTTGCAAATTGATTTGTTACCCCCCCACCGATGATGCTGGAAGAGCAAACGTGGGTCTCCGGCAATTTAAACCCAAGTCCAAACTAGCCTGCGTCATCGGCAAAGCGCGCGTCTAGCCTTGCCTATGATGAAATGTAATAAGCCGAATGCGATTTACGCTTTTGCAAGGACAACCCTGAGAAATGAGGTATATCGAATCGTGTGCACCTCTTCTGTAGGAATCCAAGATCTTAGGGGTGTGACGGTGTTGCGTCACAAGACAAAACTTACTTGCACTTTCTACCTATGTGTACTACTGTCTATCGCAATGAACATTTTTTTCACGTGTATCGCGCGTTCCTTGCTTTCCGCAACGCGCGCACCGATGAACTTTCGCGCTGACCCGAATTCGCCCGATTTCGAAAACGCTCGTAGCACTTTCCTCGGGAAACTCGAGAGAAATCAGAACAAATTTTAAATTACGAGGAGTCCAAAGTAAAATGTATAGCCGCACGAAGAAAAAAAAGCGTATTGAACATTCTATGGACTATCTGGAAGGTGGTCGCTCTCTTTCCTCTCTATTTCTCTTTCTCTCTTTCTCTCCTTGTCTCTCTTTAGATTTTTGGAGGTTTCATCTCATAAACAAATAAATACGGTGGAGGGTTAAGGCTGCCGTGACATTGAGATAATTGCGACTTAGTAGAAATACAGTACGCATATCTTATTTGATATGGCAGCTTTGTCCATGACTGGTGACACGATACGCGCCTGACCTACGCGCAATATAAATGTTGGTGTAGCAAGGGTACTTGGGGTGACTTTTACAAATTTTCATAGAGCAACTTTCTGCGATGCGTAATGCAACGATAGGAAATCGTATCGGCATAGGGTTTTTTCTCGCTGCAATCATAAACACGCGGATCAATGTCTAATGGTAAGACCGCGACCGAGTGTCACGCGGAAGAAGAGAAAAATGGCGGGTCGCAAATGTACTTTGCACATGCGGCAAATCATTAATAATAGAATGATATACATGCAAATTCAAGACAGGCGCGAGCGGATGATTCCTCGCTGAAGAACCAGAAAAATTTGCCTCTTGCGAAATCTGCTGCTGGTAACGATACTTGGTAATAATTGATGCGTGGGTCGTTTCCTCTTTACCAATGTCACGAAAGTTCGATGGCACGAGTCTCATTTCATTCTCGCATGTCGCACGGTGTGGTGTGAATGGGGATAATGCGAGGATTGACCAATTTCCATGAATAGAATACAAATATAGCGTTTTGAGGGAAAGTGAAAAGCGAGATGGAAAATCATTGACCGTCAATGTCTTTTGCAGGGCTAGTAATATGATGGATGTGCTCTCTACAAGAGTGCAAGAGGTCTATGCAAAATGGGAGTCCAGGACGGAAGTAACAAGAAATCCCGAGCAGACCTCCACAAGATTTACTGTAGACGGTAAAGCATTGAAATTGCCTCTTTTCTCTTGTAGCGATTAATCTTAGAAACCAACTGAACTAACTCTTGGACCGAAGATTCTCTCATGATAGATCAATATTTGCAGGACTTCGTCGCGCTGGTCAACAAATACAAAGAAAAAAGATTCAAAATAGAGAAATAGCGAGGAAGATACGAGAGAGTTCTCTGTACAAAATAAAAGAAAGCGAGCCGACTATACCTCCTTTGAAAAAAAAACCATCGTTCCTCCACTACTGTTGCAGGAATTGCACACCAGACTCAAGGGTAAGTGGTTTTTGTTAATTTTATAGTCAATATATTCAAGATCAGAAGGCACTTATACTTTTGTGTGCATTTATACCAATAAAAAGAGCACTGGAATATCATTCTATCATCTCGCATTGCATTGCATCATTTGACCTTAAATGCTCTTGAATCATCGGTCGCTGAACTTTCATGAAAAAGATTACGCGTGTATGTATACATATAAGCGATTAGAGTATAGTTGCTTTTTGAGTAATATCAATTATTTCAAAAGTTGTTGCACTATATAACTATTCTTTTCTTTACTACTACTACTGCTACTAATATTACTTCTATGAAACCCGAAATTTGAAACATAAGTTTTGGAAATTGTTGCATGCCCTTTGTATATGTATAGTTCGATAAAACTAACGCGTGATTTATTGAAATGGGACACCCTAGCAGATTAGATTAATGATTGTAATTTAGAAAGTTGCAACACTTGTGTCCTCGACCTCTGCCACTCCTTATATTTCTTCTTAATAGAATACATTAAGAGATGCACTAAATGCACAATTGCCAATTGCGTATCGTGATTTTAAAAGGGAAGCAATGAGTTTGATCTCGCGTATTGCAATATAGAAGAAAAAACTTCTTCGATAAATCATTGCATCAATAACAAAAATTCATCGATCATTCGGTT
Source organism: Sclerodermus sp. 'alternatusi' (assembly GCA_037305995.1). Classification (NCBI taxonomy): domain Eukaryota; kingdom Metazoa; phylum Arthropoda; class Insecta; order Hymenoptera; family Bethylidae; genus Sclerodermus; species Sclerodermus sp. 'alternatusi'. The sequence continues at coordinate 2,639,022 of CM074545.1, read as the reverse complement.
GAAAATAATACAGCGGCATAAGTTATTGACCACAAAAGTCATCAGAAAATTACGCAAAATGCAAGATAAGACATTCTAAAAAAAATTCTAAAATAATTCTGCAAGAATCATAAGTGCTTTCACAATAATTTCACTACAACTGCATGTGATTGGTACTTTGTCAGATCATTCAAGAAGAATAACTTTTATACAATTTTACATTTACATACATGATTTGTACGCGGAAAGCAAACAGAAGAGATAAATTTCAGTCATTACAGTCTTGCCTACGTTTAGCTATTGACTGGTAAAATGAAATGTTATTAAAGCGCATGGCTCCCGTTTTGAACGATCGACGTCACGCGCCAACTAAAAATATATTTTAGGCAAATCGTATGATCAGCAAAACTTTGAACGTCTATTCTTGAGCTATAGTAGCTTTCAGTGTTATTATGCTTGGGATTTCATTGTGCTTGTGTCCTGTCAAATATCTTGCTAGAAATTTGTATGAATACACAATAGTATCGATCACTTATCAACGCACAATACAAGTATCTGATAAAAGATAAATTGAAGGTTTTGTAAAAGGTTGGGCATCAATGAATAACTACTAACCGTGTGTGATTCATAGATGCTATAATGGTTTAAACAAGGCTTCTTGCTATTTAATTCATACGTTATCTATAAATGTGCGGCTTGTTACATAATCGTTACATTAGATTGTTAGATTCTCATGGAGGAAAATTATAACATTTGAGGCGTGTGCAGATTTAAACGAAGATATTCCAAACCATGAATGCTGTGTGCGTAGAAGTTGCCGTAATTTTAAGTAAATTGCTTAAGCTGACATAGTAATTAATAGAAAGAAATCTAAAATGAATGTCCCTAAATAGAAACTGCAACATATATATTGTACACCTACTACATAACATACATCTGTGTCGCTATTTTGTTGTCCATTCTATTTACTGTCACCGAGTAGACTTGATCGTTAAAAGAGATCTTTCTGAATTTCTTTTAATCCCGTTTTCTTTATCCGGGAAACATCGAATTACGATATATTAAGCATGACTTATCTATTATGAAAATTGTGTAGTTAGTGAGATAAGAAAATGCGCGACGAATCACATGGATTCTTCTCACGATGGTTACGTATCGTGGTGGTATGCGGATACCCAGAAAATGTAAGTTCAGCAATGACAGAAAGACTTAGAAGTGTTGCATTAGGAACGAGATTATGAGATCCTTTATCCTTGTACATCACAATTTCTTAACATTTTTTACACATCCGATTCAATATAATACACTTAATAAGTATAAAATGCTTAAAAATGTATATTATTTTTGAGTTTTTAATTTTTTAAAGGATTCCTTGGTGAATACAGTTACCAAACAAAATAAGCCAACATATGGCATGAATATACTATTAGTTAAAGCAGGCACAACTTTATTCTCCAAAGTTTTTTACCATTTAGCTCATGTATATAGTTTTGAGAAATATGAGTATCCTAGGATAACAGAAACTGTAAGTATATATATATCTTTTGTACTTCTTTCATAATGGTATTATTTCATACGAAACTATCGTACTTCAGGTTCTTAATGACGAAAGAATGAACGAAGCTATAAAAGTAACAGCATGCACCATTGCTAGTAACGAAGGTTGTACCGAGGAGCAAGCTTTGGAGAAAGCGAAAAAGCGCGCTAAAACAATTTTACTGCAAATGGAAAGTAGGATTAGTGACACTCTGTTGAGAATAACTGCTTGGATACTGTACAAGCTATTACCATGTTTTATACAATCAGCCGTTGTATTACCATCGCAAATAGAAATGTTAAAAAAAGCAAATGATACTGGTATACCATTAATTTTATTGCCGCTGCATCGAAGTCACCTGGACTACATTATGATCAGTTTCATTTCACTTTCAAATAACATTCGAAATCCGCTAATTGCGGCTGGTGATAATTTAAAAATTCCACTTTTCGGGTACGTTGCAGTTTATGATAGAAAATAAAATAAACACAAAAAACTGGCAAATTAGAATGTTGGACATTCAAGCATTATTTTTACAGGTGGTTACTTAGAGGTCTTGGTGCTTTTTTCATTAAAAGAAGAATTGACCCGACAGTCGGGCGTAAAGATATATTGTATAGGTCAATTCTTCATACTTACATCATGGAAAGTTTACGAGCGGGCCATAACATCGAATTTTTCGTGGAAGGTGGTCGCACAAGAACTGGAAAGCCTTGTATGCCAAAGAGTGGTATTCTTAGTGTCATTATTGATGCTTACATGGACGGAACTATTGAAGATGCGTTGTTAGTACCTGTCGCTATGAATTATGAACGCTTAGTAGATGGAAATTTTATTCGCGAGCAATTAGGTCAACCAAAGAAAATGGAAACATTTGGATCCACTATAAGAGCTTTGTGGTCTACTTTAAAGGGCAATTATGGCATTGTCAAAGTTGATTTTTGTCAACCTTTTTCTTTAAAGGTAGTACTAGCAATAAAGAAAAAACCGTAAGAAATATTTTATGATTGTCTTAATTTTTAGGAAATGTTAAATTCATTCCAAATTCAACTAAGTAAAACAAACACAGAAGTAAAATCAGAAAAAACATTAAAATATACTATGTCAAGCTCGTCGTTATACGGAACTGATGTTGTCGATGAAGAACATCGTACATTAGTTGATAGCATAGCGCGGCATGTCGTTTATGGTAAATAAATTAAAACTATAGTACTAAGCGTGATGCGTCTAATGCAAAATTAATTTTTATAGATAGCTCAAGATCCACGCCCATCATGTCTACAAATGTTGTTGCATTTTTATTATTGAATAAATTTAGAGATGGTTGTACGTTGGATAAGTTGGTTGAAGCATTTTCTGAAATGAGGCAGGAATTGGAATGGAGTAACAAAGATGTTGCATTTTGCGGGGAAAATATTGATATTATAAATCATGCCGTTAGTAAACAGAATATTTTTTTATTTCGTTTTTTTCAAAACCTTACTATGTGATGAAAAAAGCAACAATATATTTGATCTTATAGTTAGATATCTTGGGTCCTGGATTGGTTAAACAACAACGTCAAGAGATAACTGAAGCAGTCGAAGGCCAGGCCTTAAAGTCAAATGTTGTTACTGCAATTTGTCCAATATCTATTCTACCAAATGTTATTGAATTATCATATTACAGTAATACTTTACTGTTGTATTATATTATTGATAGTGTAGTAGGTAAGTTCGTGTGTCTCTCTGTAAAAAAATTAGGGTTCTTGTGTAATGTTTTTTTCTCTTATTACATTTTCAGTAACGGCATTGTATGCTGAACTGCGGTCTCAAATGGATGATCCTGTCGCGATTGCAGAGAATAGAATTATATTTTATCAGTACCGTTTAATAGAAAAGGCCCTAAAGATCTGTGATATTCTAAAGTATGAGTTTATTTTCTGTAAACCATGCCAGAAATTAGACGATGTTATTGTTGATACAATAAATAAATTTATTTGTATGGGCCTTTTTAAAAATGAGGTAAATTTGATTAAAGATACAATTGTTGATTCTCATTTATCATGAAATTAAAGTTAACCCGTTTATTAGGAACATCTTTTAGATGATGAAAGATGGAGTAGGAGGCGAGCACAACAGTTCGATAATAGTTCAGACGAAGAGCATGCTCAGGAAATTCAAATTAGGAGAATTAAATATAAGGTATAGTAGAAGGGCTTTTATTATTTTAATCACACATTTGTAAATGACTTGAATCCTCTTTTCAGTTAAGTTTAGACGAGGAACATTCGAATAGAATAGAATTTCTTCACGTTATGCTACGTCCATTAATTGACACGTATACGTTCAGTGCTTCCACTTTACAAAAATTGGTAGGGCAATCACTTTCCGAACGAGATCTTGTCCAAGAAGTTTTAAGTGAAATCAAATCTAATTTAGACCAAGGCATAGCTAACTACGGTAAGCTTTTAAATAACATTAGAATTTCCATATTACAAAATTTTACATTATCAAGATTAAATAACAATTGTTTTTATAGGAGAAAGCTTATGCGTAGATCCAATTAAAAACTCAATTAAACTATTCGAGAAGTGGAATATTTTAGAGTGCTCTCCACAGGAAAACGCTAAAATTTACTGTTTAAAAGAAGATTATGATAATGAAAATAATGTAAAAGGTGTATACGATACTATAGCCGCATTCAAGTGGACTAAAGAAATAGAGTAAAAGAGTGATTCTAATAAATTTATGTTATACATTATTTCTTATATTTTGCAAAGCAGACCTCGCGCGCACACAGTCATGTGCGCTAGTGTGTTTTTTTTTTCTTTTTCTTTTATAATGCGATAAGAGTAAAAGACATCGAGATATGTAAGCTATAAATGTTCATAATACGATGCACTTCTTCATCCGTGTTAAGAATTCCACAACATTGTTTTTATAAGACCTTGTACTGTTACAAAGTGATATTTTTGATTGTTTTCAAATGTTTATATAATAACTTTGTATGTAAGGTTAGAACAATTTTAAGATTTCGTTATTCATTTATAATTGTTTCATTATAAACGTATAATGTAATCCATAATTTTTATTTCATCGATATGAATATTAAAATTAATGAATTGTTAAATGATGAGTAATAATAATTATTAATTTTGAAAAGAAATAAATATATATATTTTTTTTAAAGAATCTAAAAAGAAGCTGTATAAATATTATTCATGATACAAAAATTATTAGTATATAAATAAGTATAAATTTGTATCCTGAATGTAAAGTGTGTATACAAATTAATAGAGACGATACGTAATTTCAAACAACGAAGAACTAGAATTTTAAAGCCATGTACGATGTGATAGGGTAACTCCTTCTCAAGCCTAAACATTTTTCTCGATCAATAAAAATCGTATCAACTTTTGATTTTAAATCTGTTTCTAAATTAGCTCTTGTACGCAAAAGCTGCTGGTGCTGTACTTCTAATTGCTGCCATTTTTTGTTCAAGCATTCAATAATTTTTTTTATGGAATCTATTTCTTCCGCAATTCTAAACGAATAAATATATGTATAGAAAATAGAGAATATAAGAAATGGAAAGAGTGACTGACAAATGACAAACTAATTAAGAAATAATTTAATTTTAATTGTACCGCATATGAGCGTAATCTCTGCATGACTCAGTCGTAGGACGATGGCTTCTCGCTTCTAGGCGAGTTTGAGCTACTTGCAAATATTTATTTTTATCCGCAACTGCCTTTTCTACCATTTCAAGATTTTTCTCAACATCAAACATCTCTCGTTGGATCTATAAAATTTAATAAGTTCATGTGTAACGTCGATAAAAAGTATATTAAAATAAAAATTTTAAATAAATTTGATAGTTTTTAATTGAATCTAAAAAGTATAATCGATACTTTGTACAGGTGAATCTGCAGTTTGCCTTTGGCTTCCAGTGTTTCTGTTATTTTTTCACTCAGAGAATTATTAGTATGCATCCATGCATTCCACACATCATAGTTAATATTATTTACTGCGGTTTCTATATCACTACGAAGTTTACAAGATTTCGTTCTTTCTTCTCTTGACCTTTTTAGAAGATTACTGACTGCTGCTACCCATGTTTCGGAATCGTTGATACTGAATATAGTTTTTATTGACAATTATGCACAAGTTTAATTTTATAATACCAATTGACAAAACTTAACAAAGCTTTCAGCCATTAAAACACTTACCCTCGACGCTTCGTTATCGTAATCTTAACATACAAGATAAATTGATAATTGCGCAAGGATTTCTTACCAACCTGGGATTATAATTTTCTATGCCAGCATAGTGTTTTAAACCACGACTGAAGCTATTCAATTGATGACACATCTTGTCAATGCCAAGAGTCATTTCTTTAGCTTGGGCATCAAGTTCCAACTGATTCTGTGACGCTCTATTATTTGCCAACTAAATTTTAATCGATAACTGTTTTGTGCGAAGTCTTTGATAATCATTGAAAATCTAGAAAGTGTTTGTACATGCGTACTTGATGATCAGCTTTTTCCTTGAAACATTCCAATCTCTTTTGAGAGTTTTTAATTAATTCAACTTCATTCAATAGTGCCTTTTCCGCGTCATCGTGAACCAAATCGATACCTTATCGCGTAATATAAAGCTTGAAAAGATATTCTTGTAAATTCGATGAATGACGTATTTTCACGTCAATCTACTATTGAAGAAGACTTGTTTTAGCTACAACGCCTAAGGCAATAAAAATAATACCTCTTCGGGACTCGCGATGGTAAAGACACTCCTGCGCTATGTTTAACGGTCCTTCCAAATTATGCAAAACCAGCTGTAAATCTCGTTTGCAGCTCTGCATATCTTCAATCTCCTTCAACATTTTTTCTAGTTCGCAAGATACCTCGTTTTTCCAAAAAAACACGTCCGTTATTCTTTCTCCGATCTTCCGGCCTGCCTCGACTTGGCCGTCCTTCGTAATTTCATCCCCGTCCCTACATGAATCATGTTGTTTCCAATCTCTCTAAAATCATTATCGACAATTGTTGAGATTGGCAATTACCGCAACAGATTTATCGTGTTGTCTCGCAAAGATTCGGAATAATTTTTATTAGAATCCGCCTCGTTATAGAGTCGCAATGCGTTTTGCGTCCATTCGTCGTTCGTGTATCTCGTGTAAAGAGCGGCACGAGCAGCGTGCGAAGGATTTCTTTCAAATCCAGTGACCAAATTTGGAAATTTTAATGGCTCGGTTATCATTCCCTTCGGCAAGCAGCAAGAATCCACCAAGTGATTTGTAATTGGTATAGAGGGCCTGTATTGAAATATCATTGTGAAATCCCCATATATCCTATAGAAAAGGAATGGACAACTTACAAGGGTACTGCCTCGATCTCTTCGTAACCAAAACTTGGACGCCATGGATGCGACTTCCGGGTCTTTAAAAATTCTCCGATTTTAATCGAACCGGGTACAGTCCTGTCCTTTTTAATGCCACATTGCGCTGCGTATGAATTCCACGACAGATTTTGCTTTCATAAACAAATCAATGGCATTTGATTAATTATGGCGATGAGAACCATGCTCGTATAGTTACCAATCATAATTAATACCGAATATAGCGGATTGCAGGGCTGTTTAGTTTCTTGCACAATTATATCGCACATTATTGCGAGAATAGGAGAAATTATTTACAGGAAATATTGGCAGAAAAACCTTATCACGAATATTGTGTTATAAAAAAAGAGAAAACTACGCTTGTGAAGTTGGTTTTTCTGATCGCTTCGTATCATGGGCGGTTCCGATGAAAATTTGAAAAGCGGAAATAGACGTCACGTGCCTAATGTCATATGATCGCAGGTTGGTCAGGCGCTCCAAGTGCCTTCTGCTCGATTGTAGCAGCTCGTGATTTATCGGAATTACTTTCTGTCGGCCAAAATCATTTAGTTGAAAAATACATAATGGCTTATTCACGTTTTATTTTTTATTGTGCTCTTGGAATATTTTTATCACAGTGTTTTGTGTCATCCTACGCCGGTGATGCAGTGCCTGTTTTATTATGGGGTGGATCATCTTCCCAGGGTTCAAATGGTGTAAATCCTCTTGTAAAGACTTCTCGATCTGAATTTGAGCAAATTGTCATTAATAAATTGGATAAAACGCAATCACCTATTTTGGTCTTCGTTAAAGATAGTCTTTGCGTTGAAGATCTTACTCAACATAGAGAGGTTAGTGTCAAAATATGTGCATATTTACATGATGAAAAATATAGGATTTGACATTTTCTTTAGAAATTAGTTCTCAGTGAATAAGGAATTAATATTTCTATCATTTCATTCTTTCTTTTACATAAGCATATAATATATTTGATAATTTTAGCTTTGATTAATTTCATAGGGTCTTCGGCATGTGATTGATGGAGATTTATTAGCTTATCTACCTGCAGTAGAGTCTCCATTAACTGTACTTGAAGATTTGCCATCGTATAATCAAACATCTAAGGAAGAGATTGACTCAATATCAGATGGGCATTTAGTTATTACTCCAGTTGCAGATTTAGATGCTATATCTGAGGTGTATAAAGGGATTAAAGAATCCACACCTAATTTAATTGCTGCCCTAACAGGAAAATATTGTAGCTACAGTCGTTCTGATCGTACAAAACGAGCAACTGAAGAAAATACAGCTTTTATTGTAAGGAATGATAAAGTCCTTTTGTATGCTGGCAAAGCACCATCTTTCAGGGTAAATTGTATTTATTATTATAAATATTTCAACTATTTTGTTAGAGGCATGTTTTATAATAATTCTTGATACTTTTCAGCCTTCAGAAAATGAATCTATAATAGAGCTTGTAAAGCCAACGAGCGTTGATGCTCAAGAAACAAAAGATGATATAATCTTGCGTTTACACTTTTCTACGCAACTACCATCACTTCATAAATTAGTTCTAGAACTTAATTTTTCAAATTCTACAGCTGGATATTATACACTTAGAACCATCAATTATAGGCCAAATGCTACAACACCTATTATTTTGAAGAGTAATACAAATATTGAGTTCCCATATAATTTTTCTTATCATTGCTCGCGTAACATTATTTTCTTTAACGAAAGTACTTCATTAAATATAACTAATTTACAAGTTCAAATTTATGCAAAATCATTTAGTGATGCATATGATTGTGTTGGTTTTACATCAATTCCAATTTGGACAGGTTTATTTGTTACTGCTATACTAGGTTTAATAATGATATGGGCTCTTACTATGATTATGGATATACGCACAATGGATAGATTTGATGATCCTAAAGGAAAAACTATTACAATTTCATCAGCAGAGTGAAAAAAGTTAACCATACATTATAATTTGTATTATAATACCATTAAATATAAAATAATATAAACAATTGATGATAGCTCAGTATGTCAGAATATATATCACACATGTTTATCATTTAACATATTGAAACTTTATGTTAATGATGATATTTGTGATACATTAAATTTTTTTCAGAAAATGTTGCTAAAAGTCAATCATCTGTAGTGAGTGCGTGAATATACTATAATGTTGTTATTCTATATATCATTGTGAACAGTAATTTTGTTGACTATTAGTACAGAGATCATTCCACTTGTATAAAATCACTGTCTTCAGTATTTATGTTGTACTATAATTTATGAAAGATATTATAGAAATCGTATTTTCATAATATATTTAATAATTTCTGAATTTTAACAAAAGATTTTTGGTATAAATTTTCTGTAGCTTTGTGACTATATATTGCTTAATTTAGCCAATTCATTTAATAATACGTCATAATTCGTTCATGCGTTATATATTTCGCATAATAAAACAAACAATGCATATATTTTCATTGTTTAAAAATAGTGGAAGGATATAAAAAGTAAAATAATTATGTAATTATGACAGTAACTTAAAGCAGATTAAAACTTTGTTTTTCTCATATACATTTCCTTCTGAATTTACTGTATATTTTTATATACAAGAAGGAAATTGTATTTATTTAAATGATTGTGTAAAAGATACCTGAAAAAGGTATCTCTCATAATAAAAATTTATAGGAAAATGTAATGGGAGTAATCTAATTCAACACATATTATAAATATTATTATTTAATTTTACTATTGATAAGAGTTACTAATGATATTGATATTTATTCAATTTTCTAAAAATAAGGACTCGTTTAAATATATTATTATTTCTAATAGGCAACTTTTTGAAGATAGAATTATATAAATTTACAGTATTTTTTTTTTAGTGAATTATAAAAACAAGATAGGGGTTTCGTAAAAAATGAATAGATTTTATTCCAATTTTAATTTAGTATTTACAAATATTTAAAAGCAGACTGGAATATTGACTTCCTCTATTACTATAAATACCATAGAATATCCTGGTATAGTTATCTCTTGATTAAAACCTATAGGTGTTGGCTTCAGAGGAGGAATTTCCCCATTAGATTGTAACTTCAGTACTTGGCCGTTCAATTGTATAAATCTGAAATAAACGGAGAAAATTTATATTATTAAGTACATTTGTTTTAAGAAACTATTGTTACCTTGATTCTAAGTTGTCTGCAGTTAAATAATATAAATATACTTTAAGTTTCTTGTCTTTGTATGGTACAATTCCATTAATAAATATTGAAGTATCACTGTCCTTAATATTCATACCATAAATGGTAACCGACGGACTATCATTAGTTCGAAACATTTTACTGGTACAATGCGCGTAAAATCGCAAATAGGCGTTAGGTGATGAAATTCTCAACACTTTCTCAGAGACTAGGGATTTGTAAACTACGCTGACCCACCAGTCAGGATTTGGGGAAAGGTCTGTGTCAACCATAGCATAATATCCACCAAACAATGATTGCCTAACGACAACATCGATACCTGTTAGAGCACTATAGCCCAATTTATCCAACCATAGAAAACCAGCCACGAATCTGTTTGATAAATTTGGTGCTCCACCTCCATATGCTGTACTGGTTTCAGCTGCAATATAATGTCTTCGCATAAAAATTAAGAAATGAATTAGTATCGTTAAAATCTCATGGGGAAAGACATACACAACCATGAAGAAATTCTTTTTCCCGTAGCCTGAATCGTATCAGTTATTGATTCGATTTGCATCGATAGACTTTTAAATGTATCAGGATTTATAAAATCCTGAACACGAGCTTCTCTACCGTTAAGATAATACTGATGCCACGTTACATAATCTACGCTGTTCTGTTCATTTTCTAAAAATTCTTTAACATAAGGTATTCCATTGTCTCCTATATGATTTGCTTCTGGACCTACGAGAAGACTCGAGTCATAACCGTTTTCATTTAAGAGTGATCGTAATTTCTTATAATCTTCGGCAAGCTGCTTTCCCGTGATTGTTACGTTGAATACGTGATGAAAGGAATTTGGTTCTGAAAAACAATCGAGTAATTACACATTTCCAATTGTAATTCTATATTAATAAAAATGGTTAATGTGGAGAAACTTAGTTAAAAAAAGGTATGTAAAGAAAACCTACCATTTCCCAATTGCCAATCGATATCCATATCATGACTTTTTGCGAATGTAATTATCTTTAGCGCGTTGCTACTGTTCCACGAACCATCAGGATTTCTTAGTAAAACATTTAAGTCAAAAATCATTTGCAGTTGCGCTTTACTCGTAAAATCGTACAAAGTCTTAAAATCATCCTCCGTAATGAAAAAGTTGGAAATATCATTTCCGTCCACTTTCCTTTCTCCGGGTGAGTAGACCGTCTTAAAAATTCATTTTAAATGTTTAATGATCTCAAGGCTTCATACTTTCACCACTCTTTTAAGATAATGGACAAACCTCGTTAAAAACTAAACAATCGGCCGAAGTACCACCTATTCTAATAAAAGCAGGGCTCAAGTGTTTAGCGAGATTAATAAATGAGTCATTTGTTAAAGGTAAGTATTTAATTTGTCTGATTAAAGACGTGTCGAGTCCAATCGATAAAAATTTCGTATTAGTTTCATGTAAAATGGATTGTTTTGTATTCAAATAAAGTCCACAGCAATAAAATGTTTCATAATAATCTTTGCAGAATAGTGTTAAAATAAGTGTCACTATACCTACAAATATATAATACCATTTACAAAACAACTTCTTTCCTGCAAATGAGAAATTAGCTTTTAGTATCATTTCATTAATGCCTTCACTGAATGATTTACATTAGGTTTTCGGGGAAGAAGAAAAAAATTCGAATATGAATGAGATGCGCAATAACCCTGCGCAATAAAAAGCTATTCTTCGTAACATGGCGACATGTTTGACACAAAGCAATTTGGATATAAGAGTTTACATCCAATTCACAATTACAATATATTGTGCACTGTAGAATGAGTATAAGTAGCGCGCTACGCGATACTTTAATTGATTTTAATTATATTTTATAATATTGAGATACTTAGACTTACTTTTAATGGAATTTTTAATACCGAACTTCTGATCTTGTTTCTCAACTTTATCATTTATAATCAAAAAATAACTCATTGTCAATATTGGGCTACACTAAGTTAGTTCTAATTGTTCGTAGTCTTGAAGTTTGAATTGCAAGGTAAAAGTTATATATCGTGCAGAACAACGATATAACCCAATCGCTTGTTAAACGGAAATGAAAGTTATCTGGAGAACTATATACGGAGAGGAAACTGCGTGAAGAATGTAATATAGAGATTATTTTTTTAATACATTTATAGAATCAATGAATTTATTTGAACTGAATAATTTTAAGTGAGAAATATGTTTGAAAATTTGGATTTATTTAACGTTAAGGATGTATCAATGAAAAAGTTTTACTTGCTTCATAAATATTATTTTTATATATGTACTCTCTTTTTCCAATTAATTAGATATTAAAATAAAATCATCATGATTCTTCGCTAATCTATTATCTCTATATTTTTGATTACTCATAAATTTAATTTATAAAGTGACGGTATTGTTAAATCTATTAAATTTTCATCCGTATCAGCCGCATCTCTTGTTTGTATTTGTTTGTTATAAAATTTGCGGGTGCAATACTTTTTCCTTTCAACTGTTTTTAAAAGGCAAAATTAACTACGCTAAATTTAATATTATACATTACTTACCTTTCGTATCTGAGCTTGAACTTGATGTTCCAAAATAAGAAGTTCGACTTCTATCCGATTTAATATATTTATATGCAAGATTTCGTTTTCGTTTCCTTTTCTTTTTCTGTTTCTTTATTGTACATTCTAAATCACTTAGTTCATCTTCTGCCCAAAATTGACAATCAGTATCATCATTTATAATAGTATTATCAAACTAAATGAAAAATTCAATAATTATATTTATTTGTTTAATATTATGAAAATATGTTGACAAAACTGTTTCTAAAGTATATCGTACATTTTCTAGTCCAAGATAAGGTGTTTCTATAAAAGGAGAATTAACTGTGAAAAATATATCATTTGCGTTGCAATATAAATATATGACTAACCTTTGCATATTTTGGAACTATATTCCATGTTCTTTCCTCTCCAATCTCCATTAGCGTAATAACTCATTTTATTTACGTAAATTTTCGTTTAATACGCAAGAAATTTAAAAATTATATTAATATTTTGTAAGTTTTACTAAAAATTTTATAATAAAACATTTCTTTCTCTTACATTTACTTATATGATACTGTATGTTAAAGAATTGCTTTGTTTTTACTAGGGCATGCACAGCATATATTTTATTTTAATGATAATATTATAATTTTTAAGAATATATTAAAAGTTATATAAAAAGTTTTAACTTTTCTGAATCAATACAATATGCGTGAAAAGCAAGCTACTAGTTTATAATTTATCCTTTTACTTTTTGTGATTATGATCTACTCCTAAACTTTATTAAAAAGTCAGAGAGACTTTTTTATTCATCACAATTGGTTTTATAATATATTTGTGTGAACTATATACACTTACATTATACAAATGTAGTATACAGTGGAATTTATATATTTGTACATCTATTCATATATATATCTAGTATACGCATGTTATATATATGTTACATGTAAACATACTGCATACATATGTGTACCACCTACGTATTATTATAAAGCATTATAATAATCATGTTTTCATAAATTTGATATAAAAATTATTTTAAATAATGCATATATTTTTAACTTTGTAGCTTTTAAATAAATTTCAAAATAACTAAATTAAATCACAAAGTTTTATTATAAAAAATTGTTTAAATGAGTAAATATTAATATTTATTTTCAATACTTTCTAAACGCGAGGTTTCTTATAACAGCGCTTACATTAAATAAAAATGTTTTAATCATTTTCTGATTTTCTTCGTTTTTTTGAACGTGTATTTTCTGTATCGTGTGGACTTGGTGTAATGTGACTTCGTTTTCTTTTCACATTAGTTTCATTAAAATCACTATTATTGTTAGCTGCTGTTCTCGTTTCTCTACGAAATGTTCCTTCACCAGTTACTTGAACTAAAATCTAAAAAGAAGAAAATTTGTAACCATATAATAATACAAAATATAAATTTACAAAATTTGCATCTTAAATCTTTAATTATTTTATACCTGCATGTGCTGCAAACATTCTTCTTGCATAGAAATTGCCATTTTATAAATAAACGTGTCGTGTTTGTTGTACATGATGGCATTTTGAAACATAAGCATAACATCTCTTTGGAAGTGCATGGTTGATCTAATGGTGCCATTATCTATATTCTTTTTTATTGTAGATAAGTCCATTGGTCGAAAAATAATAGAATGATAACCAGGTGCTTGATCTTCTGTAATAGGTCTTAAGAAGACAGATGCATATTTGTGCGTCGCAAGCCTATTATATACTAACATCACTGCTTTTTTCCATGCTCTATAATCTGAACCTTCTCCAGTTCCTTCATTCTCAGGCTCACTATCAATAGTTACATTCTGCTTCTTAGAATAAGTTTTCATTGCACGACCACCACTTAACTTAATCACAGAAGAATCTTCTTCATCTAATTCAACAGAGTCTTCTACAACACTACTCACAAAATCTGTAACTTCTTTTTTTAATATAGGTTCATTAGGCTTCTTACTATCATCTGTTTCTTCTTTTAATGGTACTTCTTGTTTCTTTGATTCTTCCTGAACATCAGAGTTTGCTTGTTGCACTTTACTGCTATCTATATTCTTTTCTTCAGATTTTACTTTATTTGTTGTACTTTTTGTTTGGTCTACATCCTCTTTTTCACATTTAATAGATTCTTTAACTTGTTTCTTAATAGTTTCTGTCTCTTCACTTACATTGCTAACTGGTTCATTCGCATTATTAATTACTTTATCTTCTTCTATTTTTTCTTCCTTAACTTCTACATCTTGTAATTTTGCACTAGAAGTTGCCTCTTCAGAAGATTCCTTGATTGTTTCCTTTTTCAAATCAGTAATTTGTGCTTCTGTATCTTTTTCAGATGTGACATCTTCCAACTTTACTGAAGAAATTTCTTCTGTTTTATCTGCAACTATTTTTGTCTCTACAGCTATCTTTTCCTTTTGCATTTCTGTAGGTTGTACAACCTCTTTCTTAGCATCAGTGTTGTTTTCTTTTAATTTTTTCTTTCCCTCGTTTTTAGATACATTCTCATCTTCTAATGTTAAATTGATATCTTGAGATTTCTCTGCATTTTCAACATTTGGTACCTCCTTTTTAGTTTCAGGGACTACACTATTCGTTTCCGTAGATACTTTTGCATTTTGTTGTTCTCCAGTAATTTTTGCAAGATGCATTTCTATCTGATCAAACTCATTACCTTCTTTACTACTAGATTGTTCAGAGATCATTTTTTCTTGTTTAATTTCACGAACATTGTCTTTTTTAGGTTCTACTTTTTCAGAAATTGTCTCTTCTTTAATTTTCTCCTCAACAACACGATCTACTAATTCTTTTGTCGCAGGCGGCTTAGTATCATTTTCTTCTTTTTCTAGTTTTTCTGAATTAATATTATTAGATTTATTTTTCTCAGAAATTATTTCTTTATTAATATTTTCATCAATTTGTTTTGTCTCTTCATTCAGTTCATTATCAAGTGATATTTTTTCAGTGTCAGTGGTAGGTTCAGATTTAACATTATCTACAGAAGTTGATATAACTTCAGGAATTTCTTGAGGAATAGTTTTAGGTTCAGTTGGCTCTATAGCAACAGTACCAATAATTTCAGCAATATTAGATGTACTTGAGTCAATTTCTTCAATGGCCATTTCACTTTGAGGTGAATTTGAAAGTGAGGCAACTTCATCCACGTCTCTAGGTTCAGGCCTTTCTGAAACCACTTGCTCTGATTTTGGAATAGCTACCTCTTTAACAATTGGCGTGGCATTAGTAGCTTCAGTAATTTGTGGGCTTCCAGTAATTTCTTCTTTTAATAACTCTTCTATATCTCCAATTATTTCATTAATTTCATCTTTATCTATCACATCAGCCATAATGTCTTTGCGAATTACATCATCTATATGATCTATGATTTGCACCATACTTTCTGTAACTGGAATATTCCTAGCAGGAATATTACGTGGTAAAGTAGTAGAATTATCAGACCGCGTATTTCCTTGACTAATTGATTGCAATGATGCATGAACATCTGTTGGAATATTTGATTGCGTTAATATTGTAGGTGACTGTAAATTTGGCAAAGGACCTCTCTGTGCGTTAGCCGGCATTTCAAGTAACATTGAGAGAGTTGGAGCACCAGCTGATGGTCTTTCTGACATTGTATTTGCCATAGAAGTTGTAATTATTTGGTGAATTTGTGGAGTTTGAGCTTGTTGAGAACTTGGTACCTTAGGACTAGAACCTAATAAACTTGCTATAGTTGGTGAATTAACTTGAGCATTAGATGATGAACTTTGCATTTGGGTAGTTGGACTTGGAGATTTTAATAAACTAGTAAGAAGAGGAGATTTGCTACCTCTATTTTTCTTTTCTTCCTCTTCAGATATAGGCTCTATACTATCCTGGGATTCTGTTGTTCTTTCTATAGGTTTACGCTTATTTCCAATAGAAATATTTTGTATAGTACGAACTTCTTGTTTTTGCTGTCGTTTTGCAAGCCAAGCAGCATGTGCTTTCACTTTTTGCTCTTGTTCTCTTTCTTCTTGTTCAATGGCTAACCACATTTTTTGTAATTTTTCTTCTGTTACAGTTCCCCACTTTAATAAATTAACATCAGCTTTCAATTGTTGATATTCGTCTCTTTGAAAAGCTAGAATTTGTCTTAATTCTGAAATTCTTTCTTGCGTAAGCCTGCGAACAATTGATTCTCCTGTAGTTTCTCCACTATCTCTTTTTTTCCTTTTTGGTGTATCAGCATTTTCAAGTAAATGTGCATATTGAATAGCACATGATTTTTGAGAAAACCAATCAGGTGGTCTTAAAGCTTCCTTTTCAGCGAAAGGTTTCAAAGAACGAGATACACTCATCCAATTTTGATCACCAGATTTTAACACACTAGATGCTAAACAAAGTTGTTCTCGAGTACTCCATGTATCAAATGATGTACGTTTCAACTTTAGTCCTAAAAACAAATTATTAGAATTATTTGAATACTTATACAATATCTTTTAGCCTGTAACCTAAAATATTTCTTAAACACATGAAAAATAACTTTAAACCTTACGATCTTGTATAGAAGTCATATTATATAAACGATATAATTGGGTTACTTTCAATAAGATCGATTTAGTTTTATTACAGTTTACTCAAAATTAAACATTGTTTATTGAGCTTCTGTATTAATGTTGATAAACCGCATCTTCAAAATCAAGTAGTAAAAAAGGGAATACGGAACAATATATTGGAATATTGTTGTATGATGAATTTCTAATGCTTTAAAGAAGAATTTATTACTCTTTAAAGTTAAAATATTGTTCTACAAGCGTGAAACTTATTTAATGATGTACTAAAATTCTTAGTAACACTTGGATTTTATTTTCTATTTATTATAGAACTTAGGAATGTCGGATATTGACTATAATGGCGGACACTTAATCGAAATAAACTTATAGAGTACTAAACAATGTCTTATTTTACGTTAACTATTCTGATACAGTCAAGTTCAACATTACAAAAAAATAAGCAATAAATATGTTTTCATTATGTGATGAAAGAACAAAAATTACACAATAATAAAATTCTATACAGCTTTAATCCTAAAGCTGAAAGTGTAAAATTCTTTTCTCTCGAACAATACACTGCGATTACCATAAGTGTAACATTTATTCACTTTGAAACACTATTCTTATAATTTAAAAATGAATAATCGAAGACGGACAAATAATTTTACATATGTAAGTTCATGTGTAAAATATATGATATTTATGCTCAATTTTGTGTTTTGGGTAAGTGAAAAATATTTCCTTTCAAATAGTTTTTTTTACTTATTTTTATGATGAAATTATTGAAAATACTAAATATATTACTTTGTTTTAATAGCTATTTGGAGGGTTATTAATTGGTGTTGGTTTATATGCCTTTGTTGATAAGTGGCAAGCAACTGGTTCTGTGCGTGTAGAGAATGTATATGATGTCGTTTTAAATATTTCTCTTGTAATGGTTATAGCGGGGGGAGTTGTTTTCATTGTCAGCTTTGCAGGGTGTGTTGGAGCCTTACGTGAAAACACATGTCTCCTTAAATTTGTGAGTAAATTACTTTATTAAGCCATTTTAATAAGTAATAAATTTTATTCTGTTATATATTCTTTCTTATTATATTTTAGTATTCATTGTGCCTGTTAGTTTTTTTTCTACTTGAAATGGGTGTTGCAATTGTTGGATTCGTCTTTCCTCATACGTTGCAATCATTATTAGAAGAATCATTCACTGACAAAATTATCCAAACATACCGTGAAGATCCAGATTTACAAAATTTTATTGACTTTGGTCAACAAGAAGTAAGAATTTTGGAAAAGTGGAATCACAAAACTAAATGAAAATGTAGCGTACTAATTTTTCTTTTGTATTATTATAGTTCAGATGTTGTGGCTTGAGTCAAGAAGGATATTTGGATTGGGGTAAAAATGAATATTTCAATTGTTCTAGTCCTAGTGTAGAACGATGTGGAGTACCATTTTCATGCTGTATAAATGCTACAGATATTTCTGTAAGTACTACTTTCTTTTTTTATTATTGGCAAAGATTTAATTAAAATGTAAAAAAAAATATTTAATCTTTAATAGAGTGGCCTTGTGAATATAATGTGTGGCTACAAGGTACAGAAATTACCAGTACCTGAAGCCAGGAAGAAGGTTTGGACAAGTGGTTGTATTGAAATAGTACGTAGCTGGGCAGAACGTAATTTATATACCATTGCTGGAATTGCTTTAGGAATAGCATTGAGTCAACTATTTGTAATTTACCTTGCTAAGACTTTAGAGGGTCAGATCGAATTACAAAAATCTCGATGGCGTTCCTGAGCTTGACTTCAGGCCACCTACCGCTATCAAATTCATACACCAGCCAGTAGACAGGTGGCCAGCTGTGGTCAATCACGAGGCCAAGATGCTGAAGTGAATGTCAATGCTCGAATGGCGTTACTCGTTCTCTTTGCGATCTCCTTATATATATTGTGTATTCTTTCTCTGATTAGACTTGTGCTCTATTTTAGAAACTATTTCCATTCGTATCTAACATCAACTTAAGTTCGTTAATGCTCGTTAGCAGTATTTAGAATGTAATATATTTCTATATATGCATTTTCTTATTAATCAACAAATTTATTATAATTTTGAAAGTTTATATTTGAATCTCTTAAGAATATTAGGATTGAAATATTTCTGTTCTTTAAATTATTTATTTAACTGTAGATTATAAAGTGATGATGTTATTAATTACTATCTACAAAGTAGATATACTTTTTTAAAATTTCATAAAATGAAATGCAATTTTTTGAAATATTTAATGTTCATGATTTAATAATTGAAGATTATAATTTTTTAATAAAAATCTTAATGCATGCATTGTATAAATGACTGAATTTTTTTGAAATTATATTACAATATAAAAAGAGCGTGTTCAGACGTATTTTTGCAAGATCTGAAATATATGTATTTTTAACATTTAATAACATTCTTCAAATGTTTCTATTAAGCTTTTAATCGTCAGTATAATTAAAGTTTTAATGTACATTACTTGTAAGAGATAATAATAATTATGAAGAAACACGAACAAAATTTGGTAACAGATTTGCAGTAACAGGTTAGAAATGATGCGTTTCTTTCCACTGTACTGCTTATAATGTAAAAAAAATATAAATTTCATGTATTATAATGTTTTAGTTAAAATGAGATAAAAAAATATTGCATTATATGCTTACCTCTTAATATAGTTCTATCTCAATATGTTGCGATATCGCTAATAAGAATCATGGAAAAAAATATCACTTAAGTATTATCTAATTATATTATAAGTATGTTAGAAAAACGCACATTTCTTTTCAATTGTAATAACAATTCAGTTGCACAAATCATGAAGTGACAGTATTAACTTGAAAAAAATTGTGTGATGAATCATTAATTTGATATATTGGCTTTATTACCATAAAACATATACAGTGCCAAAAGTCAGAGTATTGTCCTATTCCTTAAATTAAAAGAAAGTTTGACAATAATCTGGTATAGATTGTTCAGTTTTAAGATACAAACAAAAGATATTGTGTATCATTTATTTATGCATATATACATACTTCTTATATAGAACCTTCTACTTTGTAATAAATAAGTATTATTCTAATATTATGTTTTTTTTAATATTAAAAACCAAAACTTTAAAATTAAAAGTAGGTAAGTGAAATTTTATTCGTATAAAAATAAAACTAAAAATATATCACAGTAATTTAATTTATTTATAAAGCGATGTATCTACATGATCATCATTACAATATTCTAAAATTAGACTTTGACCGTCAATAAGAGTAGCATTATTAAATAATTCATTTAAAAGTAGACTCTTTTCATAAGAAATACAGGCACCGGTAGAATGTTGAAATAAATTTAATTTTAAAGAAACGGATGAATTATTATGATTAGGAAGTTTTAAAGTTTCTGCTATAGAGTCTACAACTTTGCCTATTGTCCATTCACCAGAAACAAACACATTTTTTACAGTTGTAGTAGAAATTGGAGGATATATAAGGAAGTACCTTCTTTCGGATACTGGTACTTTTTTGGGTCCAATAGCAGAGGCTTTTACTCGCATATATTGTACCTTAAAATATAAAAAAGAAAATCAATTTAATATAAGTATTATAAAATAAATAGCATAACAGTACACACTTTTAAGTTTAGAATTAAGTTAAATGAGTACATACTTTATTTGCCATAGTGCTATTTTTAGATTTTTTAAGATTATTAGTAACCTCTTGATCTACAACAGCCTTTGCTTCTACAAATTGTTTTTTAGGTATTTGCCATTTTTTTAACTTTTTTGACTTATCCTCTTCGCTCATTTCTAAGCAGCCGTGATATCTGTGTGCTAAGCAAAAATGTTCCTTACATTTAACACAAAGCATCTCAATTGGCGATGTTTCATTGCACGATTCTTTCCTGCATGTATAACTAATTGTATCACTTTTACATGGGACTTTATCAATTACAATATTGTTACAATTATGACATTCTGCATTAAAATGTTCTTTGCAAAATACAATTTGACAGTAATCGCATAAGAATGGCAAGAAGTCTAATTGTTTGCAATCCTTCGCTGAGCAGTTTTTTCCAGTTTCAGGAAATTCCATCGTTAATCTTATTTTTAATTATGAGAAGGTGTTGGAGACAGTAAGTGATTTTCACTGAGTGTACTCAAAGCCAAATTATTCCACTTTTGTTCTAATTCTTTCAATGTCATTTGTGAATCACCATTGTCACTTTCAGGATCAGGTAATTCTGCTATTGGGACAAGAATATCATCAATTGGTAAACGTTCTTTGCGCCAAGCTTCATCAATTAAATCTAATAATCGACCATCAGCACATACTTGACTATCCATAATAAAAAAATAATGTGAAGAAATAAAAAACATAAAACTCACTGTCCAAAATTTCTATTTTTAAGGCGCCGCCGCAATAAACCTGAGACTTTTCGGAGATGATCGATCGAAGCGCCAACATGGTGCAACTTTCATGAATTCACTTCTTCTAGTAACATTATGTCGATAAACATATCTTATGGTAAAATCAAAGACCGACGCGACGACGCGATTTGATAATCACTTATCGACTGGTCGTAATTATCATGCTATCAATTTATCGACATTACGATACTCGAAAGATTTAATTTAATTCTTCAAATATACACTAGTCGCGTCTCTCTCGATCGACTCCGTAGAACTTCGAGGAGGGCATTGCTGCGCCTTAAGATTTACGGCTGGGTTTTTGTATAACCGTCATTTAAAGGATTCCCAATTGGAAGTAGAGTCAATAATGTTCTCTATTCGTTTGCTATACTCTTTTTTCAGTCTGGATATCATGAATCCCCGTCATGCTTGACGTGTACTGTCAGCCCACATGTTGAAAGTTACCAACATTATTAGTGAATACAGACAACAATGTCTGGAAGCAGTGATTCTGAAGAATTTTTCGACGCAGAAGACGATACTTTTCATCGTTCTTCACGGTACTTAAGTATTATATTAATCGCTTCCTGATAAGTGAAATTTACAGTCTGACGATGAACGTACGCTTTTTGCTTGATCTTGGATTGCACGCCTAACATTAACGTTTCACGAGTTTTGCTCCTTCACCGAGCAACTTTATACCGGGAATTATTAGCACTTCCTCTAATACCATGTTTTTTGGACAGATCGAATAACTGGAATGCTCTAAAAGCTTTTCAGGTTTAGGGTTTGGCTTTTTCGCATATTTTTTCTTGTTTGGTTAACTAAAGAAAATGTTTATTTGCGTTGATCGCGCGATCAGTCTCATTAAGGGCCGGTCTTTAAATTTTAACAGAAAAAAGCTTTCGTTGTTTGTTCCTTAACGATTGTTCATGATACACAAAAATAATAATCTTTATCACTTCACTTATTCGAGCAAGATTATTTTATCCATTGTTTAACTAATAAAGTGTTATTTAAAAATGTAATTTTTATTTGATTCTCCTTTTATACCTTAACTTTATTATTAAAGATATGTAAGTTTTTGAAACTCGATGTAACTATTAAACTTAATCGATTACATTTAGCAAGAGCAAGCAGCGCGAATCCACCGATAATGAACAAAAGGTAAATGTACCAAATGTTAGTAAACCGATTGAAGATGATGTCTTTGCGAAACCCGCTGATCCCAAACCAATTGTTGAACCAAAAGATGCTAGTACGAGCGTTAGTGAAAATAAAGTAAGATCCGTGAGTCTGATAATTACATTTACCAAAAGTATTCCATAAAACCTTGGTAAATATAATTATTTTTAGGAGGATGAAAGTAAGGGTACCAACAATGATAAGAGCGTAGGTAGAAGACGTTTCCGTGAACTCAGGCAGAGAATGCAAACTGAGGATGATGATATACCTGTCAATAGCTCTCCACCAGATAGTCAAACATCTTCTATCGAAGGTGTATACCCTACTCCTTCCAAAACCACGCATCCTTTCAGAATTATAGAACATGACACTCTTAGTCTACAAAGTATGACATCTCTAGGACGCGTTGGAAGAATTCTAGCCGGGACATCGGACAATGTGTCTGGAGTGCTTGCACCTGGAGCATCCCAATGTCCCCCAGCTGCAATTCTTACTCGTGATAGTCAGATGTCCTCTATTGCTAGTCTCCCCAGCAAAGATGAGGACACTGTCTCTGGTAAGATGTCACAATCCTCCAGTAATTTTACCATATCTGAGGACATCCCTCAGCAATCCTCTGCTATCGATAGATCAATCTGTAATTCTGATTCACAAAGTAATAAGGTTGTAATCCTTCAAGAACCTGACGTTATTGCAAGTACAAAGAACAATGGAAAACCAATAGAAGACCCTACTACAGTCACTGATAAACCTGTTGCTCCACCACGAAGAAAAAAGAAATCAAAACCCCAAACTCCTACTGAACTTGCGGTAAGAGAGAATTGTAATCATACAAAATACACGATTCTGAATAAAAAATTGTTTTTAAGAGGAGAAATTTCTCATTTAGCCTACTGCAGCAGAAGTTGTAGTACCTGCTTCTCCACTGCCAAGTCCAGCAAGTACTATAGAATCCATAACGAGAGAATTCGAGCATTCCCTTGATATTAGGTCGGCGACGAAAGGAAAATACGTGGTAAAGCCGCAGGTGAAGAATTTGTAAATTTGGTTAAAAAAGAAATGAAAAGCTTGGCAGAATCGAAGTTAATTTAATGTGTTTATAGGACGAGGACAAGTCAAAGGCAGAAGGACCAACATCGGAAGAACTGGAAAGAATAGAAAGAATGAAAGCCGAATTACTCAGTGTGCAATCAAGTGATAAGTCTAATAGTCCAATGGGTTCAATATCGAGTAACAGCATAGGTCGCTATTCGCTTGGTCCGCATAAAATCACGGGCTTAAGCCCTCAAGGCTCGAAAGAACGACGTAAATCTGCCGGTGATCAAGATATGGTGAAGCAATTGAACATGTTCGTGAGAACGCGAACAGACTCTGGCAAACGTCTTACTGACATGGTAATAATAATTTTTCTTAATTAAAACAGAAATTAGCAATGCAATGCTCGCATCATCAAGTATTATTGTTTACAGGAAATCCTGGAGCAGGTAACAGTATTAAATTTAGATACAGGAGAACGAGTGCCATTAAGTATCGCAGAAGATAAGCTACCACAATGCATAAATCCCT
Organism: Sclerodermus sp. 'alternatusi'; assembly: GCA_037305995.1. Classification (NCBI taxonomy): domain Eukaryota; kingdom Metazoa; phylum Arthropoda; class Insecta; order Hymenoptera; family Bethylidae; genus Sclerodermus; species Sclerodermus sp. 'alternatusi'. Next base: position 2,614,645 of record CM074545.1, on the reverse strand, counting down.
TATCCCTGCATATAATGAGGCTAACTTCGGAATACATTAGCAACACCAGTTTGGAGAAAGAGAAGGAAAGCGACGAGGAGAGTGTTGATAGTAAAATGTCCAGTATACCGCCGGACGAAGATGTGTCAGTAGGTAGGGTTCGGAAGAAAACTCAAAAATTGAAACGATTCTTAGGATCGACCGTGAAGAAAACTATGGATAAAGCAAAGTCGATAGCCCAAGAGGTCTCGCACGCAAGACACAAGGAGGACGTTATGGATATAGTTGATGAAGTTTATCCTGGCGAACAGCAGTACATAAAACTAAAAGCATCAAATAGTCATAAAGGCCCGTACGAGTTTAGCAATTTACAACACGTGCAAGATCTTAGCGGAGAGCACGTGGGTCCAGTTTGGTGTATGAAGTTCTCTGCGTGTGGCAGACTATTAGCAACCGCGGGTCAAGACAGAGTTCTTAGAATTTGGGTTGTAAGAGATGCTTTCACGTATTTTCAAGATATGAGAACGAAATATAATGCAGAAAAAGTAAGTCCAACTCCTTCGCAAGAATCCTTAGTCTCCCAGCAATCAATGGAAGATCCCAATATAATGGCCAGTGCTCTTAGCGAGGTTGAAGGAACGAAGAGCCCTTTCATGCCAAAACCTTTTTGCACGTATACGGGTCATACTTCGGATCTTTTAGATGTTTCTTGGTCAAAAAATTATTTTGTTCTGTCTTCCTCAATGGATAAAACCGTTCGACTCTGGCATATCTCTAGAAAGGAATGTCTCTGCTGCTTCCAACACATTGATTTTGTCACCGCCATTGTATTCCATCCGCGTGACGACAGATACTTTTTATCAGGGTCCTTGGACGGTAAACTTCGTCTGTGGAATATCCCGGATAAAAAAGTGGCAGTTTGGAACGAAGTGGACGGTCAAACGAAATTAATAACAGCTGCGAATTTTTGTCAAAATGGAAAATTTGCCGTCGTTGGGTCCTACGATGGTCGTTGCATCTTCTATAATACGGACCAGCTAAAATATCACACGCAGATCGACGTTCGATCTACGAGAGGTAAAAATAAAGTAGGTCGTAAAATCAGTGGCATAGAGCCGATGCCTGGGGAGGACAAGATTCTTGTAACTTCAAATGATAGCCGAATTAGATTGTACGATTTACGAGACTTAAATGTGTCGTGCAAATACAAGGGATACGTGAATATCAGTAGTCAGATCAAGGCCAGTTTCAGCCCCGATGGCCAGTACATCGTGAGCGGTTCGGAAAATCAATGTATTTATATTTGGAAAACACATCACGATTACTCGAAATTCTCGAGCGTGCGAAGAGATAGAAATGATTTTTGGGAGGGTATAAAGGCACACAATGCTGTGGTCACTTGCGTAGTTTTTAGTCCGAACCCTGAAAGTATTATCAAACAGATTGAAGCGAGAGAGCAGGAAGACCCAAAGACTCTGGGTAGCTCAAATTTACCGACTGCTCCAGTCGATCCTGTTGTAGAACAACGTACTAAAGGTTGTGGCGGACACGTATTAGTTAGCGCAGATTTCAATGGCTGCATCAAAGTCTTTTTAAATAAAACTAAACCAAAGCATAGTTCCCTACCAGCTTCCGCTCTTGCGTAACACTAAAATTTACAATAAACTAGCTAGGCTTTTTCTCATAGATCGATTCAATTTTAGAAATCTATGAATCAAATATGTAATAAAATTAATTTACTTGAAACTTATTAAATGACAGAATTTAATTCTCTTTTAAGAAATGCATTAAATCAATCGAATCGGTTAAATTAAATTGTTGAAATTTTACAAGTATGAAGAAAACCTTATACGAATTAAGTTTTCGGTGATTTGACTTACGTATACATTATTTTTTTTTATTGTACTATTTAATAAAAAAATATATTTAATTTTTAAAGATAACAAACATTGATTTCTACTATGTGGGTGATTTTAACAAAGTTGGTACTGCATTTTTTTCAACAAAGTTGTTATAAGCTAAGAGCACCTTGGTGAGAAAGAAGTATAAACGCGTAATAAATTACATAAGATTTGTTTAGGGGGTCTGGTATGGATAAAAAAAATGTCACTTTTTGAAAGAATTTGCAAAAGATAAGTTTATTATATATATATATATATGGTGGTATATACACTTATATGAATTAATAACATGAATTACATAATAATTGATGGTTGAAAGTTTTTTAACAGTCAGGAAGGAAAGAAAAATAGAATTTTATAACATTAACAAATTTTTAAATTTCATTTTATAAGTAAAAAACACGTTTTCAGGAAACATTCGCAATGGTAGAATTAATAATACATCGAAGACAATATCAAGGGATTTTTAAGAAAGGTATTGTTGAATTTCAAGAAAACCATTCATCATTCTTGAAGGAAAGAAAATCCAACAATTTTTCCAAATTTGTGAACTCTTTTTCTTTTTCTGTTTTTAACGACACACCGTAAAGTTCTATATATATGTAGATCAGAGGTTTTCCTACATACTAAGATTTTATTTCCAGTGTTTCCACACGCTTCCAATATACGTTAATTTTTGTAGATGTACTCACAACACATAGCTTTATTTAATGTATTAGAAAAATTTAAATAATTCATTAAATGCAATATAATTAAGTATCATCTCCCAACGCTTAGTAATGAATCAGGAGTTTTGCGGTTTATCACGCGACTTGTCAATTATAGAAAAAAAACTGATCTTTATATATAAGAAAATAGTTACAATTAAACAATACTCTATCAATATATTCTCTCGATATATTATCTTTTGGAATATCTTGTTTTCCAAGGCGTAGCATCAATATGCAAAATATTTATTGGCAAATTGTTAAATGTAGGAATAATGGAGCAAAAGTTGAAAAATAAAAATTGTTCTTAATAAAATGGCAAGGTAAGATAAGTGATAGAGGAGAATTATAGGGATGAATTGCATATGCAATATATTGAATTTATTGTATATGATTTTTCTGTAAATATGCAAAAACACGATGTAGGTACGTTATGTAAATGCAAATGTAAATATTTTACAGCCATAGCGCGAGCGCTTAGTTAAAAATGTCATTCCGACAGCGACATGCACAAAAGTTTTCTTGTGATCTCGTAGCAATCAATAATCATGTACTATATAAAATAACATTAATACCGTATTCATATACAAGTGTGTCTTCTTTTCTCAACTATGTCATATAAAAGATTCGTAAGAATTATTGTAATTTTTTTTTATCCTTCATCATTTCTTTATGATGTAATGTAATTGGCATCTTTACAGAGACGAAAGCCATTACGACAATATATTTTGTTATCATTGTTGACGTGTATATTTTAAATAAACATACGATTCTGTTGTAACCAAATCTATATATTTTTTAACCAAGAATCGTGAAAAACTGAAATAAAAATCATTTTTTCTCATCCCAACCGTTCGTTCGTCAATCTCTCAATAGACACGATTATATAGAAGCAGTTATAAAAGAACGAGGTAAGTAAATTGCACATATCTGCCGAGAGAATCCAACGATCATCGTGATTAATAATATAGTACAGAAAAGAGGAGGTGTAAATAGATCGAGAATCAAAGTTCCTGGCTGTTCCCAGTGGTCAAAGAGAGGCTACGCGTTAAAAAGAATCATTGACGTTTGCTCGTTATCAGAAATGGTAATGCGCGAAGACCACAAATATTGAATTTTCTGCTTTCTGGGACATGTGTACATAATGAATTGGTGGTAATAGAAATAGATAGGGTTTCTGGTGAAAAAAGAAAGAGAAGAAGAAGAGAAAAAAGAAAGAAACAGATACTCTGCCAAAGCATGTATCCATGGCAAAGCAGTACAGGAGTATGGGTGAGAAGGAACTTATGGTGTCAATGGGTATTATTTGAGAGAGAGAGAGAGAGAGAGAGAGAGATGGAAGAGCAGGGGTCTCTATGGAAAGAGATTGCGAATGAGGTGGTGGTGGTGTTGGTGATGTGGCATTCTGGGGGAAGTTATGGGGAGTCATGAAAGAAAGGAGTGAAAAGGGTGGGATGCAAGGACCGTGGTGCGTAGCTCGAACGAGGATACCTCCTCTCTGGGAGTGAGGGACCTATATAACTGTACCGCGTGTCTGGGTCAGGGGGCGGTCTGCCACGTTTGTAGTATACTCTGTATATCGGACAGGTGTATTCCATTCCGTCTCCACGAGAGTTCTCGCATGCACCTTAAACCGCAGCCGACCCGCAAAGTGTCTCTTCCTAACCGGCGGACCGCGCCGATCATCTTCCACGGGAGTCGGAACGTGCCAGAGACTCCTCCGGCTCTTGCTACCCAAAAGATTCGAATACCGTCCATCGGGTCCATCGGGTCCATCGGGAAGATTTCATAAGAATCACACGACTATGAAAACTTGTGCCGTGCAATTTCCGACTCCCAGTTTAGCCATTCCGTATCTTTTCCTCGTTATCGACTGGTAGACTCGAGGATTCCTCGGTAGCTCGAGTACATCCGGCCATAAGTAAGGTCAGCATCTCTGCGCATCCTGCCGACTTCCTGCGGTCGATACTGAGAATAAGGTATTTCACAGAAAATGATGAATAATAGATAAGGATATCAAGTTTAATAGCTCCCTGAGCTTTCGACTAATCGTGGAAAATATCTTCTTGACAGATCTCTTAAATAGTTAAATAATTGTCTCTAATATCGCTCTCTCTCTCTCTTTCTCTATATCTTTCATCCAACTAATTCTAACGCAATCGAATTTAAATCAATAATTGTAGGCTGAATTTCATCCGGCTTAACATAATTTCATTGCAACGACGCGCACACACACACGCGCGCGCGCTCTCTCTAATTGGATCTAACTTAATTTAAATGCTTGCATCGCACTATCAAATGGATTCGCTGGATTATTAAGATAGGTTTGCTAATCGTAAAATGATAGCTTGACAAAGTTATCGGGTCTTGCCGAGTATTTACGAGCAACTGCTGCGAGCGAGCAACTCTCGCAATGCAATTAGTTGTACGTGACGATTAAGTTATTATTCACGAGACACCGGACGTCGCAGCGAGTTGGCTTAATGCGTTAATAACAACGCTTTAAGTGATACATCGTGTCCTGATCAAATACTGCTATCTCGCTGACTGCCAATTACTCTCGTAATAAACGAGAGTTTCCTGCAGAGTCGCGCAAACTCCAACTTGATTAAGGGAAATCTCTTTAGTCTCGTCGCCCGCTCGTCGAAGGACGAGAAATCCAATAATCGAGGCGTATCGATCGAGAAAAAGAAATTCAAATTAGAGCAGCAGGTTTCGGGAAGGCCGAATGGATCGAGACAAGCCACTGGGTTGTCTTCCGGGATAATGGGGGTTGTTTGTAACAAAGCAAACGGCGAGTCGACGATTGGACGAGAAATTACAGTGAAATCAAGTCGACTCCGATATGTTTACCGAGAGAGATGGCGAAATGACATATTTATACGGTAAAATGAGAATCGCTTGGATTATTAGGTGCCGGGTTACCATGGACGTTCCACTCGAATACCACACGGTTCTATGCAATGAAATTACCGGACGGGGGGCACGTGCCTCGCGATCGTTCATAACCGGTACTTGATATATTAAGCGTTTCAAACTCCAATTATCGTGGCACGATCAAGCGATTCTACTATTACCATCGCTGCTACCACCGCTACTACTACTACTACTACTACTATTACTACTGCTACTACTCATAGCGAGGTTTCTTTCCCTCGGAAACTATTCGCCTAAATGACACGTTGCCGAATGCTCCCCGATGCTCCACAATGTCTTTGACGAGCCGAATCAGATTGAACATTCTAGTTCTAGCGGTGGATGGAAAACAAAGAGGTCTTTTACTCGGGCACGTGTGTGGGAGAGCGTTCGTGGAATCGAAGGAAAGGCCACGGAGAGTAGAGACCTATATAGGTCAATATTAGGTACGCGCGCTCATTATGCGAATGCCTGACTTCGGAATTACCAGAGAGACGGTGGGAACCACCGTTATATGTATTTGGCACCAAGCCAACCAATCGGCCACATCTTCGACCTACTCGATTCAACTTGGTGTGCGCGCGAAGGAGCTTCTCAACGTGTAAATAGCCTGCGGTGATTTTTATTCAGCCACGACCCCGTAAGTGGAGAACAGGTGTCGCGCGGTGTATCATGACACGAATCACAAAGCTGAATGGTTAACGTATGCAAACAGCCGGACTAGGAAGTTCGTTGACTTCTGCAGAAGCTATTACCCAATTATCATCCCCCATTATCCGATTGTATCGCGCCGATCCCGATCCACCTTTCCAAGATCCATTAACGGCATCGCCGTGTGGAGGTTCAAGGTCAACTCGAGGCGGCTTCTCGCGACAAGCGCAATGGGAAAATTCGGAAGGTCGACGATGGAGTTTCGTAATGACTCGAGGCAAGGTGGGAAGGGGAGTCTAGGCCCGGGTCGAAATGGGACCGAGAGACTCGGGGAAACGGTTCCGTCGAGAGGGTCCACACGGACGGCGGTACCGACAACGGCAGCGGACGACGCTGTAAAAGAGAACGGAATGGGGACCCCGCGAGATCAGGTTTTGCCGTTTTCGAGGGCCTCGGGCTATTCCGATCGAATCTTCGGCATCGTCTCCGCTCGTTCCTATCGAATATAATCTTCGGCGCAAATTGGACGGTAACTATTGACAGCGACGACGACGACGACGACGACGACGACGACGACGACGACGACGACGACGACGACGACGACGACGACGACGACGGGGAAGCGAGGTGGTCCGTGACGATAAGCTTACGCGCGCGCGTTTGTCTCGAGGACAAATGTTGAAAACCTACTTGCCTAGATTCACGGTAGGAATATGTGCAACGTGTACTGCGTTCGCCGCTAGTCATACATCACGTAGCAGTATAAATTAAGTACGTGAACATCGTCGTACCGTGCGCGGACCAATTTTACCATCCGATATTCCCACAGCCAAGAGCCAAACCGAGGCGAGCTTACCTCGCATCCACATCGACGCGGTTGAAAACCGCGTCCCGATCCACGCCGAGAAACGAGAGCGCCGATAATTTCGCGAAATCAGGACGTGGATTTTTGTTTCTCTTTTTCTCTCCTACGAAGGGGCGACGAGTCCACGTGCTACGGACGTTGTAATTTATAATGCGCCGTGCCGCGAGTTCCACGGAGGGGGGGGGGGGGAAGCCGGGGTTCATTGATCATCCCCTCGTGACATTTGCAGCAACTTCGAAAGGGGTGGTGGAGGGTCGATGTAAACATTCGGCGGACGATCTCGCGGGATGAAAAATGGCAACGTTCGACGACGCGAACGAAAGAATGCCGGCGAAGTTACCCGGAGGACAACCGGAATGGGAAAATCTGAGGATGTGAAGTTTCACTCGAGAAGCGCGCGATCCCCTTGGAGGTTGCGCGGAAAAATGTCGCGTCGGAGATCCGCGAGGGACCCAAAGGGAGACCCTAAGACCCTAAGACCCTAGAACCCTGAAGAGGTTCGGGGAGCGCGTGGAGTTAACCGGGCAAAAACCTGACACCGGACACCGAGGAGCGAGGAATTTGGGACAGGCGATGGTGGTGGTGGTGGAGGTCTAGCGGTGGCAGTTGGAGGCGAAGCGACTCTTCTGATAATTGGCGATCAAACACGAGCGAGACGAAAGATGCGGCTTCTTCTCGCCGCTCCGAGAGGCGATTAACGGTTAACGCCTATCGGACCTTTTTCGAGAGCTCTGCACACGCGCGATCGATGATGCCTAACACGAGTTTTCCATTTACAGATCGCTCCGGCGCTAATCACAGGCCATTGTGTTGAGAGTGAGGAATCATTTCGGGGCCTTAACTGCTACAATTTGCTGATCCGGCGCAGCTTCGCTTCGTCTTCGTTTCGTCTTGGCTCGGAGGATTGTCATTACAACAGGTATCTTGGTGCTTTGCGTAATACCGGCGTTTAACTTCCTCCGTAAAGCTCCGCGCGCGCGCACCATCATCCTGCAGCAGCCTCATCAACCCCTCCCCCTCCCCGTGCACCTCGATGAGCAATAATTCAGCTGCATTTTGCCGCTAATCTCTCTTTAATGATCTCGCGCGGAGGAGAGCTTCGGCTGGTGATTGCGCCATGCGCGACTTTGCCAGAAGATCCAACTTGGAATTTTAGCCGATGACTCGAAGTGTAATCTCCTCTGTTTTTCAACATTGATTTCAGTGATTCCACCGTGGACCCCGGCGCGGCATGCGGTTACACACGGTCGTTCTTGCCTGTCTCCTATTTGAGGGGGTAAGTCTCTCTCTCTCTCTCTCTCTTCTTCTTCTTCTACGAGCGTCGTTAAGGGAGGAAAAATTGCGCTCCTCGATCTCTCCCGAGGAGGAGGAGGTCCGTCGTCATCGTTAGAGCGATAGTAGATTCGCAAATGAGAACGGAACAATGCCGGAGAAGACTGCGCTCTCTAAAGATGTCAGTGGATTACGCGGTTATTAGCGAAAGAGAATCGTAACGCGTGTTACAATGGCGTTTCACGCGATTAAATTCGCTGCGGTATGCGAGTGCATCGCGCGTGGAGTGGAGCAACGATCGATGCCGAAGTTCGGAATTGGAATTGGAATTGGAAGCGGAAGCGGAAGCGGAATCGGCCGGGAACCGGAGGGTGGAAGCGCGACCGGTGGGTCCTGGAGGGGTCGGGGAGAGCCGAGGTGACAGCAGACATTCGAAGGTGAGAGCGATGATCTTCGCAATCTTCAAGCGGACTCGCGAAATCGAAGGAGGGTTGACGACGAATTCCGTTAATTTCATCGAGAATCGAGGAACTCGCGCCTCTCGAGGAAGACGCGCGAGGGGACACCGACTTCTTCCAGGGGAGGGGGGGGGGAGGGGAAGAACGCGGAGAGGACGCAACAGCAGCGTCGGCACAGGTAATTACTACATTATAACCCAGATATCTCGGTGGGTACGCAGAGTCTGCAATGCCGTTACCCAGTGCTCTGACCCAGAGCTAAGGGCGACTCGAAGAGGGGAGGGAGGGAGCCGATGTCTTGAAATGGCGCGCGCGTTTCATTCCGTTCCTTTCTGTTCCATTCCGATCCGATCCGATCCGATCCGATCCAGCTCATCCGCGTCTGGTCCCAGGTAACGTTTTACCGCTTCTGCCCTCTTCCTGTCCCCCTTCCCTTCCCTTCCCTTCGCGTGTCTCAGCATCTTGCAAGGTGCCGCGTAAAAATCTTACGAGCATAACGACCGGTTTCACAATCGAACTTTTCCGCCCTCCGTCCTCCCCCCCCCATCCCACCCCGCAATGTCCTGACACGATTTCGCGTCCACGGCACCTCACCCTCTGGCAAGCTGTCGCCAAAAAACCAAAGAGAATTCCCCGATTTTTTCGAACCTTCTTCATCTTCTTCTTCTTCTTCTTCTTCCGTCGAATGCTTTTTCTTTCTCTTGTAGGGTATCTCTCGAATAGCGGTATGAATTTCGATATTCCCGATATCCCTGCGTGTACGTACCCCCGTTGTCCCCCTTTACGCGACTGCCATGGTTATCCGATTTGCGATAAAAGTGATCGTGTCGACATCCGCTTTATAACAGTTATTCGCAACGTATATCAGAGTGCACACTCGTCTTTCCACGTTTGGAAGGAAACTGAGAAACGATCTTGTCCCATCGAGCAAGGTTTTGCCTTTCGAATAAAAGGAACGGAGATGCTTTTTACTTATTTCCAGGGGACGCGTAAAACTCTCTTATTACTTCCGCGATAACCCGAAATGGCGGGTCGGAGATTCCGCGGGAGAGAGAGAAAAAAAAAAAAAAAAAAAGATTCAGCTTTTCAACGGCGGGAGTTACCGGGGCTTCGGAATTGACGCTAATCCGTATTGGCACTTTCATTATCGGCGCTTCAGGAATGAACGATTCAATGGCGGACTCTCGTAAATACGACTAATCTCTAGCATTCGCACATACGTTCCAGTGTCCAGATAGCAGATACTAGATGCGCAATTAAGATACGAACGAATCGCTCGAAGCATAAAATGCCAATGATGCTGCAATGGAACCTGATAAATCGGACGCGCGCGTATCCGGGCGTTAGACGCGATCGACCTTGCGTTTTTCGCCTCCGTCCAATTTCGAGCGGAAACAGCGAGAACGGTGTGCCGAGGTACCAAAGTCCGGTCCAGGGGTCCTCGGGAATGAAAAAAGGGGGAGATGGAAGCTAATTAATCAACCGCGCGCGATGTCAACAATGAGGACGTTCTCGAGTCGTTTGGTTTTGCATCGAAATTAAAACGTCCCACGTATCAACGTTAAAGACGTTGAGGAGAAAAGGAAAAGGAAGAAGTAGGAGCAGCAGCGGTAGCAGCAGAAGAGGAAGAAGAAGAAGAAGAAGGCTTGGTCAAGACGGTAAGCGGAGGCAATTACCGTTCTGTCTCTGGCGGATGCAGTTCGTCATTGACCGCGACGTGGCAGATGTTGTCATCGAATTTCATGAGTCGCGAGTGACCCAGTAGGCCTTCGTTGAATTATGGGACGGCAGTGACGAGACACGGACAATCGATGGAAGGGTGTCCCCTCCCAGGTTAAGAATCCGAACGAAGGCAGTCGGTGCTGGCCGATTGACCCGTACCGAAGACACGGGTGGCCCGTTATGCCTCAGGGTCACGCGTGACGCAACCGACCAGGCGACGAATCTCCTCTGCGATGGTCCCACTTCCACCGCTACCACCGCTTCTTTTTCCTCTGCTTCTGCTTCTTTCTCCCTTCTTCAACAGGCTCTTTTCTGAGCCAACGGGTCTCCTTCGTTGAACGGACGAGTTTGTCGATCGTCGTCGACTCTCCGCTTCTGCATCGACGTACCACGAATGTGCACGACACCTCCTTCTCTGGCAGCAACGGAAGTTCAAACTGGTCGCGTCTACACGGCATGTGCCCCGGCCCTTCCTTGACACGGATAGTGCCATTTGTCTTGCAGTTATCCGAGGAACGCATCTATCTGCTAGACCTCTCGCGCCTATCCTAACTATCGAGCCCCCTGACCCCCCGCCACCTCCCCGCGCGCCGCGTCTGGATCCTATGCAAGCTAATAATTCATGACTGCCAGAAGCTTCGCTGACCCCTAAAATCAATTAAATCGCACGATTGGTGATCGATGAGCCAGTCAAGCTCTGGGATTTTAGGACTGTGCGCTTGGCTGGAGATCCATCGATTATTTGCGTTAGGCCTAATGGGAGAGAGCCCTCGACGGCTCGACGGATTCCGGAACTCCGCGCTTTTTACCTCGATCATTTCGCCTCGATCTTTCAGACCTAATTATTTGCTCGTTTTCGCGTCTCTACCCCCATACTTATCTCCTATCGCGATAACCGGCGAAACCTCCGAAGCAGACCCGGGCCCGACGCAAGAGGAGAGAAGAACAAGAAGAAGAAGAAGAAGAACAAGAAGAACAAGAAGAAAAGGAAAAAGAGTCGGGGATCTCATCTCCGAAATGAAATGCAGCGCGCGAGTGCACCGAAATTATCTTACGCGTGTTTTATGCGAATCGGAAAATTACGACATCCGTGGGCAATTTTTGAGCAATCTTCTCACGATAAGAAAGGAAGTGGTGACTCGAGAGCAAATTCCCTTCTACAAGGTGGAGGGGGACGGAGACTTCTGGGAGGTCTGCGCTTCCGGGAGTCTCTCGTGTGAACGGAGTAAATAGGACGATGCAGGCAGATATGGGACACTTTCAAAAATCCCCGAAACCACTTTTCCCCACGGTGGTTCACGCGCGCGCGCGCGCGTGTGTGTGTGTGTGTGCCCCCCGCCACACCTTGTTTTTAGCACCTCCGATTTACGGTACTTTCCGCGCGATCATCGCACGGGGCGAATTCATAGGTCGTTACGCGATAATGTACGCGTGCACTCGAGCCTTCGGTGATTATGCGCGCGCGCGCGCGAGGTCATTTGGAAGAAACTCTGCTCTTTTCGCGAAGCAGTTCGTCCGCGAGGTAAAAATTATGCGTTGATGTTACTCCACTTTTTGCCCCGTCTCGCCTCGCGTTCTAATCCGGAAATTTTCCTCCCGGCAAATGTGTTTCGATCCTGCGTGAACGAACGATATCCAACAAGATGATTCGGCAAATGATTCGTTAAAGGACTTCGCCGTCTCTCGCCCGTTCTAACGGAGTGATTCGATGATTTCAGGTGGCCTTCGGAGAAGAGGTGGAAGTCGTGGAGGCGATACCCGGCGAGGAGACCCGAAATGAGAACTCCGCGTTGAACAGACAACAGCAGCAGGACACGGACGCTGGGAATTCGGATCAGTTGACCTTGGATTCGTTGGGGGAGAAAGATGGCGGAGGGAACCATTACAAGCCGGGAGGTCACCGCGGGCATCCCTTGGCCCTGCCACCGGGTCGAGGTGCGATAGGACTGTCACATTCCAGACCGCACCATAACGTAGCTTATCACGGGCCTCCTCCACCTCCACCACCTCCAGCAGCCTCGGCGGGTGGTGGTACCAAGAACCAACCGCCGGAAGCCATGGACAAGATCTACACGACCGGAGGTGGGGGAAGCACCGCCGTCGGTGCCGAGGCTGCTTGGCCAGCGGCTACACCCGACATGCCGAAGATCATTTCGCTGGACGTCAAGTGCGAGAAGAACCTCATGAAGGTCTACCTGGGCTTCGACAAACCCTTCTACGGTATCGTCTTCAGCAAAGGCCACTACAGCAACATCAATTGCGTGCACTTGCCGGCTGGCCTAGGTCGGACCTCGGTCAACTTCGAAATTAGCATCCACGCGTGTGGGACCGCTGGGAACACGGAGAATGGACTCTACGGCTACGGCGCCGAGTCCGGATCGGGAACCTATTTCGAGAACATCATCGTCGTGCAGTACGACCCTCAGGTCCAGGAAGTCTGGGACCAAGCGAGGAAGCTTCGATGCACCTGGCACGATCTCTACGAGAAATCCGTAACCTTCAGGCCATTCCCGGTGGACATGCTTGATGTAGTGAGGGCAGATTTCGCCGGCGATAACGTTGGATGTTGGATGCAAATTCAAGTGGGCAAAGGACCGTGGGCGTCAGAGGTATCTGGCCTGGTTAAAATTGGGCAGACTATGACGATGGTTTTGGCCATCAAAGATGATGACTCCAAGTTCGATATGCTCGTGAGAAATTGCATGGCGCACGATGGGAAGCGAGCCCCGATCCAATTAGTTGATCAAAGGGGTTGCATCACCAGGCCCAAGTTAATGTCTCGCTTCACGAAGATCAAAAACTTTGGAGCTTCCGCATCGGTACTCTCGTACGCCCACTTCCAAGCGTTCAAATTCCCGGATTCCATGGAGGTTCACTTCCAGTGTACCATTCAAATCTGTCGTTACCAGTGTCCGGAACAATGCTCGGAATCTTCGCCGTTGCTAGACGGTCCAGGATCCGGGCTTCTCGAGACTAATCACCTTCATCATCATGCAGGGGGGGTTCCGGAAACGGGATACGGTCTGCCGGCGATTCCTCTGCCGTTGGAAGCTTATCTTCAGGCAGCCGCGGGTCGTCCGAGGGACGAAAGAAGGCGGAAGTCTCGAGACGTGGTGGTTCCGCAGAAGGCTGTCGGGGTAAATCGCATAATTCGCGTGGTCTCCACGGGCGACTTAACCTTCTCCATCGACGAGACCAACCCGGAACAGGCTAATGCACCCACCACCATGGTCTTTCCACTCCGCAATGACAATGCGGCTGGCTCTACCATGATTTGCATGACTACACCCGGCTTCGCCATCACCTTGATCGTTCTACTGGCCGTCTTGCTCACTTCTTGCGTGATGTCCACGTACCTCTACATACGGCTGAGGCCCTTCAACAAGGCCAGGAAGACTTACTCCAACGAACCTCCCAAGAAGTCGGGCAAAACATGTTTTTACTCTTAAAAGACCCAATGAAATTTATTTCGCTCGATCCTTTCGCCAGGGACTGGCTGGCGGTGGTCCCTGCTGACAAGCTCGATTGCATGCTGGTCTTTGCAACTTAATCATTCCCTAAGACGACCGATATTCGAAGAACGGGTTCACACAGAGCGCCGACGAGGAATATAAACGAGAGGAATGTAAACACCTGGTGTTTCGTCACGCGACGAGCACCTTCCTAATTTAGAATGATTGGATTCGCCGCTAAAACCACATTTTTATTCCTATCGACCGTTTCTTCGTTCGTTCTTGATAAAACGCTACGCTACGTGCCCATTTCATTCTTGCGCTACTCGTAAACAACTGTCTAGAACTGGCCTAGAACGACAGGCGGAAGAAGAGAGGTCTCCTCCTGTACTCCTTCCATTCTTACGTTTCTTCTTAAATTCTTTCAATTGCATATTCAGGACATTGTCCCTACAGATGTTTTGGGCCTAGTTCTCTCTCTCCTCTCTTTCTCTCTCTGTTTAACTATACATTTTTCATGATTTATGCCAGCAGTGTGTTTTAGAGGCTACAGTACCATTTAAGCAAAAAACAATTTTTAAACGATTGTAAAATGCCTAGAATATATACAATTACAGTATTCCGCTGTCTCTGTTGCCATTCGAGTGTGGTTAAATTAAGGAATAATTGTTGGTTTTTTTCTTCCGTAGAAAAAATGCTCAAGCCTTTATGGGTGAAGAAAGTGAACGAGAATCCAAACAACAAAAAACGAAAAGAAAATGGTGAAAATTTTTTTTTTGTCGGTTTCCTAATTGGGCCAATTTCAATTCATTTGGTTTTTTCGGTCATTTCGATTAGTGGATCATCGAATCATTATTTTACGCTTTCATCTAAGAGGCTATTTTGTATGGTAGCGTGGAAAAATTTATCACAACGTGAAAACTTTTACCGTACAGCACTAGATACGCTATTAAAGTACTCAGTCAATAGTGTATACATTTCCATAATTGTATAAAGCGCGTCTTTAATATATATTTAAACCTATTTATTTATATCTCAGCCACATATATATTATACCGTATATCACATATTATTTTATAAGTGCAATATAAGAAATAATTGCTTATTGCACCTAAATCATTCTATTTATCGATGTAACATGATATTATTTATTTGTTAAAGTAACAATAACAAATTGTTTTTTCTCGTGTATTAATGATGGTTCTGCAATTTTCCAAAATAAAATTATATTATATGTAACAGAAAAAAATAAAATGCTTATATTTCAATAATTTCCATATATATATATATTATTCAATTATAAATTTTGCATTACCATTATTATACACAGAAACATAATACATATCCATTAACTCAAGCTTGGTTTTGTGTCTGTATTGGAAATTGTTTGAATTGGGAAATTGATATTTATTTTTCTTTATAATATTAATATTTATTATTTATTAGATTTATCGAAATATTTTATATGTATATGTATTGCCTCTAATTATACACTTTGTACTCGACTAATAGATTGAAATTCTAAGTCTTTTGGATTGTGTGCTGCGAAATATTTGCAGTGTGTGAGTATGACCGTGTACGCATTGCTTTAATTACAAACAATGCGATAGTCAATAGAATATATTTCCAATAAACTTAAAATGTACATCTACATGAATTAATTTTACCATTGTTCATCATCACGCAAATAATTATATTTTTTAGGAAAATGGCATAAATTTACTTTTCATATGAATATTTATGAAATTTTAAATTGAGCTCAATAATATTAATACCTGTGATATATATAACAATTAAAAATGACTGTTAATGCTGAATACATGTAATAGAAATAAATGGGAAGTAAAATATCAGATTTGATGGAATTGTTCACCATCCTGTAAGTATGTTTATTGGCAAAAATCATTTATTTATGTTATAAGACAAATATTCAATTAGCACCAAATTAATCTCTCGACCTTTTACATATGAATACCAGGCACGTTTTATGGTTCAATATAAAAGTTAATTATTAATATAGAATGTTAGATCGGACCAAAATATCCATATTTCTCTCGTTTTATTTGTTTTAGTTGATTAAACTATCAAATTTTTCACTCGTGAAAAAAGTGAGTCTGAATATTTTCAAATCATCGTTTCTTAGCCTAAGCGTATAATACTTTATTTTTTACACGTGTACACGTATACTTATGTAATAATAACTAAACTTAAATACTACAGCGTCTGGCAATTTTGTATTTTATTAATAAATATAAAGATTTCAAGAGATACTCGCAGTAAACAATTGTTTGAGAGGTGTAGCATAGAAAATATATTTATTATAAATAAAAAAAAAAAAACATGTTGCGATTATATAGTTTAATAAAAGATACATTATTTTTTTTAATAACAATAGTTTTCTTTTAAATAATACATATCGATTTATACACCTCCAACTTTACTTACGTATTTTCGGCACATCAGAAATACAGTGGAGAGTAAATCCTGGTGGTAGTTAATTACCTATAAGTTATAAATAATTTTTCCTATTTATCTAGGTTCTTTCTTAACGAAAACAATGACGAGATAGTACGGTTAAATACACTCGAACTTTCTCCAAGCCTCATAAGTTGAGTAAATTTGAAATGAAGACTATATTGACCATTTCAAAACAAACGATTCAAGTACACTTGCGCAATGTCGTATGCACATGAAAAATTACCTCTGAACAGCAGAGGCAGATAAGATTTTTATACTCGTGACTACGCGTATACAAGTATATTTATGAGAGAGAGAACGACCAATGATACCTATTGAGCAAATAGAACATTAATTTTCACATACATCATTTATATAAATAAGTATTTATACAAAAGAGTGTCACGCGTTAATAAAAGATAAAGTTTCTGTAATTGCCCTTATTCTCGAGAATGTTATTATTCTTACTAATATTATAATAATTATTTTATACCAATGTTAATTATCTTTAATATTATATTCATATTACACAACGTCATTTTTATAACCATCCGAGAAAAAATTGGTATACAGGGTGCGCGGAAATTGAGCTTAAGAGGGTTCTAGTTATATAAAGGACGATTAATTATAAAAAATACAGAAAGCGTATTTGACTTCATCGGCATTTCGAATAACACGTTCACAGTTATTGATCAAGAATATGTCATGATTGATTTGAATCTACTTTACGACCATAATAGACTAAAATAATACTCTACCATAATTATCTTCGTGCCACCATCAATTAATACAATTTCGTATCAATGTGAAATACAAATAAAGAAATTATAAACAAGATAACAATAAATTAATATCCGATTATACGATAATCTAAAAGTTCTCGATTTAGAAGTATCTATAATTGCACGTAAAACCGTACTAACGTGGCAATTTGGCTTGCAAAGAGAAATTAGTGCGTTTAAGAGAGGAATGGAAGGTAATCTGAAATCATTCTTTAAGCACTATGTATATTAGCGCGCTTACCACACTTTATACAGCGTATTATTACACGTAGAGTCTCTTTCTCTCCCTCTCGTCGTCAATGCATTCAGTTTTCTTACATTTATTCGACCGATCAAATCAATTTCCTCCATCGTATATTTCCTAGAGAGTTTCGAAAAAAAGAAAAAGAAGAAACAAAAAAAAAAAAAAAAAAGGAATTCGATTCTTTAGAATTCAAAAGTTTTGCTCGCTAAGTTATCCTCCTTCCTTCCTTCCTTCCTTCCTTATTTCGCCTAATGAAATTTCGATGTCCAGTATTCCCCCGTCTATCCAATATCTCTGTGGAGGAAGAAAGTTGAATTCATCAAGTAAATTTGCCATCAACCTCGTTCAGGAGGCTTATTCGTGACGACGGTGGTAGTCTTCTGCTGGATTTGATCAGTATGATGAGGTCGGGAGGTACAGCGAACGCGCAAAAGACCGTAAGGCAACCAGCCATTAGTAGCTTGCACGACAGCTCCGTTGTTTTTTCTACTTTCATTGGCGGCCTCGCGTTGCACTTGAAGGCGATGCAACATGGCGCCTGCTACCAATGCCGATATGACTGCAGAAAGAGCAACCACGACGAAGAGAGCACTGAAACCCGGCATGGGCAGACAAATTCCATAGACAACTTCTTCGCGAATTCTACCCTGGAAGACCGTGACGGCTTCTGCATGGGTGTCGGGACTAAAGGCTAAATCCGCTTCGGATATCACCTCGTAAATGCCGCTGACACCGACATCGGCGCTCCGAACTTTTCTGTCAGACACAACCATCGACCTCTTCCTCCTGACAGTCGCCGCTGCAAAAGGAGTCACCACCGGTGGTGTCATAGCATCTTCCTCCAGTTTACGAGGCCCATGCGGAAACTGCTCGTGCTCGCCATCGTATCTCGTCACTCTTGGAGGATCCTGCACAGAAGACTCATTCATCTTAATAAAGCGGCGGCGATACTGCCAACTTGCTACATCAACGTCGAAGCCCGATCTTAACTTAACCTCTACCCTGGAATGTGGAAACTATTCTCGAGAATGAACTTCCCAGAGTTTGAAATAGGATCTTTTGAGAGATTGAATGCTGCGAGAACTTGAGACACGCTAAACTTTTGCAGAATTTCATGAGAATCAAAAGTGTTATTTGCATTCCTCGATGGTTATCGAGTGATTATTGAGATTACCCGATTTACTACTAGCTGAACGAAGAAACGAACGAACGGATCGTTTTATAATAACGTAATTACCATGAAGGGCTGGGAAAGGTCCAATTCCTCCGGGTGGCTCTCGTTCTCGTCTTGTGGTTCGATTACCGGTGCTGGCAATCGGTTACTCTTTTGGGCTTGAGCATTTGGGACGGCTTTCTGGACGTCTATGAAATGACTGCCTATCGAAGTCATCTCATCGCCATTCTGTATTATATCGTCATAGAGGGATTCATCGTTATTATCAACGTTATCAACCGCAGCGCCGTCGTTATTATCCTTCTCCATCGTGCTGAGAGTTTCTTCGGTGTGGCTAGCTGGGCTCGTAGTGGTTTGCGGGTACTGTGGCTGGATCAATTGGTCTTTACGTTCTTGAATATAATGGCCTACTGATCCGCTTAGTTGACAGTGATCCAGGCAACCGTGTCGACATATTTCCACCTTAAATTTTATGAAAACCACAAATTCTAACAAAGTTAGATCGAAGGAGGACGAGAGAAAAGCTTCAACGAAGTACCTTGCATTTTATGTGAACGCTAAGAGCATCGGGGAATTTGAAGGCATGGAAGAACGCATAAGTGATAACAGTGGCTCTGTCATCGGAACCTCTGGCCTTGAGGAATCGGCTGATCATCTTGGGCCTCAAGACACACCCGAACTCGTCGCTGAGTTGTATCGTGTGGCCTCCGCCGTCCGATGCCACGCATGATTTAACTCGCATGTCGAATTCACCTGCATCGTGAAATCACCAGAGTTACATTAGCATTTGCTCGAGATGCAACGGGGCATGGAGACTAGTGTACCTTGGAAGTTCGGTCGGTGATCGTTACCTCGGTAATCGTTAATGGCGACGACTAGTGTGAGGGTGGAACCAAGCGGTACAATTCCAGAGACGGGCGGTGCCCACGGGCCCTTTCCATGCTGAATTTCCATCCAACAGTCCACATTGTCACCTTGAAACATTGCGCATTCTATACGTTTCCATGCAACAACTACCAATGACGCGCGCGATAATACAAACGTCTCTAACAATGGAAAAGCGAGCGTGATTAAGATTTTCTCGCAAAGCCTGTTAACGCGCGATACGGAAATAAAAGCAAAGTACTAATGACGATGGTGGTAGTAGAAAACACGCAAAATCATCTTTTAACACGGTAACTCGCGCATCCGTGGTTAACCGCGGGTGACCGCAAACACGCCAGCTACTTAATCACAGCTTGTAAGCTAGTATAATAGCTCTTGTAATAGCGACAAACCAGCAAATCGAGAGAAAAATGTCAAGGGAATCACAAGTACTGCTTTAATGCTTCGTTCTTTAGTCACCTCTGAAATCCAATTGTATAACATCAAGATCAGCGATGACCATAGGGGGTTTCGATGCTGTCTTTTCGTAATCGTTGAACCACTCGCACCGTAGACGTTTGGCTTCATCCCAGACTTCGAGCAAATCCTTATCGTACTGAACGACGACTGTGTTTTCGTAAAACTGTCCATGCATGTCTGGCTTCGTGCCGCATCTGAAAGAATATGATTGTACACGCCTGAGAGTTAATTTTATCGCATGATTTGCGTTTGATTCTCTTTTCGACGAACAGCGATTATCGGCTAGATTATTGTGGAAATCTTAAAGAACACTCAACGGCTTAACGTGCGAAAAGAAGAAATAGTGGAGCCTACCTTGCATAAGCTATTCGGAAGGAGAAGAAAGTCTGTCCGGTTGACGGTGGAACATAGACGCAGCGTGGATCGGTGTGCTGACCCTTGGAGGAAACGATTCCTTCGAAGGGCTGTGAGAAAGAGAGATGCACGTCCATATGGTCCTTTCCACACATTACTTCTAGCGACTGTATGGACGGCATACCCTCTGGTCTTTCCAGCGGCCAGACGTCACTGTTGCTACTCACTTTCCTCAAGCCAACCACCTAAACAGCAATTTCAACGCACGCCTTAACAATAGTCATGTTTATTTCCTACTTGCATTGTTCGGCTGTGCACCTCAATTTATTCGTCAAGTCTACAAGCTTTCCTGAAACCCCCAATGTACAGCTACTTCTAGTTATAAACAACTTCTTCATTGAAGTTATAGGAGATACTTTGTGGAATTCCTTGAATAAAATTCTAGATAATCACGGAGAAACTTTACGGTGGATTGTATCAATGAGAGATCTAGACGATAATTCGAAGAATGAGCGTTGAAAATAATTTGATGACAAGAGCGATGAATTTTTTAGGAATTAATGAGCAGAGATTTCAGGTCTGATGAACGTGCTTCTATAAAATATCCGTCACAGTAGCCTTGGGCGAAGCACGAGCGAACGTTGTCGTTGCGGTTTAGTTTCTTTCAGAGTTCACGCAAGGTTGAGAGAGGCCTGGCAAGAGCCATAATCTTCCGTTTGTGAAGGATCAGCGATAGTCATTAAAATCGCGGAAGGAATTTTCTTCGGCAATTTGCAGTGGCCGGTAGTCCTGCTGACAAACACGTTCGATGCATGTAAGCCGCAGGCCCCCCGGTTCGTTCTTGTTCTTCTTGAATGGAAAAAGACTAAATGATACAGTGGAAAAATCCAAAATGAGCCCCCCACTGGACTTTGCGAGTTTAAGGAAAGAATTCCAAAAGATTCGGCTGAAAATAATATTCCTCGATGATATTAGGAAATTTTTTTTTTTTTTAATAGCCATTCTTCCATTGATTTTCATTTTTTGCTAACTGTAAACTTTATTACGCGATTCTTATTTTCCTAACAATAGATGACGAGTTCGATAAGGCACGAATTCATTTTTACCTCACTCTGCTTTCGAGATAGATTGTAAAATCCCAAGGAAAGTGGTACTTTCAACGCGCTAACTTGGTATTCGGATGCGGCATCTTTGCAGGTAGCATTGCTGCTTATTTCCTCGTTTACAGCGAGATGTGCTGGTAATATACCGGCATTACGTCTTTGACAGGCTATTTAGTTGGAGAAGAGGGATCTCGCTATCTCATTCCCCGCATCTAAAACGTGTTAACTGAAATGAAGAAACCAATGTTCTTCTCCATTTTGAAATCCGTGGGAATCCCCGACTTATTGGTGTCGTTCCATATAGTACTTGCATGCAACTGGCCATTTATGGTAAATAAAATATAAGATGGTCATTCGAATGATAATGTCATTTCGAAAAATTTGCATGAGATTTGAATAATCCTGGATGAGCCTCGGGTAAAAGCGCGTCAGCAATGTTAAATTAATAAAGAAAAATGTTAATGTAGCACGACACGTACATATTGGCTTTTAATAGTAATTATCAGATATTCTACATGGTTAAACACAGGTTTCGCGTACTCCTATTAATTCTTTAGGAAAGCAAAGTACTGGATTCTGGAATATGCAGGAGGAGGCTTCTGGGAGTAATGGTGGATTGTCCCTGTTCGATTCTCAAAGACCACATATGTCTAAACGCCAGGCTCAACCGAGTAATGGTCGGGTGAAACGGATGCGCCAAGGCACTTAGGTTTTCATTAAGGCAACTTACTTGCCCCGAGGGGTAAGAAAAGGGATAAACTGATATAATGATTTTCAGACACGTCAGATCCTCGGTAAACGTATATTTACTTCTAACGCGAAACAAGATACACAGGGAGGGGAGGGGGGCACGATGGAAAATAGAAAAACGAGAGAAAAACGATCGAATGAGAAAACGAGAAAGAACTGAAGAGAAACTTTCGTTCCGAGTGATTCAGAGTGAATTATTTCGAGTGCATATTTGCTCCTGTACAAAGAAAATCAAATATTCGCGCGATTCTTCTTAGAGGTCTTGCCGAAAGAATCATAGTGAGAGATCAAATTTTCATAGTCCGTGCACGACTCGCGGCCCTCTGCTACGTGACTTTCAGAGAAAATATGACACTCTCCTTCCATACGTGCGATGTTTCAGATATGGAATTCTCAAAAAAAAAAAAAAAAAAACCCATGAAAAAAATCGAATTAACAATTTTACCATCGGTACTCGACCGAGACCAACTCCAGAGACACTAACCACTATACGACTATCAAAAATATGATGGAAACGACAAGCGAAACGCTGAAGGGTCGTGAGAGCAAGTTCACGATCTAATTGGTATTGCACGCCTGTGCGTGTGGAGTACGAAGAAAGGATTGCGGTAGCTAGGCCGCGAAAACAATTCCGAGCAAACCGACAAAATATCTACATATTAAGGCAGGCTGGAAAAAGTTGCGTGGAAAGAAGGTTTCTAGAAATGACGGTTCCCGTATACGTTTACGTTTACGTTTACGGCATGCGGCACCGGGACCTAAACACAGCAGAAATGCACCAGTGGATTAACGCGGACTCGTACACCGATGTGGAGGGATCAACGTAGAGACTCTAGGAACGTTCGCACGTGGTATACGTGGTGTACGTGGTATCGCGTGGAAGGTGTTCCTCCTGTAACTCCTGCAGTGCTGTAACGGGAGAGGCGTCTTTACCGCTGCATTAACGGTCGCCGTTTTTCGCGCAAGTGAAAACAAGTTTCTGTGCTCGTACAATCGCACTGTTAAATGACAACGTTTCATTAGAAATGATTACGCGGCTGGTATGCGTGCGTATGGATGTTACGCGCTCCTCCGCGTCAGCGAACGTCGCGGAGGATGCGGACTTCCAGGCACGAGCCCCTTTTTTGCCTAAGAGCCCCGCGCGCAAATCACCACGGAGATTCCTTTGCTTTACTAACCAACTCACGCTTATTGTCAATAATAATGCGTGAAATGAACAATCTCCGGGTTAGTGAGATAAATCAAACGAGCCTCCTCGCCGAGTGATCCGAAGAAAAAATTCACACTCGATAATGGCTGTGCACACTCAACTCGCTGTACCTGCTATATCTCATAAATCATTGTACCGCCACCACTCGCAAGTGCATCGGGAAAGCTCAAAGTCGTCATTTTTCTAATCTACGGCTCGTGATTAATACGGCAATAAAGCTTCAAATTGATCGTACATCCAAAACGTGTCGATAAGCGAGCTCTACCTCGAATCCTCGTGTTACTTGCATTTTGCACATTGTATCTTCGAGTTCTACAGATTCCTCTCTGCAAATTGATATTAATTGATAAAGCATTCATGATTACGAGAATACAGGTTCCAATGGTTGAGTCGATTTATTTGGATCTACACGTTGATAGTGGATCATATACGTACGTGGATATATTGATCGAACATAAATAATTTTATCCTGGAAACATGTTTTTAATAGATTTTTCAATGGTTCGATTTGTTGGATCCTGACACCCATCGCAAAGTAACTTGTCGTAAGTTGTTCATCGATATTCACAGCGCGTGCCCTTGAGCGTGTGGATTATGGATAGACATTTATGACGAGAACACTCGTGTTTACTTGACTAGCAGCGTATTCATTCAGAAGATCCATTCACCTAAACGCGGAAGCTGACTACTTTCAAATACCATCTTGTTCAGTGCCAAGGTTAGTAACGTCAGGTGGACGCCGGTGTAAATTAAGGTTTTCGTGTCGATGTCAGTGATAATAACTATGGCAGGAAACGTCTGAAAATTTGCAAGGACACTTCAAACCAGCTGCCACGGTCGACTTAAGACTCGATGTCTTCCGGTATGCGCGACTTCCGGTTATATCGAACGAACGCGATAACCTACCACCTGCCAACATGATTACAGTGATTGGTCGATTCGTCAGATTTCAAGTACAGTGATTGGTCCACTTAATTTTTCCAGACGCCGTGTGAAGTTGGCAATGGAAATATCGGGAGAGGAGGTTGGCAATTCGGCTCGGGCGTAGGGATACCAGAAAAAAGGCGCGAAAAAGGGGTCTACAGGGGGAAGATCAGGGACGAAGGCACAGAGAGTGTGCAGAGACGGTATCGACGACACGGAGGCTCAGCGAATTCAAAGTGAATAAGCAAATTTATTTGTCTACGCAATTATAAGTGAACCCGAGTTTAAGTTTAGAACTTGGGCAATGACAAAAAGCCGGCGTGACCAGTTAAACATGCACAATTCGACTTCTTTCTTCCAACTACCTTCCAAAATCACGGTACGTAGCTTTCTGTCTTTTTCTTCCAATTTTGCACCCCCCGGTTCTCCGGTCCTATTTTTCGTAAAAACCGATATTATTCGCGAGAGTTTACGGTTGTGATATCGGGTACTGGCTACCAAGGTGCTGAGACGCTCGATCTTGCATCTCGCATCTCGCCGTAATACGTTGATGTTCGTCGCGTTTCGGAGGGATGGAAAAAATGCTGAATGATATTTTTATTACAGCCGCAGGCGGAAGCAATTCACGAACGATGGGCTTTACGATTAGTCGGAACCTCGAATCCATAGAGCTCTACTCGAACGTGAAGCACACAGGGATTCCCATAGATGGGCTCTCCTCGGCTTCGAATGCTAATGTCTGTCTGCTACAATTGTGTTACGCGCGTGACACGAGAAAACTGCTTCCTGCGCGTAAAAACAGAAAAATAAGGATACGCAGATGCACGCGCAATATCATCCGAGTGAATTTAGGATCGCGCACTAAACAATTGCGGGATATGACTACTGTTGTAATGACGCTGAAGAGAATCGCGGAGAATAGTGGAGAATCTCCCATTGAGCCGAGAACATTGGGAGATCCAAAGAAGAAACTAAAAGCCTCGAAAGAAATGAACAACTTCTCAAGACCGAAGAAATTCAAACAATGAAGAGAAGATCAAAGAAACTGAAGAAACGGATGATCCGAGGAATTTCCGACTGAGACTGAAGAAGCATGAGAAATCGAGGGATAAAAAGGGTAAGAGACCGATGAAATTTACTTGGAATTTCTGCAAAATCTCCAAATTTTCAAAGTATAAAACAGGCGAGCGGTTTTACGCGTCTCCATCGATTAGTTCCTTGTTCGCGTTGATACACGAATTTAGTGAGGGATTTTTGGTTTCTCGGCAAGAATGTTTCGAATATTGCTTTTACGATAAATTATGCTTCTTATCCTTAACAGCTTATTGTTACTATAGCAATATTCTTTTTTGTAATGCCAGTGGTATAACATTACATTAGGTTACTTTAGTACCAGCGCTGAGCCTGGATACACGTCTATCTCGAATCTTTTATAGCCACTGGACTGCGCTCCTATACAGCTTGCCACTTGCATTTTGAATAGTTTGGCAATGCGTATGGCTTATGCGAAGTGCTCATATGGATACATGAAAGAGTAAAAAGTAGATGGCATTAAGTTTAAACAGATTCAAAATGTGCCCATCTTTCACCTTTATTGCCTAATATTTATTAAATCTTATTCTTTCACCCCCCCCCCATCCCCCGTTTTCATTAAATTTCTACGAGTGCACCATTAGATTTTATCGAATCTAATCTTTTATATGTCAACAATCATATTTTATCATCACACTTCTGGCTCGGAGAATGATGAGAGTAAGTCATCAAAGAGTTTATTGTGCAAACTGCAAAGTACAATATTCTCTTTTTCTTATTATCTACAATGATTGGAGTTTCGAAGAAAGACATTACACAGGTGGTTTGTTAAAAATTGAAATGAGAGAGAAGATCATTACAGGTAATTAAGGACGTATTCGAAGAATACATACAAGACTTGTGCGCGATGCATAAAATGGTGAATGACACGCATGCTCGAGAATCGTGTGATCATCTTTCAGATCGGAAAATACCGTTTATCCATGCCAGTGGGTCTTTTCAAGCGTCTGCGCTCTACGAGTTAGTTAACAGATTAGTATCGTATACCCTCATTGTCGGCGAGAACTAACGGCGAGCCATCGTCTGATGAATCAGTCAAGCGAAGAAATGCGTTAGGATGTAGTAACGTCGCGACGCGAGCTCATATTTTTCATCCAGGTGTTATAAATATCTCATCGAGGAGCTTTGCCGCTTTTGCAGCATTTTCTTTGGAAGAACAAATCTAATTAGGAATTTTCTTTTTTTTTTATTTTCTCTTATTCGGTACTTCTTTAAAACAAATTATAATTACAAAATGCCATTTACAATAAAGATTGAAATAAATTGTGCAATATCGAAACAAAATATTGTTATCCGCCACTCAGATTATCATGTAGGTGTTTTCTTTTCAGGAAGCCCTCTCTCTCTCTCTCTCTCACTTTTCTCCCGTGACACGTTTGGATGGGGGTCGTGTGCAGCGTTAGACCGAAGGAGCAGTCTACCATGGGAGATTATTGAATCGAAAGGCAATCGGGTGTTTCTCCGATGTAAAAACCAGGGGGATGAGACCTCGCACTGCACCGTTCCATTAGATTTGGCGCAGCTCCCTTCTGCATTTTACAGAGAATTCTTCGAAAGTAGAAAAACATTAACCAGGAGTAAGAGCAAGGTAAGTGAATGAATGTAAATTCAAGTGCATTCGTCGGAAGAAGCAAAGAAGCTTGTTTCCTGCCAGGGCCCAACAACGAGGGGTCCGTTGTAATTCACAGTGATAGCTGGTGAATAATGCGTTGCGGGGCCTACCGTGCGGACCTAACAAACGCGTAACGGTACTTAGAGTAGGTTCGAATATCCGCATGCAAGCTGTCGTGCCTCCCGCGGCGTCATCGTATTGTCATCTTACGCGATCAGCGTAATCTCTTATTAGACATTATCCTTTCGACGGTGTATCCTACCACAATATCCTTTCTGCCTATTCGAGATTCAACCGCGGTACCATTATGTTCAAAGATATTGTTACTTAACCATCGACAGGCTCGTTCACTAGGAACCAACGGGAATCATTGGGAACCATCGTAGACAACGGGATATCAACTTATTAAGCGCTTAAATACATCCCAAACGATAAACCCGTTATTCTTTAATTAAAGGATTTCTGCTGTCTTGTCTCTAAAAACTCCAGCATTATCCAGTATTATCGAGCATCGGCTTTTATCGCCGAATTCTCCTGCCACTTCGAATCTCGATGGTCCATCATTAGTTTAAAAAATACTCGATGCATAATTATACTTGTCAATGATCGCTCGGGATTCTACGTAGCGTCAATTATCTTTGGATTTAGAGAAGAAGTAAGGTATAATTTCATGGTTCAAAGAGTCAATGGTATTCGTTCGCTCTTGGATGACTTTAGTTTTGACACCTATTACAACTTTCGAGAGAGAGTTAGAACTGTGTAGCTATGAGAACCGATGTTAAATATCATCGAATAAAAATCCATGTATCACGATGATTGGATTGGAAAGACCAATATTTGTGCCTGGCAAACGTTCTCGATCTCTCGGTGCGTGATTAGCATTTTATAAAATTATTGAAATAACGTAGAATTAAGAGAGGAGGTACCGTAAGAACACGCGAGACCTGTAAAAACTGAAGTGAGAAACGAAGTGAGATGGAGGCATGGAAAAATGGGAGAATATCGCAGCGCGCGTATTTAGATAGTAGGAGATCGCATCGATTATGTAGATCTTAGCGTTCGATCGAGATTAGATCTGAAGTTTCTAGCGAACGAATCAAGCGAATCGTGGACTTACCATATAGATCAGCATGCGTAGCAACTTCCACACCCCTGGCATCCTGGAAGTCCCAGCCTCTCACGCTGAAGCACGCTTCTCTGAAAGACAAACGGTTAGGTTAGATGTTTTGCATTAATTCTTGGCTCAGGCAATACGGTCACAGAGCCGGATCTATTTTAATTTATCCGAGCAGCATGGTCTAGCGAGCAAATTAACTGAACACTGTCCGCCAGGTCGCGCTTCGAATCCCAAGGAGGTCTGGAAATTGGTTCGCTACAAGAAATCATGGTTATGGGGCCTCCCATACACGCAAGTTCTATGGAATCAGGATACGAATCGCGATTTGCATTTTTACCATGATTGACAGAGAGACACAACTGCAAACCCGTACTGGAACATTGGGTAGTAGATGAAAGCGCGCTTGCCCCTTAAACCCTAATGGATGATAAACTAGTGCCCGACACTGTATCCATCGCTGTCATGGGAATATCTCGAGCGGATATTATAAGTGTGCCCTGAATTATTCACCCTTGCAGTGACTCTGAAAAGTAGTGTAGTAATCGGAACATCATTCTCATTATCATTCAATAGAACAGTAATTAGCTTGGTGCAGGCAGCACTGGCTGAGGAGAAGCTTCAGGATGCGAATGGGTTTCCCTGTATATTATATGGCCAATTAAATGATTCCCGGTAGTTACATTTGTACCTGATAAATTTGCTCCGCAGAAGTAACATACATAAATTTGGAATATTAAAATGCATAGAGTAGAAAGAGATCATCCGATCTTCCATGTATCTCATTTGTTTCATGCAATTAGACAAATTTCCTCGTAAAGTAATATAAATCTTGCGAAACAGTTGCACGCCTATCAGATTAGTTTTACACGAGTTTCTAAGATTGCAGGTAATACTCGGCTTATTACGGGACTCGTGCGGAATTAGATATGTATTGATATTTTCAGTTTCTCTGATTATGAGGGAATTTACAAGGGAGTTTCTGGGCTGGCGATAATACGCACGTAAAACACGCTCTGGTGTGTCTTAAAGCGAAGGTTTTATGTATTCCAATAGCGTAAGAATAGTAATATGTGTCGCACGACATAGTTGTCTCAAAGATGACAGGCATGTTAAATAGGTGGTGGTGCTATGGCGTTGGGTAATGGAGGGTACGCTCATTTCCCGTGAAACGATAATCGTGCGTGCATAGCGATAATTATCGGCCATAGTGCATAGTCGCGTCGACGACGATACCGTGGAGAGGTCAGGGCCGTTGAATACTTTACGACGGTGATTCTCCATCCGGGGTACCACTGCAGAAATAACTCTATGACTCAAATAACTGCGGCTGATTAAAATTTACACTTCTCCGACGAATGGTCGGCAAAACAATTTCCATTTCTAACCAGTTCGATACGGTGGATAATATCTTACTAGGGAATTACTTTCTCGTTTCATTTTGCAAATTTGACTGTGAGAAGTGACGGGAAAGGTGGAGGGAAACCAATTTATAAATTCCATTGATAAAATTAAATGAATAGCCATAATAGAATCACTATCTGGATCACGTTTCCAGATACGAAATAATCAAA
Organism: Sclerodermus sp. 'alternatusi'; assembly: GCA_037305995.1. Classification (NCBI taxonomy): domain Eukaryota; kingdom Metazoa; phylum Arthropoda; class Insecta; order Hymenoptera; family Bethylidae; genus Sclerodermus; species Sclerodermus sp. 'alternatusi'. The sequence goes on along the minus strand of CM074545.1, from coordinate 2,584,988 downwards.
TATCAATTTTGACAAATTGAATTCCACCTGCTATGCAATATTCATATTTCTTCCTTAACCTAGAAGGTTATTGAATCATAGTCTGAAAATTTAATAAGTAGATTGTGCTCTCTTGCAATGGTTACAGACAATAGCTGAAAGGTGCTGACTAACCGGAAATTGCTTTGTGGTCGCTGTTTACTTTCAGAAAGGGAGAACAGCTGACCCGCATCCGTTTTTGAACCTATTTATTCATAGCGTCTTATTGGCCTCGGCGTGAGAATCGATAGGAGAAACCTCGTCTTTACACAAAAATGCAACAACCAAGCATATAGCCAAGATCCGTGAAGAACTCCGCGTCAGAATTTTGTCAATCTGATAAACAAAGAAATTTTAAGGATAGTTTACCGAGTAAAAAGCTTAGCTAAAAGTCTTAGATAAAGTTCATCAGCAAAATGCCTGAGCAAAAGTTTCAAAGCTAGGTTCTTTGGCAAAAAGCTTGAGAAAATGTTCGCCGGCAAAAGCCTGAGTAAAAACCTGAGAGAACTTTTCCACCAAAAAATGTCAAAGTTTATGAAGAAGAAGCTTATTGTTAAGGTTATTGATAGTCCCTTAGCGGGAATTATTTTCTTTCATTGTATCAACAAGTAGATAGAAAGATAGAAATAGAGAAAAAGAGAGAGAGAGAGAAACAACCGGTAGAACTAGATCTGCGTTCGGCAACGACAGTGCTGTAAACGACGCGTATCATCGTCAACCATGTAAAAGGAAATCGGACTGAAAACAACTTCCGCGGAACGAACTAGTCGATTAATGTCACACTGAGCGTTGTCCCTCGTTACGTGATATTATATGCGCGATTTACAGGAAATACGTATAATTACCAATAACACCAGCCTAACGCCAGGCTAACACTGGAATGTTTTCCACGCTGCACTGAGCCGAGCTGGAACTGAAATTCATCGATGAATCCAAGAATTTACCGCGAGTCGCGCAATTTATTTTCCCGAACCTTGAAGAGAACCGTAAGAACCGTAATGAATGCGCGAAATGTGAGAGAGACCTTGTGCAAATCAGATTCGACGGCAACAAATAATGGCGCGTGTACGTGTGGTAGGGATGCGAGTTCATTCATCGTTAAGACGGAGAAGAAGTTCGGTGTAGAGTTGCAACCGAGTTCAATACCGATTTCAAGGCTGTTCGCGGCTCATTAGCTCTGCCATGTTTTTGTCGAAAGAAACGCATCGCTTATCCATCGCTCTCAGCATCGACAGTGATCGGTTTTCGTGCGTGATACTATCGTTCCGATCGAGGCTGGCCTCGTTCGGCATCTTTGATTGCGCAACGCTCGATCGTCGTGCACATTTTCATCGCAATTCTCTCTGACTCGTAGCGTACGCCCCCACCTGGTTTTTCCACCTGAAATATCGAATTCGTTAGAAGCGCGGAGAGATCCTCGTTTGGACTAACGAAGCATATTAGAGGAATGCGCCGTGGCAGTGGAGCTCGTTGACTATTTATTCTATCAATATTCTAATCGGTACACGCGCGACATGCGCGCAAAGCGGCTTTTAATTGATACTAATCAGTCTGAGCACTGAGCATTGAGGGGGCGATATCGAGAGACGCGAAGAGAGGAAGAGAGGAAGAGAGGAGGGTGGAGCGGAGGGAAGGAATATTAGGAAGGGAATAAGACGACGAAATACACGGGGTTGTGCTGCTTTGCACGGGGGAAGATGATCATTAAAAGCGATTAGACTATTTACTACAATGTTCCAGGCAATGGTTAAGTGATACGTCTAGGATTACAAGGATAGTTAGACATTCTAGAATGCCGTTCTGACGGCTGGCTATAACGATTATGCCATTCCGAGCCATAACTAATTAATGCAGTTAATCGGCGGAGGGAGACTGCTTCGATCTAGATTTACATTAGTGGATAGCGAACAATTACCGCTGATTGGTTAATGATTCGTGGCCACTGTTGAAGAACTGTGCTTCGATATCTAGCGTAGCGGAACGATGTGCGAGGATGTGCGAGGGGGCGGCCAAATCGAGTCACGTGTACCGTGAAATCGGCAGAAAGCATACATAACTTGAGCGATGCCCTTCGCTGGACAGCGGAAACCTCGTAAATAGTTCTCCCGTCTACTCGTTACATCCGTCGATTTTACTCGCAACCGCCGGAGAATCGCTGGCAATCTTGAAATTTAGCCTCGCTATGGTAATGACCTTGGCGACCGTTTGCCGGGGGTCTTTGGGCGTATGTCATGCGAGAGGAGAACTCTCGCTAGTTAAATCTTCAGTTTTGGCGCACGATCACGCGAGGGTAGAAATTCGAGAGACATCTAGAAACGGTAAAGAGAGCGAATGAAGATGTAATTGGATATTGAATTGCGAAGAAGGTGGTCCCGTCAATAGGAAGCCTGATCGGACCAGGAGTGATTCGTGGTTCACGGGCGACGTACATGATTCGCGTGTTTCTGCCTCGGTCGAATCGAACGTGCCACGCAGTAAATACTAATTAAGTGGACGCGTAACCGAGAGAGAGAGAAAGAGACTTGTAAGCACGTTCTCGTTTGCTACACGAATCTGATAATAATTATTGTACGTGCGTGAGATGCGGTAAATAACATTTTTATCAATGGTACTATTACCCCAAGCAGAAGTATCAACCGAGTGAAATTTGGCACAACGCCGTTTCATTTCATCTTTTAAGAGCGCAAAATTATATTTTACAAAGATCATATTTCTTTCTCTCTCTCTCTCTCTCTCTCTCTCTCTCTCTCTCTCTCTCTCTCTCTCTCTCTCGACCCTCTTCTCTCTCTACGCGCAATTTACAGAAATTAGTTTTCAGATATATCTCAGGAAGGATGCACGGCTACATGGTCGTGGCGCTAGTTCCGAGTGTTTTTACCTATTTATTTACTACTTCTTCAATTTCGATCCCAGAGTGCATGTGTCGCAATATTTCTCACTCAGGAAGATATATGTCCATCATAAATGCATAGGCCGAGGTGTCGAGTAAATAGCAAAGTTACTATCAAGGTGGTAGGAGTCAAGGGTCGCGTGACCTTTGAAATAAGTTAGTGTCAGTCCTCTCGAAGATCCTGCAAGGAGGTGCACGAAAACTTGCTATCTCTAGCCCGTACGGGTATGTATAATGGAAGCTGGCAGCTTCCTCAAACGAAGGTCTTTGCAGTGTGACACTCGTCGGGTTCTCACCCTCCTCTCCTCCCGAGGAGAGACCTCGGATGGATGACACGGATACTTCCTGCGGCAAACGCGTTATTTGCATGATTTTGTATTCGTTGAATCGAAATGGCTAGTTCGCGGTTAACGAGCGATCGAGCTTTCGAGATATCGAGCGTGTAGGCTCTCGGAGCCTCGTGACCGAGGAAGAGCGCGAGCGACGAGCATCGCGCGAACCTGAAATATCGCGAGGATGCTCGCCGTAAGATAATTGTGCACGAGCGAGGAGAAGGTCGCGTTTCTTTTGCACCAGGAGTCAAAAGAGTTTCTCGTGCTTTCGGGAATGATCCATGGATCGAGAGATTACGATCGTCTTCGCGCGTCCTCGCGCGAGTTCGCGGCATTCGCGTGCAATACGGAACACAATACATTCCAGGAATGTTCGTGGACCATAGACGCGTGTTCGTAACGGTGTTTCCTGGCCGAGGAGACCTTGCGCGCGATAGATCCCACGCTAATAATTCCCCTCGGCGCTTTAATGTGACACACCGTCCACGACTCTTTCCACATCAACTTGAACGTCAGCCTCGAGCTAAGCATCTTCTTCCTTCGAGCGAAGCTACTCCAGGCCGATTTCCTCTCGTCCATTGGCCATTGGCCGACTCGGCCTAGACGGCGATTTGTCTTGGCGACTACGTGCATCGCAGTACCAAATCAACGTCTGCATCATTTATGGTAAGGACAGCGGCGGCAGAGCGGTCGCGTTTCCGATGTCTTGTCCGACGACGACGACGACGATTGTGTACCCCTCGTCAGCTGGTAATAGCCATTAGTTCTATCGACGGGTTGAAAGGTTGAAAGGTATTTCGCGTACGCCCATCTTCGTTTTATCAATGGAGCAGCAACCCCCAAGAATGATGTTCCTGTTTTATTAACGACGGGGGGACCTTCCGCAAACTGGAGCTTTCAAGTGCAAGGGCACTCCAGGCGCTTGCTAAATAAGTAATGTCGTGGGTGTTGCCGGGGAATGGGCTCGAGAGTCTCCTGGCGTGTAATTAATTGAAATTTCAGGAACTCGTTAGCGTTACGAATCAATTAAGTTTCTCTGCTTTTCCACGTGTTTCGTCCAACATCCGAATGGAAATGAATTGACGCGCGATGGGTGTGCCACGGGTGAATTTATTGAGATTCAATTTTATATTTTCTGGCAAAATCGATTTACGACCTTAGCGGCGATTTGCGAGTCGCTCGGAGTCTACGCACTTCGCGGCGATACGTAAAATATCGAGAGTAAACGCACGAAAATGCCCGAGCGAAATCTCACTTGACTTTCATTGACAAATTCGCATCGAGGCAGGTTTATCCGTTTGACCATGCGTCGTCGTGGTGGACCATTGACGAGCTTACCGCTACATTCACACGGAGGTGACATAAAAATTCCTCCCGAGATATTGACATTTGTATCGGGAGGGACCCGGTGCATGGAAATTACTTAAGAGATCCGGCGTGGTCTCGCGCGGTGTTAAGCGGCTCTTTGGCTTTTACGGAGGTGCGCAGTTCCGAGAAATCTATAAAGCTTATCTCGACGGCCGTCGCGCATTAAACAGCAGAAGGAGCCGCGGGAGACGAGAGAGACACCGCGAGTCCACCGAGTTAAAAGTAGAGAGAGAGAGAGAGAGAGAGAGAGAGGAGCGGCAGCAGCAGCAACCTCGGAACCAGCTGGAGAAGGAGGGAATTGCAAGAAGGCCGTAGCCCGAAGAAGCTGTGGACCGCTAACGCTATCTTGACCCGTTTCTCCACCCGACACCAACCTTCGCGCAATTTTTCAACTTGAACCCGCAATTAACACTCCGCAAAATTCGGTTCTACCAGTTCGTAATTTCCAGTGGGTGTCGCACGCACGCACGCACGTGTGCGACACTCGGGTCGAGGACCTCCTCTGGACGCCGAACCGGAAGTGTCGGTTTTCCAAAGTCTCCATCGATCGATTTTAGCGATCGCTCGCGCTGGAAAACCCCATGAATTTCATCCAAGGAAATGTCATTTTGTAATTTACACGCGTGTGGGAATGTGAAGGGAGGGGGGAGGGGGATGTTAAGCGTGAAACGTCTCTATCACGTCCGCACGTTCCGTCTCTTCGATAACGAGTCTCGTCCGCAACGGAACTTTGTAAGAAGCTCGAAACGTTTTCCTTTCCTCCGACGCATTGGAACAGCTGCTACTTTCTTTCTAATAAAACTTCTTTTCCGTTACACTCGTGAAATTTATACTGAAAGAAACTTTCATCCATCGGACCAAGTTCATATTAATTTTTGTTGCCCTTTTGCTTTGTTCGTGACGAAAGCTCCCTTTTACTTCGCTTACTTCAGTTGGTGATGGCGACGACGACGACGACTCTCCTGTTTTTCTCTCCTCCACTTTCGTCCAATCTCCACGTACGATTCTCGTCGCGGTCTCTCCTCGGTCAAATGAAACGAACTCGCCTGATCCGCAAGGCCCCTGATTTTACGGAAGTTTTACCTTCCGTGGCTCGTGTCTGGTCTCCGCAGTCTCGTTCCCACGACTGTTCATCCGTCAAAAATTCCGATAATTCATTAGTGCCGGTAGAATCCGTTAACCCCGGAACACGATTTACATAGAGAGACCTCGTCGTCGATGGTGATTGTGGCGGGCCTGTGCTATATTTATCCACGACATTAGTGGCAGTCGACTAAATGCCAAAAAGCGTCTATTGACTTTTTCGCTGGCTGCCAGAAATTATTGCAGGTACCCGCGAACACGCGTAAATTATTCGTGGAATGCGCGCGAATGAGGAAGAGAAAAGTTGTCTCTGCATCGCACTCGCCGGGGACCTTTGCTAGTCGCTGCTAGTGGCTTCGGGTGTAAGTCATTAATTCGTACGAGCGTCCCGCACGTAATTTGTAAGCGTCTCCGAAGTCAACGGTAATTTATACCGTGGCACACTCAACGAATAACGTCGTAAAAACGAGAAAAGCCACTAAAATGCGTCGTGCATTAGCCGAAGGCTGCGCTTAGGAAAGGAACTGCCGGGTTAAGCAAACATTATTCTTAAACAGAGAGGCATTTCTTGAATAATTCGCCATTGCGAACGATAGAAAGATTTGTACCGTGCACAGGATGTCCCCGTGTGTGCCTCGTCGAAGCTGCGAGACCTCGGGTTAAACGCAGTTTTACGGCTGCGGTAACTCTGCCGCTGATTGTCTTAACCCTATGGGAACCGGAAGACTTTCAGCGACGCCTGAGATCTCCCCGTTCGCCGATGATCTACGAATTTGATCGATCTCCTTAATTTAGCAGCAACCGGAGTCTCTCCTCTCGCAGCGCGATGACCCTCTCTACGTGCGCGATTGTGTCGCGATGGTCTATCGGCGTTACCACGCCTCGCCACGCCTGTAAGCCGCGTGGTGGCCCCTTAAGTAGGCAAGTAGGCGAGGCGCGGTCGTAAGCGTATTTTATCGTTTGTTTACAAATTCACTTGTAACGTTTCGTACGGTACCGATGGAACTTTTTCAGAGGGGAATTATCGCGTAAGAATCGATCCCGCCGAGCGTGCGAGCGCGCGCGCGCGCACACAGAATAGGAGAACGAATCAATCATTCGGCCAATTTGGGTTAAGTTGCGCTTAGCGAGAGATTTTCTTCGTCAGATTAGAAGATCCTCGGCGAGTAACGCGTGGTAAACGCCAAAATGCTTACTGTGCGCACACAATGCGCCAGTAATACGTGCGTGACGGCTCATGCATGTTTTTAGAGGGGTAGATTATGTCGGTGTGTGCGCACGTAGCGAGCGAATTCGCGTGTGTGTACGTGGTCGTGTTCGGTCGGTCGTGCGAATGCGAACGCACGAGTTGCGCTGAAGAACGGGAGGAAGAAGGGGCGGAGGTGGAGGTGGAGGTGGAGGTGGAGGAGGAAGGAACGTGAATGGAAGGTTTGCAGGTACGCGCGACGACTAACGAGTCACGCTCTACGAATGGCCAGTGTAATTAACGTGCGGACCCCTCGCCCCTTTCCCTCCCCCCCGTTACAAAGTTCCGAGTCTCTCGAGCCCGTTATTATTATTTTCCAACGTCTATCCCCTCCCCCTCTCCGCTTCATCTACCTATTGATTAATGCAGATTAAATTACTCTCTGGATTCTCCCCGCTTCCTCGTGCCAGAATATTTCGCCTTCCTCCAATTCTTCTTCTTCTCCTCCGTCTCCTCCTCGAGCATTGACGACGAGAGGCGCGCAAACACGTGCAATTTACTCCGCGACCGATTATATTGTACACGGAGGACTTTACGACTCTTTAATGGAGCTCGAGCGCCTTTGCTTGAAAATGATTTGTTTGGATTTGTTTAGCACTCGAGTGACTAATAAATATCGCGCGAGACAATCTCAATTCTCATGATCGAGTTAGTCCCGCGAGTCACGCACGGTGAACACAAGCGGGGTACAATTATTAAGTGTAGACACTCCGTTAGCGAGCTTGAACTCTTTTGACTGGAGAGTTCCATTATCACCTTTGGAAATCTCATCCGATTTGTCCGAGGCATCGATCGATCGATTAATACCGATTAAATTTAATAATTGATCGCGCGTCGTAGCATCCGAGGATGCTCTCGACGATCAGATTAAAACTGTGTTTCGACCGGTCATGTTAATGCCAAGTCTTTTTCCGGCGCGCGCGGGTAGAGGAAGCGAACGACGAGGAAAAAATTGGGTCGTTGGCGCTCGTGTAGATCGCGCGCGTTGGTGTTCCATGCGGAAAGTATGAAAGCGCGCGCGCGAGATGATAATTGCTCGTTTTTCAAATCGTCATTATCCGTTCGCTAAGAATTAATAGCCAGCGCTTACTCATTCGTCTGCGCCCGGAGAGACGTAACTGCACACACTGTTACACTGTTACAATGTTACGCGAGCGGTTACTATCGCTATTGGCGCGCGTTACCATTCCAGGTTGAATCTCCTCATTCAGCGGCCGCGTCATTATCATACACCGAGCGATTTTTTCAAAGAACCAAGGCCTCCGCGCATTCCCCTATTCCCTCCTCGTACCAACCACCGGTTCCTGACCAGCTCCAAGATTAATTGGTTGAGCGGTCTGGCTTAAATTCGCTCATTTTTCCAGTTCAACCGATCCATTCGAATAATGGTCGAAATGCTGCTACCCTTTGAGCATCCGCGATTATGATACATCGAGCAACTCCAAAAAGACCCGGGGAATCCGTGCTACAATGTTCGATTAATAAATTCGAGTCGGCACGTTCCAAATTCAATTATTCCGAGCGCGAGCATTGCGCGAAACGCTACGCGCGCAAAAATTGCCATTACGGTAAATCGCGGACCGGATCATTTTTCACGCGGGAGGAGAGTATTCGTCATAGCATCAACTAGCCTAATCAAGCGGAGATTAATTACTGGAACGTTCCCGAGAGCAGATTAGCTCGTTCCCAGGCATCGATAAAAATTACATGGATTACAAAGTTTCGTCGGTAGGATCGTTAGGTACGGCACACACATAACTTTCCGTTAACTCGCGCTAAACAAGTTTCGTAAGTAGAGCTAAATTATAATTGAACCAGTACTTGGAGAGCCTATTTCCTGATTGCTGAAAAATTAAAAAAAAAAAGAAAAAAAAGAAAAAGAAAAAGAAAAAGAAGGACGTAGCCGAGCGGAGAGTCCGCAACCGCGTGCTCCATCGGGGAAAAAAGCTTTCTCCGTCTGCAGGATATTTGGGCGATGCGAACGAACGATGCAACAACCACGAATATACGGGAGTATTAATTTTATGTGACACGCGTTAGGGCGCGTGTTACGTTTGAAAGGGTTAAATGCGAGGTTACGTGTTCGAGCGGCGGCGAATAGGTTCCCGTTTCCTCGTGGGAGGAAGAGGATAGTTTTGAAGAAGCGAAACACGTGCCTGTAGGCCTCTGAGCGGGTAGTTGGATAGGTAGAAGTAGATGGAGGAGAGTTGGCGGAGATTGGCCAGGGCTTGGTCGGGGAAGCCTCTGGAAGAAGAAAAACGAGTACACAGAGGGACCACGCGGCGATGCACGTAATTACGTTACTCCCGCGGCGCGAGCGAATCGCGTGTCGGATGAGCGTAATAGTACCGCGGATAATGGATAATGGCACGGACTTTCTGCAATCTGCCGGGTCCGCTATCAGCCTCCAAGAGGATCATCCGCTTCCGCGCTACTCCACGCTCCATAGAGAATTCGCGAATCAGATTGACTCTTATCACTTGGTTTCTCTCTCTCTTCTCCGGAGATTCCCTCGAGAGGTTTGCTCGAATTTTTCCCAAAAAATGTCTGGGAAAGACCAACGACTGCAACTCGATTTGCTCGTTCGATTTGTGTACCGGAGAGTCCGATAACGCCGCTCCCCCCCCCTCAATGCCAGAGCCACAGCCTCTAGCCTCAGTCACCGCGCGAGCGATCGAGAATCTGGCGATGGGGATCGATACGTCACACGCCATAGTGTAAATTTCTGAGCAAACATCCCTGGCACAGTGGTGAAATCGCTGCAAATACGAGAAGTGGTATTCGTTCGCCCTAACCAGTCGCGACTACGCATTGAAATATGCCATGGGTAATCTTGCGATGGATTCCGGACTGGCGCGCGCGTGTGTGTGTGTCGGGAGGATTTAGCCGAAAATTTCAAGAATTTAATATATATCTCGGTGTACACGCGTACGTGCACGTATGTGCGTTGTTGGTTGTTTCTCGGGGAACAACAAGCTTGCGACGATAGGATTCTATTCGCTCGACCACCACCACCACCACCACCACCACCACCCCCATAACCACCATCGATATCTCCATTAGCAAACACGGTCTCTGGTCGAGCCATTTGATCGTTTCCAGAATTTTTATTAAAAAGCCAGAAAAAGTTGTATCAAGACTTTGAGGAGAACTTTCCGATGTTCGCGAACGGCGACATTTCGTTGGCTGATCGCAGGCTATTGGCAGTCGTCGTTTTGCAAAACCTCGTGGACCGCCCGCGTCTCTCTAGGCATGAACAAATAACCGAAAGCACTGAAATCGCTGTACTTGATGCAAATATGCAGGTACGGACTGTATCCTCTGGCCAAATGGCCTGTGCATACTAAAATATGCAAGCAGCAATCACACGACCGTGGCTGTTCCGGAACAGGTAGCCATGTTGTTAGAAATGATAATCCATCGATTCTAAGCAGGGGTTCTCTATAAAACCGCAATAGCAGCAGCAGAGGTACCTGAAACTTTATGGTTGTGATCGACGACAACCGATTATAGCGCATTCCCATTGACCATTCACTTTCCTCGTGATCATCAACGGAATTAACCAATGGAACAAGGTTCAGCGGGCAACATTGTTTTCCAGCTGATACTTCCTAAACGTAACAGTATCTCGGCACTGGTTGTACCCTCCCCTCCATTTTCACTTAATTAAAATCTACATGCATGGATTGGAAGCATGCCGGAAATGCTTACGTTGCGAAAATAATTACGCACCAACGTACTAATACCGAAGGCAAGCGAGCTTCGGAACCTTATCCGAAAATTACACAGGAATATAACTTCCGAGTGTATACACTGGATTAATCGCAAAACTAGACAGTGTACACATCTTGCGCGAAATCCAGTTGAGAAAAGTGATTACGGCATTATCATAATTTCATCCGAAGAGCTTCCCTCCGCACCTCCGTACGCTCGTAGCCACACGCGCGACGACATCCGCCAAGTCATTAGTAAAAGTATTTCCAACGACTGCCGGAGGAATCATCGCTCGTATTTGCCAAGCTGAAAAACGGCAAACGGCAAACGGTCCTGGGACCACTGGCAGCGTTGCGCTAACGAACGCCGCGCGTCGATCCTTTATCCCGTCAGACGTTTATGAGTAATGTTACGTAATTCTGAGCTAATATCTGACATTCCCGCGTCAGGTTGCTCAGCGACGACGACGACCGTGAATAGGCTAGTGTCGGCGGCGGCGACGGCGGCGGAAGAGATGCTAATGTCAATTCGCGAAGAATTACGGGGCCAAACGAATGCAAAATTATGTCGGGCGTGATTCTCGCGACATTGCGATGAGGTTGAATGCCCCTCGACGTAGTAGGGTACGTATGTTCGTCGTCGTCGTCGTCGTCGTCGTCGTCGGTTCGTTCGTTGGTTGGTTGGTTTGGATTAGTGCTCGTACTAAAGTAATCGTATGCCTGGTGAATATTTCATGAAGCGCGGAAAAAAGAGACGACACCTGTTCGAAAACCGTTAGCGTACTCCTTTTGCCCACAGAGTCCCGGGCTTTGGAGAGGGCAAACGAACGTTCGGTGCTTATTTCGATGCAAATTTAAAAAGAATCCCGCGGCGCGCGCGCCTACCGCGCGGAACTTTTGCCAGGAGAATGCATGCGCGCGAGTTCCTTTAAAAGAAGCCCTGCCCTTAACATCTTAATTTATTCTATGTCCATTAATTTCCAGGCAGCCTGGCTGGCTGGCTGACTGGCTGACTCCGGCGCGGCTAAATCCGTTAATCAATGCGATTGGAGATAAGCGTCATTATCCCCGCCGTGTAACCTATGACACCTGACCCCGAATTTCACGCGTGGCACGGACGAGCATCCAAATTTCTTCCGCCACGAGAGTCCGACCGACGCGTGTCTTTCGATCGTCGATGGATCTTTTGATGTTGCGCGCGGGAGAGACCCGGGAGGAAATGTATGATGATTCCCAGAGAATATCCTTCGAGGGATATAACATACCTCGGTGGAGGAGCCCTTGCGTCTCGATGTAATAATCCCGTGTTCATTAATTTCCACAGCCTGACCAAACTAAATCCGTTAATCTCAATCGGAGTCCTCCGTGAGTTTTATCTATGAAACGTACTACGTCTATTCCGTGTTGCGTGGCGCACTGTACCATTTTCAGTATTCAAATTGTATTTATGGTAGAGTGTGTGCGCGGTGGCCTCCGACACAGCAGTCTGGAGATTAACATACGCTATTCGTCATAGCAATGCGCGCTGTTCCTTTTTCTCCTACCAATTATCCGTAGATGCCTTAATGAGATAATTGAATTTGTTCCGACCATGCGCGGACTCTTTCGATTCGATCTCCCGATATTTTTATTCGCGCGTGTGCCACATTCGCTTTTAATCATTTTTCCGGCTCTTTCATCGTGCAGCATCCGGCTACTTTAAAAGTGGTTTTAAACGCGCGCTCGACGGTGCGCGCGCGCGCCGAGTTTTCCAAATATTTTTCAGCGAATAACGATGGTCAATAACTGCAAGTTTATTCGGCTGAAAAATTGTTTCTAACCTTCCTTATAAATTGGCCATTGTTGGAACGCGGGATAAAAGAGGATTATCAATATTTATGTTTTGCCCGTTCGCGAGAAATAGGGGAGAATTAAAAATTTCCTCACGAGCTGTTCGCATACACTTCGCATGCCGCTGAATAGGCATTCATTGAGATCCAGCCTGCATCATCGACGTGTTAACGTGCGCACTTGCATCATGGACTCGTATAATAGCACATTATCCCGTGCTAACGCCGTGAAACGAGTCACTCGAACGTTGACTTTGCGATAGCACGTGCAATTCTCTACCGCGTTAGACGAGCCCGCGCGAATTCATTGACGCGTTCGTCAAACGATTTCACACCGCTGTTTGCCGATTCTCTGTATTCCTTCCCCCCCCCCCCCCCCCCCAACCCTCGACGTTAACGGGGAACATTGAGAAATTTCGAAATTGACGTACGATCGTCGGTGATCGTAACTTCCGGATTACCGCTTCGCGGAGAGACATTCCGAGTTTTAATGACGGATTAATCTATAAAAGTTTCCTGTTCTACATTTTATATCTGTTCCATCAACGGCGCGTGTATTAAGATTGTATAACGGAACTATAATACGTACACCAGCTCCAGCATGGCGACCCGCGATAATTCATATAATTTACACCCGCGCGTTTATTATTATTATTATTATTATTATTATTGGAGCAGAATCTTACGAGATTAGTTAAGTGTGGCTCATAACGCGTTATTAGAACCCCTTCGTCGATACTCGGTGAGAAAAACTAGTCGAGTGCGAGGTACAACGGGCTAACGAGATATCGGAGAAACCCAAAGAGATTGCGATAGGAAAGGGGATAAGTACTAGAAATTAACAGTGTCATAAACAGCGCCATAAATAATTAGATTTATGGATCAAGATAATCAATCATTAAAGCGCGTTATTTATGGAAACGCTCGTGGTCAGGCTTGTTAATTAAAATTATTCCTGTCTAATTTAATGAATTTATTGACCAAGGCCATCAAGAGCAGATGCAATAATCTTCGATCGCGGCAATTAATCCCAAGATTATCCATCGATGCACTCCGTGTCCTTTCCCAAACAATTTTTTGCATCTCTTAATAATTCTCTTCCGTCCGGGGATTCCGATATGAAAGATAATATACCGCAAATCATTTTGCTTTCCCAAGTAGGTGCCCGCATCTCGATCCTCCCAGGGCATTTAAATCACTCGGGAGAATCGAAAAAAAATCTTTTACGAGCCGTTACTAATTTCTAAAGTGTGTTGGCTGTGCGGGTGTAGGCATTAGCTTTTTCTTACTGTAAGCCGATGGAGAGTCGAGGCCAGCGATGCGCATGGAAGGGGGGAGGGGGGTGTGGAAGAAAAAAAAGTCGATGTATCGATGTTCCTTCGCATAAGAGATCCCGCGCTAGGTTCTCCAGGGTTACCGAAGAGAAGCTAGAGATCAGTCGAAGAAGAGGAGGAGGAGGAGGAGGAGGAGGAGGAGGAGGAGAAAGAAAATCGGCGATAACCGGGTAGAAACTCGCGACAGCAATAACTCGAGCGGCTGCAAAGAGCGGAGAGGACCGCTAACTGGAATGTGCGCGCTAACTCTTGGTGTCCCAGGGCCCCTTGAGCGAAGTTGGTTGGGTGCTCGCCAAAGAGTCTCGCGAGCCGAAAAGAGACAAAACGCGAGCCGGCCAGAGACGGAAGACAAGAATGAAGGTTGAAGGTAGGGCGAGGGGGGATCTGGAAGAGGGAGGAAAACAAGATACGAGCGGGAGGAGTGAGTCGGGATGAAAAGAAGAGTCGGGAGGCCCGCGGGAACTTGGCAAAAGAAGAAAAAGGGAAGAAAAGAGGCGAAGGAGGGAGAGCGCGAAAAAGATCGAAGCAGCAGCACAGGAAGAGGATGCAGGAGCCCGAAGCACGTGGAGATCTCAAGCACATTGCGTCGAGAGAGCAGCGGCACGAAAATTTGGCGAGGCCTCCTTGCCTCCCGACCAACCACATTCCCTCCCCACCCGATTTCCTCGTACGAGAACCTTATCCGCCCGCTCTCGCCTGTCTCTCCTCGGCCCTTTCTGTTATCCTCTCCTCCCTTTTGGGTCCCCACCCCTACCCTTTTCATATCTCGGCGAATTACCTACTTGATACTGATTAACCTCTTCTCTATCTCTCTCGCCACTATCGCCACCTCCACATTTTTTCACCCCATTTCCACAACTGCACAGCTGTTATACTTGCAGTTTTCACTTCTGCGAACTCTCCGCGTATTGTGGGTCAAGCCGAAACTCTTTGCTTCGGAGAGCCAACGTTCGTCGCGCTTCTAATCGATTCAAGTTCAGCTCGAGCTACGATCAACATATTTCCGAGCTGAATATGATTTCACCCTGGAGAAATTCAGGGAGAGACGCTCGGCGGCGATGACGCAACTTATCTGGAGCACGGTGAAGAGCAAGGATAAGTTTACCGGTTCGCCAGCGATAACGTAAGAAATGACGTAACGAATGACGAGAAAACGAGACTGTCCCTCGTCTCGCGACGAGTCGGTGGTAGGTGAAAAAGTTGGAAAAGGTTCGGGAGCGCAGGGTCGTTGAAGAAATATCAGGGTAAAAAGTTGAAAAAAAGAAAAAAAAAGAAGAGAAGAGAACGTACTTCGTGAAGGCGATGTATCCGCGTCGTCGCCACGTGTTAGCTGTTGCAAGGTAGGTCCGCGTGCCGCATCCCGGCAGCGTTATCCCCTTGTCAGAATCTGTCTGGGCGGTCCTGTTGATTCCCTCGGGACTTCCTGTGGCACCCTTGCAACCTGGCACTCGGACTTGACACAACAGATCACGCTAGGCGGGGGGGTTGCTGCGGTGCGCGAATCGCATCGACACTTGCGGCCAGGACCGTCTGACTGCTACTTTTCTACTGCGGTTTCGTCACTTTGCACAATCACCGCGCTGACCTCCTTATCGGCGCTCACCTTGACGCGGTCGCGACATCGCGTCAATGGCCGGACGGGTCGCGTCACACCGGCGTCACGACCGGAACGCTCTAGTCCGGTGGGGTGGTGCACCAAAAGAAGCGAATCAGAAGCGAACAGGGGGGGAAGCTACATCTACTCCCTGCGACAAGCCACGTGCGTAGACCACCACCTCCACCACCACCACCGCCGTTACCGCTGTGTGTGCCTCTCCAAGGTCGCGCGCGATACTCGGGGGAGGAAATGGTACCCCACAAGTTCCACGAGGGAAAACTGGCCGCGGGATGTTCTCTTATGGTCCTCTTATGGGGTAAGTCGTATGGGGAGCTCACAGTTGTATGCAAATTTGGCGCGTTCTCCTCCGCCGGCGCGACACGGCACGGCACGTCGCGTCACGGGGACGTCAAGGAACGATACGATACGACACGACACGGTACGGTACGGTACGGTACGGCACGACACGGCACGACACGACACAACACGGCAGTTCCTTCTAGGTTTCTCCTTCTCCTTCTTTTTCTTCTTTCTCTCTTTCTACTACTCCCTCCCCTTCTCCTTCTCCGGCACGAAAGAACACTCGGTTCTTTCTGAAGGCACCGCGAAGGTGCCGTCGCGAGCAAGATATTCCGCCGACTGATAACCTGGCGTCTACTTAGCTCCGGTGAGCGCCCCTAACGCCGAACTCCCTACGTACGACAGGTGCTCCAGGAGTGGGAATAAGAGGATCGTGCGGAGGGGACAGGCACGAGGATGGCTGGCACATCGTACGCACAGGCCGACAGTGAGCTGCCAGCCTGCCAGAGCAGACCGAGAGGGCAACGACACCGAGCACCGCGATCTTTGCTTCTTCTCTGCGTTTCCCATCCTCCTTCGTCCTCCTCCTCCTCCTCCTCCTTTTCCAGCACGAGTGTTGGACTCCTCGGCCAGCTACCCATCGACACATTTACCGAAAACTTGGCCTACCGCTAAAGATCACCTCTCCTTCCTCGATTGTCGCTTACCAATCACCTCCCAATCCTCTTCCAACCAAATCCCTGTCTGTTCGTCCGTCCGTCCGTCCGTCCGTCTTAGTCGACTCGCTCTTGTATGCTTATCTCTGAAATTTTCGACTACTCGACACGCGCTGATGACCACCACCACCACCACCACCATCGCCTCTTTGACATTCTCCAAAATGCACATCCGTGGGAAACCTTAATCTTCGCTCCCTTCCTTCCTTCCTTCCTTCCTTCCTTCCTTTTCCTGCTTTACCTCGCGCAATTGTTCCCGCTTAGCGCCTTCCACGGGCATTCGCACGAGAACTCCGATTTACGTGGATCGACACTATCGGAAGATCTCTCCGCCGCTCTGTCATTAATTAGCTCCTCGAATAAAGTCGAGAGGTTTACGGCGTTTAGCGATGAAACTCGAGTCTTGCTGGAAAAACAATTGGAGAGACGGCGTTGGCCGTAACCGGTGGGGATGAGCCTCTGATTTCTTTAGAACGGATTCTTCGGTTTCGCCGAAGATCCATGACCAGGGCTAAGCAAGGACAATACCACCTACCTGCCGACCGACAGGCTACTACATTCCCCTCGTTGCACGCGCTCGGCATTGCGAAAAAACAGACATTTTCCGTTTTCAAGATCGTGCTAAAAACCAGATGCAGTCTCCTGTATCGTCTTCCAAGAAGGATCGGGGTCGCGGGTCCAGCAGAAGCTGAAGGAGCGACGAGGGTCGAGGTGGGGCCAGGCGGGGCCAGACAAGACGAGAAGAGAAGAGACGAGAGGAGAAGAGAGGAGATGAGAGGAGAGGAGACGAGAAGAGAAGAGAAGAGACGGGACGAGACGAGACGAGACGAGACGAGACGAACTGGGCAACTTTGTTGTCGAGCGCTTAACTGCCCTAAAAGGCACTCACTCCTCACTTGTCGCCTAGTCACCGTTGTCCAGAGTACCCAGATGTACCTAGGGGACACCAAAAGGTTTCACGCGATAGAGGGCTTCCACCTGCTGTGTTGCGTCTCTCTGAAATTCTATCAGTGATTCTCCTTCCCAAGATCCATCCCTCCTCCTCCTTCTTCTCCTTCTCCTCCTCCTCCTATCAATTCACCCCTAACCGGCAATTTTACGAACGGAACCACATCATCTTCATCCACTTGTTCGCGTTCCTCCGCTTTTAATTCAGCCGCGAAAGAACACACCTCCACGGCAATCTTCATCGATCTTCGAGCGAGTCTCTGCCTTTGCTTTGAGGATTATACAGAGCGATCGAGAACTATTGGAGGGAGAATATTCCGATTCGAGGATGTTGCGATCTTTCTGTTTGATCTAGTTGTGTGGAACCAAGGGGAGAGGCGGTGGTGCGTTCTCCGGCACCTAACAAGCCTCGTTTGGCCTCGTGGTTTGGCGCTACGTCGGTGCTAGATGTTCGGGCTCTCAGTTGCGGGTATAACTACTTCTCGATCTTGAATACAATCGCGGTCGTGTTCGATTTGCGCGGCTTATCCGCCGATCTGATATTTATCGGAACCTCGACCCTCGCTTCTCTTCTCTTCTACCTTCTACCTTCTACTCTTCTTCATGCGTGTGCACGATTCTCCGTCTTCGTCTCCTTCTCTCTCTCTCTCTCTCTCTCTCTCTCTCCTTCTTCTTCTCCTTCTCCTTTGCTCTGCTCCGCATCGGCGCTCCCACGATTATTTTTCAGCGTGCATCGACCCGCCCGATTGATGGAATTCGTACTTCCTCGCCAAGCTATGCTATCCACGCAATGCGTCTTGTCTTCTAGGCAATGTGGTTGCGGTGGTGTTAGTGCTAGCGGTAATGGTAGACGGCATGCGTGACGCACATTTTTACCTGAAACGCCGGATCTGTCTAACAAATGATCCCCCACCCTCCGCTTCGACTTTGACTTCGACTTCGACTTCGGCTTCGGCGCACATATCAATTAAGAGAGCTCATTGCCAGTCGTTCGAGAAAACTAATTGGAATCAGGAGCATGCGCCGGGAAGTTTGCGTAATTGACCAATTAGGAAAATATGTGGACGACTTTGCTCGAGAAGAATCGGACTAATTCTCGATACGGACTCTGTTTAATTAGGAGTAATTTTGCCGGTAGTTTGTTGGACGATCCTCGATCGATAAGATCCGCGCTCGATTAGAATTTACAGTTTATCCGGTCAGCGTGCGTGTCGTGTCGTTTCGTTTCGTTTCGTTTCGTCAGAATCGAACGAAAGAGTCCCGCGCGCGCGCGTGGTATTAAGCTGATTCGACAATATTATCCTATGTTTCCGGATCTATTTTCTCAATCAACACGCGCGGCACAAGCGAGAATTTAGTGATGTTGCTGCAGCATTTGCATTTTCGGCGCTTTATGCAATCTTGCACATCGAGCTGCTTGTGCTCCGCGAACACACTCGTGCGCGACTCATCGCCAGAATGTTCGACGGATTGGCCGAATACTCGAGTTAGCCGCGGGCCGACCTAGTAATGACTTCTCCGTAAATGCAACCCATCGCGAGCAAGCGCGATTACCACGTCGTTTCATAGAATCGATCAACGCGCAGCTATTCGAATCATTAGATTTGCGTTTGTCTCCTCCCCCCCCCCCCTCCCGCGCTGTTCGTCGTAGTACATCGGAAGTCCGTCCGCAGCAGCCACCGAACGGTCCAGCGATTCTTCGGGGTCCAACTTAGCGAGGGACGGCGATCCTCGTCGATTCGTTCGTTGAAAAAAAAAAAAAAAAACACGCGAAAATCGCTCCTGTCGATTTTGTCGATTTTCGCGTCGGCGCTCCGGAGAGAACTTGACCCAATTCGCGAGACACCTGCCAAGTCTCGCACGCTGATCTTACTCGCCCACCCTAAACACCCTCCACCCCCGTTGACGAATAATCAGATTTAATTGCTAAACCTATACCGCGCGCTCTACGCTTCCTTCTTTCTCTCGTTTTTACGATGACAGCTGGACGCTCGACGTTAATAATAATCAATTTCAAACCTGTTGGGGCAGACTCAGCGAGAATGATTAAAATGTTCGAGTGACTTTAATTACTGTATAATTTAATTTTCAGTTTATTTCTCGCGTCGCTCGTATATCACTGGTCCAGGGGTCAAAGATGGGATATCTGCGTGCACTCTGATATTACGGTACGTTAGCGGATGGATCGTACGTCGGCCATCTTGCGGCGTGACTAACGATACGAATTTTCCACCTTGCTCTCCTTATGATAAATTCTGCAAGCAAGGGGGAGGAAATCGCAGCCAATTGTTACCCAAAAGTTTTTCTCCCGTCGAAACGTTCCGGGGAGGTGTTCGGACAAGGTTCGCGAGTCGTGGCTCCTCGACGATGATCGAGATGACTCGTCGAGAGAGATTTTCCGGGGAAATCCGAGCATCGCCGTATTTCGATGCTACCGAGCTCGTATCGTCATTATCGCAGAACGCAGGCGGAGCGCGTCAGTGTTCCCCAGGTGAGACTTGTTTGCGTTACCTTTATCAGGTTGAAAAAACGCAGAGTGAATAGAGTTTGGTTTAATTTCGAACGATCGAACGATCGATCGATCGATCGATCGATCGAATCTTGTTGTTACTTGAGAGTGGAAGCCTACGAAGGCAGAGAGAGAGAGAGAGAGAGAGAGAGAGAGAGTGCGTTGATGAAAAAAGCCTGTTATAACTCCTGACTCACTAGTTCGTCAGAGAAACATTACGTCCCATCGATACTTCGTATGTATAGAACGCTCGAAATTGCCGCTCAGGGCGATACAATAAAATTGGTCGTGCAACGAGCAAAAAATTATATCGGCCATGTCGGCTGACTATTGTCACGGTTGAAATTAATCCTCGATTCCCAGAGCAGTGATACATCATTTTGGTTTATAAACGCTGAATGCTCCGCAAAAACTTTTCCTTCTCTTCTCCACCCTGGTGTAAATATAAATAGTATCGAGGATGATGGAATGGATTCGGTGCAAACTGAAAAACTGCCAAATCATAAAAGACAATTCGCATATTCTCTGGGGGGAGGGAAAAAAAAAGCAAGAAAATCAAAAAAAAAAAACAGCGGGCGGGTCGAAGAAGAAAGAAAAAAAAATTCATTCAAAAAATATTTATCACGCACAAATTCACACCGGCATGATTTATTAGAAGGTATCACGACACAATTAATTAATAGAAGCCATCGCGTCGCACTGCTTCGATCATAAATCTCGGGGAAGGAATTTTTTAAATTATTGAGTGCGATTCCTGTCGCGTCGGTTGAAAAATATCACGGTGCATTTAATTGATACAGTATCGAGATCTGATAATAAGGGGGGAATGGGTATTAAGAGGATTGATGACGACATTTAACCTCGTACGTGCGGAAGGAAGGAGAGCGTAAGGAGACTTTCGAGGTCAAAAGTTCGAAAGTGGTGTGGTGTCCGAAACCTCGCGGAGAGTCGCGTGGATTGATGGGAGGGCATTGGTTTGATCGCTGACTTCGCGCGAAGACTCTACCAGCGATCATTCCCACTATCAGGAAATATATGCATGCGAGATTCCTCCGTTTCTTAAGGAATCTACTTTGGGGAACGCACGACTCGAGTGTCCTCGAACAAAGGCTGTGCTGGAGTCTGCGAGTATCATCGTAGTATCGAAGATTCCAGCGCGAGATTCTGCCAAGATTGTGGAAGAGAATCTCGACGAGAAGAGTTTAGTTCGGTGGAAAATCCTACTAGAGAATATCACGCGCAGAGCATGGCGGCGGCGTATCGCGTCTCGCTGCAAGGTAATCTCGTTGGGAGGACTTACTGCTTGATCACTGCTCATTTTTAAAACATTTAGATCTTAACCTAAACTCTTAGCGGAGGATTAAGGTACTTGCCACTTGATTCCTTGAAATTTTCAAAGAAATTCAGAATTTCCTATAGGATTCGAGTACGGGATCTTATCAAAGAACTCGAAGAAGAGGACCCTTCGACAAGAGAGGGTAGAGTGTGGTGGTGGGGTGGGGGGGATCATCTCCCGATAAAAGCTGGCTAAAGTTCTTATTTATCAAATGTTACCGGCACGTTTCCTTTTATCGAGAAAGGGGAAGCGCGCAATTTTCACAGAGAATTTTCAAGAGTCTTCGAGACCTTCCCTATCATCATCGTCATCTTCGGAGTCGAACCTGTTAATTGACGGAGTAGTTAACCCAGCGTCATGTCGCACGAATAAAAGGTTTAACGAGCGCGAAGCCGACGACGAGAGTGAAAACGGCCCAGGCTGAAAACGATTTCTCGGTACATTATCGTAAAAGTACAGCGCGCTATATTCGTGTCACTCCCCGGCCATGTACGCTTGGTAGACGGAGAAGTTTATTCCAGTGAGCACCTTGCCGGCTGCCTTATTCGTTCCGCCAATGTTCGAGTTCTTCTTTGAGATTCGTAAGTGACCTTGGCATTGCTCCCAAAGCCCGCGCGTTACGTCAAGTTATCAAGTTTTTTCCTTTTTCTGCTCCTCTTATTTTGCCCGGAGCCTCTCGGATTTGCACCAATAACTAATAGGAGCTCCGAACGAGAGCGAGATATGAAGCGTGCCAAGTTATTTTCGTTGATCCGTTTTCAGAACTAGTTCAATTAAAAGGATCCGAGGCATCTTCGTCGAGAGATTATCCCCTTGGAAGAAGGGATGCCTGACGGACGCGCGCCTCTTTCATTAAGGCGCTCCTATAATGAAATTCTATGGTGAACCGATGGTAAAAATTGGATGAAAAGGGTGAAGCTCGGAGGGGGGGGGGGTTGTACGAAATTCGAGGAGAGTCGCTCGCTGTCCGATGTAAATCAACGAATGGTATCTTTTGCGAGGATTACGAGTCAATAATGCCGCGTGCAATCTCGACGATACTCGAGGAAAATCTCGGAGTGAAATATGGAAGACCGACGCGAGGAACTCGACGAGGCTCGCGCATCAAGAGCATCGAGAGCCGGACGTAGAGATATTTTATGCGTGCGCCGTTCAATTGGCAGGCCTACATGTGGGACAAAGTGCAGTAAATCTGACGTGCCGCCATGAATACCTAGCATGGTGGCGAGATTTTACAATATCTCCGCCGCTACTTACACAGATATATTTCCGCGGGCATAAATTAAAGATTCCGAGATTATATGCATAATGGAAACCCGTAGCTCATTCTTCGATATGAATTATCCCCAATTCATACTTTCTAGTCGTAGTTTAGCTGGGAGTCGATCGAACGTTTATCAAACGAGAATTAATCAATCTTTCCTCGAATTTCCCAGTGAATCGGATCATTATATGGATAATGTATATAAATTATGGTTAATGTCTCATAGGACGTTCATAGCGTACTTGAATATTACCAAGTGTGCTACGCTCTCTCTCTCTCTCTGCTCCAACAGTTGAATTGTCTCTCATTTGTATAATTTATTAAGTTATACCGCGTTAATTTATTCGGAATAGCTGCTAAAGTTCAAACCGCGAGCAGACGTTGACATCTCGACGTTAAAAATGATCGGATAACCGTTCGTCTTGCAATTGCGCAGGATGCTTCTCGCTGCGTATGAAAGCCCATTTATTTTCATCTTTGTTGCGCCAGTTTTACGATTTCGATTGATAGATCGTCGGGCGATTTCTAAAATTTTCAGTATCATTCCTCGCATGCGTCTCATCGTAATTGTCCGCGTGAATGATCGTATCATAAAAGAAGAGCCGCGTGGCGTTACCTCTGATAACTAACTGTTAAATAGTTATAAATTCTTAGCTTTCGTGAAATTTACCGATGTGCACCGTTCTTTCGCGATATCGGTAAGTCGAGAATCTTGTCGAGTATCCGGTTCTCCGCACGGCACTAGTAAATTTACTACTAGACATTAGAAGTACTCTCCGTGCACTAAGGAAGGTAGGTCAAGAGCGCACTATCGTGCGCGACCACTGAAAAAAGAAAGATTCTCGAAATCTCTGAATCCCGCATTTCATAATGTGTGTCGTCCTGCATTCTGGATGCGGGAACTCGAAGCGAGCAACACTTTCGCATAATGAAAATCGATTTTCTCTCTCTCTCTCTCTCATTTTTTTCAAGTGAGATATATGTAATTGCGGTGAGACAAGAGAAATTTAGACAAGCGCGCGTGTGTGTAATATGGATTGAAACGGAGTCGCGTTGCTTTCGAAGCTCATCATTCCTGACCACTTCCGGGATAAAGCTGAATTAGTCATTGAAACGATGGTCCGTTATTTAAGGAGGCAATACAGGGGGAGAAGAAGGATGAATCGCCGCTGCAAGACACGTCGCTGTCTGAGTGGTAGCCTATTATTTGTGCAGCTCGCAACTTCGAGTCTTCCATTACTTCGCATTAACAGAGTGGCCTGCTTCTTTTTCTTCCACCTCCTCCTTGCGTCGTCGACGACATTCGCGTCTTCCACGTCGAGTGCATACGTATATTCTCTCTCTCCCTACGAGGAGGAGCTTCGAGTATCCTCTAGGCTAAGACAACAGCAGCTTTTCCCCGAGTCTCGAACATGCAACTTGAACTCCTGACTCCCCAGAATTTTTCTCCCACCGGAAATATCTCGTGAGCGCGTAACTCCTTCTCGCCTGTTCCAGAACCTGCTTTTCGTCACGAGTCCAGTTCTCATACTTGATTTAATTGTGCGAAAGTTCCTTTTCTTTTTTACCGTATTAATTAGCCCCGGTAGTTTCACTTGTAATGTGCCCGCCGCTCGCTCATTGTCATTTAACCCTTCCCCCCGCCTTCTTTTTCCTCCCTCTCTCGCCTAATAATACCTCCTCGAGCCGAACTAAGTGGATCTTCAATCTTCAATTATCTAATCGATTTGGGAGAGGCAGCGGGGGGAGCATTTAAGCGGTGTGTTCACGGACATAAAATCCAATCTGACGAACGAGCTAATTGATTTTTATCGCGAGAGAGAGAGAGAGAGAGAGAGAGAGCAATCGAGGTAAAATCAAGGGAAACGCGAATTCAATTAAATTTTTCTTCGCTTAACAATGAGGAAATAAATTTCTAGGAGAGTCCGTGTGTTGTGTGTGATATATCAATGCTATTCGAACTTACGGCCCCCCTTCGGAGATTACATTTCACTTATCTGCTTGTATCGTTTAGAGTTGAATGAAATTCTGTAATCGTTGATCGTGTTCGCGATTCACTTGGGTCTGGGGTCTGGTGCGAATACACGGAACGCGCATGTACCGTTCGACCTCAGGATCAACAAACGTTCTAAGCGTTTCTACGTGCGACAATGTAAGCAGTTCTTCTGTCGCGTGCCAGTCTCCGACATCCTCCGACGCTTAAGTAGTTTTCATCTTGTCTGATAACGTTCCTCCACCCTCCCCCCGGACGGAAGGAAAATATGCTTTCAGATAAAATTTCTTGCTTCTCCAGAGGTACGTCTCGTATTTATTTTATTTATTTTCATTCACTCGCTCGCTCGCTCGTTCATTCATCGCTCTTCTGTGCATGCGTATAATTTCAGCTGTCTGAAAAAATCTTGCCTGAAAATAGTGGTGCGTGGACTCTTTCAGAGGCATCGTGCCCGTATAGCGTACGAGCAAAATTTCATTGAAACCGGTTTATCCGTTTTCGAGACTTCTACAATGAAAAAGTACGATAGCCAGACAGATGGATATTTTTGCGACCACCTGCGTCGATTGCGCTTCGTTTCGACCGAGATTCGATATACCGATTTTTGTACGGCTGTGCAATATTTTCTTACAAAGTGTAGAAGCGCGTTGAAGGCTACTCGTTAATTTCTCATAATCAGTCGGGGACGAGAGTCCGAAAGAAATTCTCTCTCTCTCTCTCTCTCAGGTTACACGCTAAAAACGAAACTTCATCTCACCGGTTAATTATGGATTCCAAAAAATGTATGTGAGACGGATGTTTTTCGTAGATATATTTGTCTTGCGGTCCAAGTCCAATCGGTAATCCCCGGCACGATTATCACGGGCCAAAACTTTTCTCACCTGTACCGAGCGGGAGCGGACGGTGAACCTGCAAAGGTCAGCAGCCCGGAAGTGACTTCAAGAAATTACCAGAATCTCCTGCAACTTTAGGCCCATTGTACTGCGCGCTCGCGCGCGCAATAAAAACTGTTATAATGGATTTGCATATAAAGTTTTAGGATGTCTCATTTCTCGAGTGCAGTAAAATTGCATCGAGCGACTTTTTTGCCACTATGAAAGTATCCGCCGCAATTATTGCCGATCTTATCTTGGTTGAACGAGACGGGCACAGAGTTCCTCGCGGGAACAAAGAGTGTTCGGGGGTCTGTCGGATAAAAGATTGCAAAATTCCGGTATTCGATTAACGAAACGAGCCCCGCCTAGCAGTCGCGTGCTGGACTCGCTTCTCTTCCCACGTGGAACATAATTCTTGCGCGATACGAGGAGAAGAAAATGAGAGGAAGCAGAAACGATCGGCGGATCTTGGAAAGCGATAGCTCGATCGTGCGCGAAGAGTCAAGATGGCCGATAAGAGCGAGCTAATTATATGTATAAACGCGTAACGAGTTAAGGCGCCCCTGTTGAAGCACGTGCCGGCTGTCGCGCGGGTATTTCCACTGCATCGCCTATCTGCTAAGTAGTAGAAGCGAGCAGCCGGTAATGGCGGGGCCAGAAAGACGGATGCTTACTCTCGTAACTTCGCACACTTCACGCACTAATACCAACTTGGAAGCTAGCTATTCTCGCGCGGATGTATCATTAATTAGCTTTGGGTAGGTATCGCACGGTTTTAACGGTATACAAAAGAGGCCCGTCGCCATTACCGTGAAAGCGTCGACAATTTGTTGCCGATTGATCGTAACCGGGTTCTCCAAGTTACTATGCGTTTTACGACATGTTACCCACGTTACATTACTATTCGACCGATTCTACCAACGATTCTTCGGATTTCACCGCCTCTTCTCGCTCCTCGTCTCTCCTCTGTCGAGACTCGTCGACTTGCCAAAATATCTTCGTCCGAGTCCCCGACGACGACGACGACGACGACGACGAAGGGACGAACGAGGAATAAGGAGTTTTTCCAGGTTTGTTGGATTGGTCGCGCGCGCATCCGGCTCCTCGGAAAATTCTTATCCAAATGAACTTGGCACCGACTGGAAATAGGAGAAGAGAGTAGCCGTTCGCGCATGTTCAATTAGCGTATAAAATAAAATTCGTATCGGCGCGTCACGTTCCACGTGTACAGACGTGGTGTGCGTTCCAATCTAAGAAATAAAAAGCGGAGATTTTTTACGAGCGCGCACTAGCGTAACGGCATCGTTGATTTATCCTTGACTGGAGGGGGACACGCAATTCGCTCTCACAATGGGGTGGCCGTAGTTTTTTTTTTTTTGTCTTTTTTCTCTCTCATCGGTTCATTCGACAATGACATAAGGGGCAAGTAGAAAGGAATTGGACCGTCCTGTACACGTCCCGAAGGAAATGGTGTACCTCGTGCGCCGAGGAGCGGTGGTCCTCCTCCGCCATTGTGGTCTCGATTAATCGGGAGCGAGTTAAAAAATTTGCCGATTGATAGAATTCGCGAAAGTTCCAACGGGGTCAGAGACAACAAGTCGAATCGGTCGGAAATGGTCGGTTTTGAGGAGTGGCTTAAAACTGTGAGCGTTTAACGACTGTGAGAATGCCTCGCGGCATAGAATGTCAATGTATGCGCGATGAGAGGTGGAAGGAAAGGAACTTGCTGGATAGAAAGAAAGATCGAGAAGGAGCGTTATGCGTCACCGAAAGATACTTGTGTGTGTGTGTGTGTGTGTGCGCGCGCGCGTGCGTGCGTGCGTGCGTGAGTACGAAAGAGAGGAAAAAACGAGTCAGGAAAAAGAGAAGAGAGATAAAGAGACGCGAAAGGAAAAGAATAGCGAGGGATGAAAGGAGAAGGATCGAGCCAAGACATTGTGCAACGTGTCTGGTGGCTCTGGACTTGCGTTTCTTGCTCGGAGATTCGTAAGCAACAACCACATTGCTTCCCGGAGGTCGCTAACTACTCTCCTTCCTTCCTAAACTTCAGCACCTGCTGCTTGGTCGAACTTGATGAAACTGCGTCTTAAGCATCGCGTTACTTTCCGTTTTATAATATCGGGACTTATTTTTCTGAAATTGAAGATTGCCTCCCCCCCCCACACACACACACAAAAAAAAGTACATCAGTGGCCAAATCAAGCAAAGCACTTTGCAATTGAGTCTGTTTCACGCGAATTCGTTCCGATATAACAGATCGACAGATTCATCACGAAAGCTTTCTCCTCTTTCTCCTTCTCCACCTCCTCCTCTATTCCGGATGAAGCGCAAAGCTGCTCCTACACGGAAACTGAGAAACGTTTGGCAAAAGCGTTGAATTCAGTTTCACTGCAAGATTGCCAGATAGCCTGAGGTAGCTGGAATAGCAGATTGATAATACGATAGCAACTGTCTTCGCTCCTTTGCACTGACTCGCTGGAATTTTGGGAGTCGGCCTGGCGGCTGGTGCTGCTGCTGCTGTTGCTGGCAATGTCGGATGTATATCCTTCTGATTAAAGTCAGATTGGTATGTTAACAGCTACAAATTACATCATTGAGCTTTAAGTTTACGAGCTGATAAAATCCAATGGCAGCCTCGAGTAAGCTCTTGGTAATTCCTTTTCGCGCGAGACGGGAAGAAAATAATTTTAACCCGATGCGAGTTTAACCTGAAAAATTGCCTTGGGACTTAATCGGGAATATCTTTTGAGAATAAAAATGTAAATTCGCGCAAAGACTCCTGAAATTCTTACGGACATCGCGCGTTCTCCTTCGCTAATTCGTGCTAGAAGGATTCTCAAGTATGAAAAGATACGGGCGAGCATAGAGCGAGTGCTGGATGATGATGCGAGGAGACTCTATTTCCTGAAATAATTCGGATTCGATTTTACGAGAGTCTCCGATAGGATCTGCTGGATAGTCGACTAGAAAAGAGAGATCTTAGATGAGATAGCGTTCGTCTTACAAAGGATCAATGTAGACCGTGACGAGTATACGTTTTACCATATTAAATTCCTTTCAGCTTTATTGCATTAAAATAACAAGGAGTGCAGAGACAGAGATAATAATTCTTCGCGCATAGCCTTAAGCCCACAGGACACGCGTGATACGCGCGCGCGCGCGTGCACACCTGTGGAGAGGGAAGAATTCAATGAAAGAGAGAAGGATGAATTTTTTGTTTCGCGAGGGTTGATAGGGTTGCTGCGTCTATCATCGAAGCGAGAAGATTAGGAAAAAGATTGACAAATCGGTGAGTGAGGAAGGTGTGGTAGTGGTGGTGGTGGTGGTGGTGGTGGTGCTCGTCTAGTAGCAAACATTGGCCAACTATAAATACAAGACGCTGTAGCAAGCACACGACGACGATGACGACGACGACGACGACGACGACGACGACGACGACGACGACGACGATGACGACGGAGTATTCCCTCGGCAAACGCTAAAACGTGACTCGTGGACGGGTCACAAATTCAGCAAGGTTCCACTAGCTTGCGGGTTGTACTAATTTGGTTAAGCGATTAACCGCGTTCCACAATCGGAAGGGCTTGATTGGATCGTCCCCGTCGCGACGCACGTCGTCGACGTAACGAGCTTGCGTCGAGGCGTCTACTTCGATTTAGCGTTTCTGGGACGCAGAAACTCCCCTGTGATAGAGAACTGACCGGATCTCGTCCAGGGAAAAGAGATTGAAAAAAGAGATCGCATCAAGGGAGAGAGGGAGAAGGGCCGAATAAAAAGGGAAGAAGCAAATTGAGGGGAAAAAGCGAATGGACATTTTTCCGTCGTAGACGCCGTAGATACCACACTTCGGTGGTAACGTTTTACTCGGAAGTGAGAATGAGGAGGAAAGACGACGGACGGGGGACTGCTACCCATGGGACTGCCTCCTCCTCCCCCCGTATAGCCCGTGTGCCCTTTTGCGATAATAGTTCGGAATGTATGCGATGCCACCGGCGGTCGAACTGTGGATGAACCGTGGGATTCCACGACCGAACGACGGTCGTGTCTCGTTAAATACGCGATTCCAATGTTTCCCTCGTACGCGCACGGGGTTTACCAACTTCTGGAGGATGTTTGTGAAATAAAGATTAAGTCTCTAAATCGAATCGCCCTAAGAATTCAGGATAAGCATCGGCGGGTGCCCCAAAGCGCCTTCCCCTTGGACGACCTCTCCCGGTGAACGAGCGCCATGTTTCCCATAAATTTTCAGCCAATCTAAAATCCGTGCTCTCCCTCTCACTCCCCTCCCTCCGGTCTCCCTTATGCTCGATAATTAATAATTTATTATTGGTTGGTTGAACCTTATTCAAGCCGATGGAGGGAATATAAGTGGAATTAAGCGAGCAGCGCCGCATGGCATAAAATCAAGGAACTAAAAGAGTACGGAGAAAAGTTTCTGTTAGCCGTGTAAGATGGCGCCGTGTGATCAAGTTCGCTAATCTGATTCTCGTCGGAATCAGCGGCTATTTAAATTGAGAGCCGACACGCCGCTTCTGCCTCTTTATTGAAAATGTTTTGAAATTTTTCCACGAGAAACCTTACGCTCGACACTCGTAACACTGTAATTTCACGCGACGCTATCCCGAGGCTTAAATATGGCGGATTACGTTACACCATGGGCCCGGATGAAAGCCTTCGAAGAATTTATTCCCAAAGCATCGAGTTATAAGGACGTAAGCGAATCCCCTTAAAGAGATGCATTTATGTTGTCCGTATATAGAGAGCGAACGCAAACGTTTCCTTAGGTCGAGCCATTTGCTCCTCGATATTCCATAACGTTTTTCAACAACAATAATAAGCGAGAACGGAGGTTAATGGAAAAATCGGAGATAACAGGATACGATCGTTTGTACGATCAAACGCCACTCGATCCGAAACAGAAACGCGAGGATAGACTGAAGGAGAGTATCGTGTGGGCGGGAGTTTACGAGGAGAATAAGAATCTCAAAGTAGGAATAACTAGCAATCTGTGGTACGGACGGCCAAACAGAGTACAAGTAGATTTCCCGGAGAAAGAATTTTGCCGTACCAAGAAAATAATAAAGGACACTTATCGTCCAAATGGTTTAAACGTGATCCTCGACATGGAGAGAATGGAGTAGAGAGACGCCGTGAGAGAGAGAGAGAGAGAGAGAGAGAAAAAGAGAAGAGTAGTTCCCAATATTTTCTTTACTTTCTTCTCGACTTTCGCAGTTGAGAGCGAATCGACGAATTCAATTAATCCAAGAGTGAATAAAAACCGTGAGCAAGTAGTTTGGCGTCGTTATATCAAGATTTCAATTTCATTTTGAATACCTCGCCTTTGCTACGTGGATTATATGGAGCATGAGTTTTCTTCTTCTTCATAAAACCGGTTATCGATCGTTTGCCTAAGTAGACTTTATCTATTGTGAGTTTTCGTTTTGCAGCTGGAGCACTTTCGCGTCAACGTTATGTGTGTGCTCATAGGAAAGATGGGATTTCTCGTTTGTGCATATTATATCTTCTGGGTGAACTTATGAAGCTACTTTTTTTTTTCTTCTTCCTCCTTCTCCTCCTCCTCTTTTACCAATTGACTACAAGTTTTCCTTCGAGAAATCTCAAAAGAGTTTGCCATCGATTTGTTTATTCTTAGATTGAGACGAGACGAGACGAGACGCTACGCTCGTCGTGATTTTTCACAGTCCAGATTCGTTCTCTCGTGGTACGATGATCGGTATTGATCCCCGAGTCAGTAGTACGCGCGATCGTTCGAGCGGACAACCAAGCCTCCCTCCCCCCACCGTAGAATAATTTGCACGGGAATTTTCGTTGATTGGGTCCGGTTGTAAGCGTGCGTTGTACTTTTCGATATGAACTCGTATATACTTCCTCGAGCACGTTTTTCGAATCCATTGAGTGTCGGATCAATGTCATATCGTTTAAATTTAAAATTACTCGGGCCGTCTTTCTTACCGCTATCGCTTCCGAGCGCGGTTGGCTGATACGAGGATTACGACTTCCGAATACGCGAACGGAAATCCAAACTCACGTATGGAGTAATACACGCACACAGACGGACACGGACGCGCACACGTACGTCGGCTGTGCGTATTATGCCAAAGCATACACAGGAAGGGGGTGGTAGTTGGTCGGTCTCTCTCTCCGTATGTACCTGGCGGCATACATATTTCGTCTATCCACTCGAAAGTTGGTCTCAAGTTCGAGATGCCATGGAACGTGAAATTCAAAGGTCGTAGCGAACGTATCGACTCGTCCGAGAATTTCCACATTGGCTCGTGTATGGTATCCCTTCTTCCCTTATTCCTAACGTGGAATGGTACAACATACTTGTGGAACGGTTAAGTTCAATTCGCGTTTGAACCTTCTAATATAAGCCACGGGGAGAGTCCGGCTCCACATCCGTGGGACCCTGATACACGCTTATTGCACTCGCACAAATCTACGTGCACCACGTATTTACCATTGAGGAGACTCTCCGAGCAAATGGATTCTATGTATTAACTTCGATGACTCTATACAAATACCTAAATTCATACTAAACAGCTTCTGTACCGGAAATGTTAATACCGCTCGATGTAATGGAGATTCCTTTTCGTCCAACATTTTAAAAAGCCAATTTAGCTTGATATTATTTTAGGATCATAAGTATTTTACGCCGGAAACCTTTTTCAATTTTGAAGCTTATTTGTTTTACGACCATCTTGTTCCTTCACGGTTTTATAGTGAATTTTTTAAGACCTTCCCTAGGTAAAAATATTTATCGAACACGCGTTCCTTTTTATAGACAGTCTAATTACGCGTAGTTTGGACACTCTTCTTTTTTATATACGGAGCTTTTAACGATATCGCGTAGCACAGCCTGGAACAGATATAAGAGTTTCTCAAATTCATTCGTCCCTTCGACCGCGCTGAATATCAAAAATAAGAAAGAAAGCAAAAAAAAAAAAAAAAGAAAAATCCCCGTCCGCGCCAAAATTCGAGAACCACGAGACACGCGAGAGTGTAGTACGGAGTCAGGGACTTCGTATTTGTCCTCGACTGTACATCAATGTTGGAACTGCAAGAAACGTGACACGTGTCCCATGCATATTTAATGCAAGTTCCCTCAATTTTTCAATGGTACCGGCGCTCTACCCTTGATACGGCCACATTTTCACACATAATACGAGTCTAGGTTATGGCTCTCAGAAAATTGCAGGCAATCGCATCGATAAGTACAAGGGTAAATGTAGAAAGAAGAGAGAGCGCTATCTCGTCGCTATGAAACTCGTCGAACTAATAACTTTGTAATATCAATTTTGAACCGCATTAGGACACTGCTTTATCAATCTGGAAGCTGCTTCTGCGCTACCAAGTGGCCATGAATCATTCAGGAGTATACAGTAGGAGGTGGTAACACCTGCTTCACAAATCGCTATTTATTTCCGAGTTGTTAATTAAAAGTTTAATTAAAGGCACGTCAATTAATTAGAATTGTATTTATACTGTGCACTTGCACCGTTTTCGCCGCAAAAAGAGAATTCGCCTGGCTGGTCGCATCGTCGCGGTGCCCCTGCGTGACTGGAAGCGTAATTATAAGTCCGTCTCGCCACGAGCTCTTGTACACGTTCGTTCAACGAAACGAACGAAGTACAGTTGGTTCACCCACATCACCGATAAACGAGAAAGAAAGAAAGAGAGAAAGAAGGAAAGAAGAAATCATCCTCGTCTCTCGCAATTGATAATGTCATCGTTAGAATCGAAGTTTAGGACGTTGAGCAGAGTCGTCTCTCGTTGCTACTGTAGAAAACCGTACGGTGGAAAGTTCAGGGGGCATCGGTCGATGCCATAGGAAATCTGACGGAAATCATGAGGCATCTCGAACAGTTGACTCTCTGCGAATGCATTTAATTGAATCAGCTTTGGTACCGTAAAGTAACGGGAACCGAAGAGGTACATAATATAGCCTCATTAATATATTGTTTGCAAGAAGTTAGATGCGTTCCCGGTAAGCGTGAGTAAGTTTAGACGGTTATGGGGTTGTAAAGTTTCTCCTCAATTGTTTTATAGCACCCAGCAGACTTCGTGCTTTCTCTCCAAAGGATTATAAGCGTGCTATGTTTATCGGCCACGCCTGCGCCCCTTACATGATAATTATCTGGATCTATAGAGAGAATAACTTATCCATTATACATGCTGTTCCAAAACTCGTTCGCTTCCTTGAAAAGGCGAATTCCTAAGGTTAAGCCAAGTGGAAAATTCTCACGTCATTTTTCTATCCCGTAGTTTCTATGTGACCCCCGCGCACCGTCCAAAAGAGCAAGTTCTAATAATTCATGCAGCATTGTGCGGTGCCTTCGCTCAAATGACTTTGGAGCTTAAGCAGCGATGATAAAAGAATCGAAAAAAAAAAAAAAAGAAAAAAAAAATTAAAGGAAGAGAAAAAGAAAGAAAAAAAAAGAAGCGGAACTTTATCTAGAATACACGTTACTTATCTGATTCACGATGATATCGCTATCTCTTCCGTCTGGCAACAAAATTATCCTATAAATAGATGCGTGATTTTCGGATGATTTGGAATACGATTGACTCTCCGATTTAGATATCTCTCTGTGCATTTCTATTTGACGAGACGCGCGCGCTGTCTTTTGGGTTGGCGATGACGTCACTGACGTATCTCTCAATAATCGTTAACATCAGCTTTAATGATGAATCTCGCTTTTATATGAGAGAAAAAAGAGAAGAAAAAAAACGTTATATCACCGGGCACTTTATGCGTTTGAAAGTTCGGTGGCAGGTTGGCCGGCGATAGCCAAAACGAATCGGTGATTGATCGTCGACAAGCACAATTTTATCAACGTGACCGTTGTGCGATATTTTCCCCGACGACGTCACATTATTTTAATTAACGATTATCTGGCGTTAATGTTGCACGTTAATTACGCGCGGCCCTATTGTGCATGATCCGACTGACGAACGATACCGAATGTAAAAATCTTTAATAAACGGTGTTAACGCGTTACAATACATTTATCGCGAAAATCGATTATAGCCGCACCAAAAACAAATTGCTTTTCCAGCAATTCGTATGCTTGCCATGTGCCAGTATTAAACGTTTCGTTCAATTCGTGTGTAGACACACTCGTACGGTTGCAAAGCTATTTTCTATGTACGAGGTTTCCTTGCCCGGTCAGCTTTTAAAACATCCCGGAAAAAAACTCTGGTATTAAGCAATTGGGCAGCAAACAGTTTATAAACTGCGCTCTTTTAATGACTGCGATTCATCTCTTCGCTACTCACGGCGTATTAAGTTTTCGTAATTGAAAATTTTTTATTCCCTTTGCGGAAAATATGCGATATCAAGTAAATCAACTACTTGGCCAAGTTTCTCCTTTTTTCTAACATTGTGTTCTCGTCCATTCAACTTTTTAATCGATTGCGCGATATAAGTTCTTGCACGAGCTTTTTATGAACAATATACTTTTTCCTCTCTTAGCTTTCTCGGTTGTTTTTAGAAGGTTTTCAGCTTGTGTGATCGATGAAGGGTCAAATATTAATGTAAAATTCTGAAATACACTTAAAAGTTTTTGACCACTCGCTCAAAGTTTATTCCCGGGGAAATCCAACACCCTAACACCGATGGGGATTAACGGAATTGAATTTACAAATTATTATTGAAATAGGGGATGGTGGTGGTGGTGGTGGTTGCGGTATCTCAGAGCTTTGAGTAAAACTCTGCAGCCTGCATGCATATACGGCGGCAGGGGGGTGTGGAGGAGCGCCGCGTGTATTGCTCGTGATGACGCTCGTCGAATCATCGATCGAATTAACGCGTTAACGTTATATTCCATGATTTGTCATTTGACATTCCTGCTGGATTACGAATTCAATTATAGAGAATTGCGCGCGAGTGTCGAGCGAATCGCATTTTTCTCAGGTGCCAACGCTAGTGAATTTCCGACGCGCGTTACACCATCACTGGTACTATCGTAACAGCGCATCCTTCTTTTTTAACAAAGCCATATAAATCACACGAGATTCATTTTCTCGTCACATTGGAAGATATGTCCGGCAGATTTACGGGATACATAAATTACCCAGTTTCAAGGCGGGATATTTGTCAAAGGATCACATGCCTGCGCGCGGTTTGTACTTTCCTCGCGCTCCATAGCTGCGCAATCTTGAAGAATATCATCTAGATAATCGTCGCGCAAACAGTTGATTCCGCCAAAGGAGACGACGGTATAAATTGATGATGGATGCACCGATTTCGCACGAAACATCGAAAGAGTCGTCGCAATATGGCCGCGCTGAGCACGGATTCCGCGTATGCCATTCCCAGCCTTGAGCGCGACAACGGCGGCTTTAAGGAAGATGATTGCTCCTCGCTGTTGGATGACCGGGACATAAACGAGATATTGATGAAAAGCTTGGGAAACAGTGATTTCCGTCTGCTGAATTGGTACATGAGACCGCTGGAGAAGACCAACGGCTTCGTGGGCAGATATTACAATATTTTCGCCACCGTGAAGGATGGACCGGCGAAGAGGTCCTTGAGGTTCTTCGCTAAAACGCCGCCCATAAAAGAGAGTCCACAGTTCGAGTTTATCACGCGTTTCGATACTTTCAACAAGGAGATCGCCGTGTACGAGGACGTGTTGCGGCGGATGGGTCAAGGGAAGAGCGGGGACAAGTGGGCCGTGGATTGTTATCTCTCGAAGGGAAACACCATCATAGTCCTCGAGGATGCCACGTCCGATGGGTACGACACGATGGACAAGCAGGTACCGTTTGACTTGGAGCGTTGCGCCTTCGCGCTGAAAACCCTCTCAAGGTTCCACTCGAGGTCCCTGATCCTGGAGGAGAAGCTGCGGCAAAACGGGCACACGATCCTCCAGCTCTATGGACACCTACTGGAGGAGGTCCTCTTTGTCGACACCGACGAGAGGTCCCAGAAATTCCTCTCCGGTGGCATCGCCGGCTCTCGCGGCCTGGTCGACCTGGTGGAAGGTCTCGACGACGAGGAGAAGGCTCGCGTTAAAGGTCGCATCGACAGGTGGGGCTCCAGGATTTCTCAGTTGCTTCGGCCATCGAGCAAGTACAGGAACGTGATCTGTCATCGCGACATCTGGGCCAACAATATTATGTTCAAGCTCGACGCAGCTGCCAAACCGATCGCTTGTTATCTCGTGGACTTTCAATTCCTTCGCTATTCTCCGCCCGCTTTGGACCTTACCTGCTTCTTGTACTTGACGACCGATGGCTCTATCAGGGACGGCCATTTTGAGACGCTCGTCAAGATTTATTACGAGAGCCTCGAGGAATCCCTGGCTGATGAGAATTTAAATATTAACGATTATTATCCCTGGGACACTTTTATCGATAGCGTGCGAGAGACGAGAGCCATCGCGATTATCTACTCTATACTGAATCTCCAGATAATGCTGCTCACCGCCGAAATGGTGGATAAGTACTTTAGTAACTCGGTGGACCTGCTGGAAGAGATGCTCTATAGCGAGAAACGAGTCGATCTCGTTTGCGAATTATTCAGAACAACGCCGTCCTATCGAAAACGCATTTCGGAGGTTATTGTTGATATGCACCGTCGTCTCCCGGATAATCCGCCAGATGTTCAGGTCCTTTAGAAGACGACGACTAAGTCTTGACACGGCGTATCGCACATTACGCGTGTACTGCGACGCTCTTCGCCACTCTGCAGCTGTTGTGACGTTTTATCGAAGGTGGTGGGGTGTGCTCGCTGCTGGGGAATTGGGGTATGAAATTTTTTATAGAACTCGAAACGATAATAAATCCTGTATCGCCAACTGAATAAACGATCGATGTGAAAATGATTGCTGCTTCATCGCTGCGAGCCGATTGCTCGTATTGACGAATGATCGGAACTTGTCCACACGCCATCAATATCGAGTGGCACGCCGGCCCTATTAGGGGAGGTATCATCAAGATTATTCTCCAGATCAAGCCGCTCGCTAGCGTTCAACGATCTCTCGTGTATTTGCCCTGGAGAATAGCACTCGAATCCACTCGGACGCGAATTCTGCACGTATCGTATAATCAGACATGCATTATTATTATTTCATACAAATATCACTCTGGGAATGTGAGGGTAAAAAATAAATTATTGGAAATTAAGTTGTCTGCTTTTTTTTTCTCTCGCATTCGATAAAATCAAAGGTCGATTATTCGAGGCAATTCGCAATGCGTGTCCTTATCATCGGTTGTGCGCCGCTTGACGATCAACGACGAGTCGTCGTACCTCCTTCGAGACGACGCGGTGCGTTCACTCTCTCCCTCTCTCTCTCTCTCTCTCTTCCTCGTGTGTTCCTTGCCAAATGAACGACTATCGAGAAAACTAATTCCCCGCGTTTAAAAGCTTTGTGTCTCGCAGTCTTTTGTAGACTAAAACGAGACCATAGTTCCGAGTTATGTTACGCAAAGTTTTCTCAGCTGGGGGGGGGGGGGGGGGAAGAGATTGCGCGACACACCAAACTTAACTTTTGGATTCCAGCCACTTTAGCGGGAGTTGCAATGATAAACTTCCGTTTGCCTCGGTTGCCGAAGATACGACGACGTATTTGCCGAAAATCGGAAAAAATTCTCGGCGGAATGAATGAAATTGGAATGGCCAGTTGCGCACGATTGACGCCGTATGCCATTTCCAACTGCGATCGAGTGAGATATAGCGTCACGCCACTTAATGGGCCGCGACGTTATGTGAAATTAAATCAGAAAGTTCGTTTTACGGTGGCCATTTACTGCTGGCTACTGGGAACTAATGACATTTCTACCGAAAATCCCTCCAGCTATCGGTGACAGCAGTATTATAAATATCACGGCGCGTGATGCCCTGTATCGTTGGAATCGCTAATCTGAGCCAATATTTTCATTACTTGGAACGCGTTTGCGCGCGCGGCCTTTCCCGCTGCTTTTCATTGCTTTCCGCCATCTCTGCTCGATTGGCATCGATTGCTCGATCGCATTACAATTTCATTGCCGTTGTTCGTTTGTCTGTTAGCCTCGATTTCTCGGCCCGCCATTCGCCTATCACAGGATTACCTGTCATTTCATGGATTCCAGCGGCCATGACCTCCTCCCCTCCTCCTCTGCAGGGAGAGTGCGCTGCCCAATCAAGCGCGATATTTTCGCAAAAATCTCACCGTCCTAATGGCGTTTCTCATAAATGCATAATGCACTCTCATACCCGAGGCGCATCGAGTGACAGATAAATCTATTTTTTGTTATTACGACCATCCCCCCCACCTGCTTCCCTCCCTCCGTCGTTCATCGATAAAAACGCGACGCAATGTTCAATGAATTTGAGTAGAAGAGAGAGAGAGAGAGAGAGAGAGAGAGAGAGAGAGAGAGAGAGAGGTGGCTGTCGACGATTAAAATCTGTGGTAATCGCCGAGGCCAAAAAACGGCGTCTCGGTAGAGTAGCGCAGTTTTGTCTTTCGTCATTGCAAAACGAGCACGCGTCCGTATCGCAAATCAGCGTGAAGCGAACTGTCCGGGTACATGCCGATAACGCGCGAGAATGTCAGTGCAGTGTGTCGGCGCGCGGTGTAGAACGCGCGCGCGCGCTCCTTCAGGGCGCAGGCGTTTGAACTCGTGTGGCGGCAAGAGAACCTCCTCGATTTTCTCTAGTATCGCGTCAACTGCCGCTGGAGAGTCGTGCTGCATTGCACCCTCGTGTACTCTTCGGCACCCATGTCGACGCGACGCAACGTGATCAGCCCGTTGACTCGTTCCACTTGATCTTAAAAATCAGGGGGAAAACGCATCGCCGCGTCGTATCGTACTCTGGATGCCCCCCCACCCCCCCGCGCGTTCCATCCTATCCGATCCCATGGCACACATGGCACTCCCGTAGAAACTCGAGAACTCTGGATGGTGTGGTCCTTGTCGCCCTTTAAGGAAATCTCCTAGTTTCGTCTCCAGTGAGTCTCGACACTTAGATTGGAAAGTGAAGTAGATGCAAAATTGATCAGGCAATTCGCGCGGGTGTTGCATAAAGAATGCTCGCTATGGGAGGTGGAGGAGGAGGAGGAGGATGAGGAGTTGCGAGTGGCTGAGGGTGTTCGGGGTGTTGCTGTACCGCAAGTGAATCGAGTATTTCGATAAAAGTGCGCGAAAGAAGCGGAAAAAGCGGCGGAAGAGCTCCGTGAGAGAGTAAAGTGTCTAGGCGGAGGAGCGGTCCTCTTGGTGGATCCACGATAGCGCGCGATTGCTTCGTCAAAGTGCAAAGGAATTTGAACATGAATCGGTGCCGGGTGCGAGTCCACGCGGATTTACACAGGTCCCCCCCATCTGTATGTTCTGGGATTTTGGTGTCAGACGCCGGAGCATGAGGCATCGCTTGACGTAATGGTGAGTTTTCACGTTTCCCAAAATTGACGCGTAGCACTGTGTGGCAACTCGGCTAAAGCTGCTCGTTATCCACGGTGAAGAAGGCAAGGGGAAGAGGGACGTCTCTCTCTCTCTCTCTCTCTCTCTCTCTCTCCCAAAAATGAAAAATACCCCTGGTAGTCACATTGATAAATAGCCCTGATCAATGCGTGGATCATTCGTCACATCGGGGCACCGAGTAAATAGGGGTAGACTGAAACGTATATAAACGTCTGGCAGATTTCTGTTTTTCTCCACTTTACGCACTAAACGGAAATTATTTTGTTTACGTCCCTCTCGCGACAGCTTAAGTACCTCCCCTCCCGTCTTGCGTTACTTGAACATCCCGTAGTAAAAGCACGGGGGATTTATTTGCTAGTTCGCCGCAATGCACGTTTCATTAGGTACATTCGTTTGGAAACTCTGTAATCAACAGTTGTCAATAATTATTGCCTCTATGCAAATAATTGGTAGCTCATACTCGAAAACACGCGATAAATCATTATTGAACCGGATATGGAAAATAACGGGAATTTCTTTTATTCGGTGAATGTGTGGAAACAACACGGCAATTGATGAATTTTGCAATGCATAAAACGCACAAAGTGTTAACTTTTAAATTGGCCGCTTTATTTATAACAATTGCACGTTCGTGCCATCGTAATCAGATGATTCCCAAACGATTTATGTGGCGGTTTACTTGTGACTTTTATCTCGTCATATAAATTATAGAATTAAGAAGAACGAGTCGTGTGTGTGTGAGTAGCAGGTAGCTGCCCCGCGAGACCAGAAACGTGCGTGCTCTCGTTTAAGCCACGCTTAGAACGCGAGTAAATCTTTCGTGAAGAGCGTTGTATATTACATGGCAGAAAAAAAGAATCGTGACAGCCTCGGTGTGCTGTAGTAAGAGAGATTACTACTTTGGCTAGACGTACAACAAACTTGTGCGTCGTTTTACGAAAACGCGTTACAGTTCCAGAATTTTTTTTCACCCCCTCCCCAACCCCACCCCCCGTAATATCTCCGGCTCTCCACCCTTACTCATCCCACTCAGCCTGTCCTAAAGTCTCGTTGAAAATATTTCCAAAAAATCGTTTAATGGTGTTTGACAGTGAATCGACTTTTATGGCATGAAAGGTATCAGGAATATTTCCAATTCCATAAAATTTAAAAATATATGCACCCTCTCCACATTCCGAATGTCAGATATATTAGCAATTTTGCGCAATTTGAAAATATGTTGAATTTCCCGATGGATCTGACAACTTTTAATATTATTAAATCAGCCTGATATTGCCAATTTGCTCGGCGTTCGCATATATCGCACGTCAGATACCTAC
Source organism: Sclerodermus sp. 'alternatusi' (assembly GCA_037305995.1). Classification (NCBI taxonomy): domain Eukaryota; kingdom Metazoa; phylum Arthropoda; class Insecta; order Hymenoptera; family Bethylidae; genus Sclerodermus; species Sclerodermus sp. 'alternatusi'. The sequence goes on along the minus strand of CM074545.1, from coordinate 2,543,891 downwards.
TATTGCTACCGCTCTCTCTCTCTCTCTCTCTCTCTTTCTCCTCTTTCAGTAGTGTCTAAAAAATCTATATTAAATTGACTTACTCACACTCGCCTAACAAATTGTTCGTAATCCGTGATAATGGAGCGTAGCTAACAAATATCAATGAGTATTTTATTGGTGTTCGTTAGTGGGGGGGATAAAACGATTAAGTTAATGATAAAAGTTAATCGTGGACGGTATTTGAAAAGAGCATAAAATTCGTGTTAAAGCCATGAAGCACAGGTGTGGGGATTGGCAATGGAATGTAGCGCAGCGAATATAGGCGTTGACTTAGTGGATTTAATTAACTTCTCGACCGACGCCGGACGCGGTTCCTCGGTCAAAGATTTTCGTTTAGGGGTTGTTGTGCCGCAGCGAATGTGAAGAGCCCCCGGTGTGGAAAGGGTACGCGGGACCGGAAGAGCCATGGAGCCATCAGCTATTAATGGCACGTGTGGTTGGTGTACAATCTACATATCTGAGTGTGCAGTACCGGGGACCCCTGTGCTAGACGCGTTGGCGCCTACCAACTTTATACTCTAGGCTAGATTATGCTACAAGCTAAAGACCGGTAACATCTTTCTCGCAAATTCGGTGCGTCATCAAATAAATTATGATTGATTACCGGCACAATGTGCAAAATGCCTTAATCGGCACGAAGGTTTCATCCAAAGCTCTAATAGCCAATTTACCACATGCCCATTCCTTCGTCCTCGATAACTTTAATTTTATACCATCGTTCCTTATCCCCAAATTGCTGGGAGTCGGTTCTCATCGTGGTCACCCCGGCAGAGTACCAGCGGCAGCGTCATTGGCTTCCCCGAATGATTTATCGCGGTTAAGGAAACCGAGTGTCGAATAGTAATATCGAGTTTAGTGGTTTAGCTTTGTCCAATTTTATTAATGGTCATAAAGCATCGGCCGTAGATGCGTCTCGCATCGGAGATGCGCGCGCGGGCATTCGTGGTTGAGTACATTTACGACCTTGGCAGGTGAACGCATAATAGTCATAGCGTAAGATTCATCGGGAATTCGAATGACGACGTCGGAGGGGGAAGAAGTCATAAAGCACCGTGTCTGTTGCTGCGGGGATGGGACGGGGGGTGGGTTTAAGCGCTCGATAAATAAAGGAGGGATGATAGTAGCGAAGAGGGTGGTAGTGGTGATGGTGGTGGGTACTCACAGGCGGAGGCAGGCAAGAGTAACGGTGTCGAGTTTGCGTTAGCTCGCGATGTTGCCTAACCTCGCGCGATCACCTACGGAGTTATGTTGTTTGGCACTATCATTAACCGATTTGATCCTCCGTGGGATTACACGAAACTAACAAGCGTATTAGTGAGAGACTGGCGCAATCAGGGCTGTATAGCCGAAACTTGTCCGTCCGCGCATCGATTGTGCAATACCTTTGAAGCAAATCTGCAAATTGTTCGTGATGTCCTAAGCTGCGCGCGCTCCGTAGCGAAGCCGGTCGGTCAAAGTGCGTCCGCGTCCCTGACGAAGGGACGGAGAGGATCATCGTTATTACGAGAATAGGACTTAAAGAGATACTCTCGGAGGAGCGGAGGACTCGACGACGAGTATTTCTTTAATCTTCCAGCGGAATGCACGCGTCTCGGAGAAATCGGTAAATGCATTTCCTCAAAGTCAGTTACGAACTTTAATTGGAAGTCAAGGGAGGAAAAACGTCCAGAAGGGCTCATTGTCTTTTTAATGCAGTATCGTAATTAGCAATTTGATACTCGTAACTGGAAGCGGCGGCGATTCTTTCTGCAACTGGCAAGCAAGAGGGTATAACGGGAGAACGCGATTGGATCACCTATCCGTTGCATAATCGTAACTCATCGGGGTTCAAATAGACGCTGAGTTTGTCAATGACATAACCGACTGCTCGTAAGCTCGCGAGAGTCGCGTTGTTTGACGCGTCATCATTTGGGGATTCGATCCTTTGAGATGTTACCCAGCCCCCACCCACCCTGTAAATAAACCGTATCGACGAGAGTATCCCCGCAATTAGGTTCGCACGGTTGTGCGGATGACGGATGACCAAACTTGCAAAAGCATTTCCGCACTCGGTGTATCGCTGACTCTTCCACACGTACACGCGCACTCTCAAACCACAAAGTATAAGGGTAAGTGTACCGGATAACTCTGTTTGCGTGGAACTCGATATCTTCGCGACACCGTACGGCGGTGCAAGCTCGGATTTCGTTAGCCCGTTACACAGCTTAAATTATCCAGAAGTTCCCTCTGCACCCATGGATAATGTACGCGCGTGTGCCTGGAGGACGGACCAAACAAATTAGAATCGGTGAAGTGCAGTTAGGATTTACAGCTTGTTAAAGTTATGGGCCAAGTATTTTGTAGCAAAGTGACTGCGTAATGCATCTTGATTTATGAGCGCGGTAAAGTATCTCCGTCATGAAATTCGATTTGGATCGTTTACCCCATCGAGGGGTGAAAGAGCACAGCCCGTGACCTGTTTACCTAGCCGGTATCCAAATAGTCCCACATCCTTCAAGCTCGTGGCTCTCGAGGCAAGCGGCCAAACTCTTTTCGCATTAACATATTCCTCGACGTTAATAACGAGCAGATTACGTGGTTCCACAGCAGGGCCATTTCTGGATAGTTCGATCTCTTCGAGGTAAAACTAAAGAATGCGCTTACTTAGAAAGTTGGGAGGATTTCGGTAAGAAAATGCCATGAATATTTCCGCGTACAAAGTATTCCATTAGTCTCATCCGTCTTTTGCTCTTGAGTGCCCTACTACTACTACTGCTACTGCTACTACTACTATCACCACCACCACCACCACCACTACTACCACTACCTACAAGGGTCGTGGAGAAGTCTTCGGCTATAAAAAATTAACGTTTCTCCACTAGCCAAGATGGACTTGGCCAACAGGAAAGCCGATGTGAGTAAGAGGAAATTAAAATCTCCCTTTTGAACCGTTGTAATCCCAAGACGTCACCGCCGCCACCCTTCTCCCTCCGAGCAGAGGGAGAAACCTTGTGCTTTCGTGATTATCGAATATAAATCAGCTACGGTAACTCGGTAACTCGGTAATGGGTATTGCCGAGAGCACAATTACGCAAGAGTAATATTTGCGAGACCAACCCTAATCAAAAGCACTAGGAATTAGAGACTCCGATCTTTAGCCGATCTCTCCAAATGCTTTGGCAATCTCTAATGGCCTGTCGTTTTTCACCTCGTTTTCCGTATTTGGATCAAATAGAATTCATTCCGAAATGTTACATTTTTCCTTTTCCCCTTTTTCCACGGATCGACGTTCTGCTTGATCAAATACAGGCTACACGCTGCTGCTGTACGGTATAACGAGTGAAGAGGTCCCATTTTTTCTCGGTCAAAAAGATTTGTAGCTTGGAGAGGTAGAGGTGAGTTCTATAGTTCGTAGGCAATAAAATTCTACTGCATCGACCACTCTCTCTCTCTCTCTACGTTAAGACTCGAAAAGCGGAGAGAAGGATTACTCTTTTATTGGTCGCGCGATATTTTTAATACTTCTTCTTCTTCTTCGTATGTGAGCAGCCTCGAAAGAAACATTTCAATGGAAAATCAATTTTGGATTTTCTCGAAAAATTCCTGAATATCGCTCGAACGTTGTGTTATGAAAATTTGCAATGGCGATATTATGGTCACGTGGAGGTGGCGCGATCGTCCTTCGATGAGCAGTGTGGCATCTTTTTCGAGAATTAGGAAAATGGGAAATTTTTTGACGTAGAAAACGAGCGATTCTAGAATCAAGTCACGTTCGTTCGTACACACCTCAGCGAAGTTAAAGGAAAATACGTATTTGTTGAAAACCCGACTATACATGTACCGAAATGAGCTGGAGTGTGGAGGAAAATAAGAAAATAGCCAACGAGCACGCATGGCCGCCGCCGCCGCCGCCATCTCTCTCTTGAATCATTTTCTTGAATTACCCAATAGTTATCGCTAGTAAAGACTACGATTGCGCGCGTACCCTCCTCCCCACCCACGTAACAGATAAACACGTCTGTTTGCTTCTGCTCTCTGATATTTTCTTCCCGATAAACTTTAATGAACGAGCTTTGCCGTGTCCTTAGGACTGGTTCTCGCTATCTCTCAATTCTGCATGAGTAATTCTCGCCGCAATCTCAAGGTAAAATAAAAAAAAAAGAGAGAAAAAAAATTACATCCACGTTTTATTCGTTCGTTTATTCGTGTTACCAAAGTCGAATGAGCGAGTTACACGCGACCGTACGTTGTTGCAAAAATTCTTGAGCGAAAATCCCGAGGTTATGATCCTAATCCATACATACAATATTTCTAACGTAAGCTATATTTTCTAAGCTTCTCAACACCCGCGAGCCATTCTCTCAATCTCTCTCTCTCTCTCTCTCTCTCTCCAGGGGAATTTCTCCTCGAAACTTTCTTCTCCCGCAGTCCGCGGGCGGGGTGAAACCAAGCAATTTTTCTCGAAACCTAATTTAACAGTGTTTGTTTGCAAAGTGCGAAATGTTTCGGGTTTCCAAATAATTGCGGTGTAATTGGTGAAAATGAATTATCGTCCGATAAAGTGGGCACATATTCCTCGCGAAACTATGAAACTGCCGCATTCATACGTCGAACAACATGGGCGGGGACCGAAAGTAATACGTACTATTGGATATTCCGGCAATAATGTTGCGAACTGCAAACGGGACGGGAGCGACGAATTTACAACCGACACGGCCCTTATGTTGCTATCACGAGCTTCAACCGATCGTTGAAAATTTAATGCAGCGAACAGCTAATGCGGCTATTGCTCACGGCATTGTCCCAGATTTTAGCGATTCATCCTGCATCCCCTCGTCTCTCCCTTCCCCATACCATTTCACCTCTCTCTCACCCCCCTCCCCCTCCCACACCGTAACAGAGAAAAGTATATTTTCCCTCATCGTCTATAAAATTCTCGGTTACGCTGTATAGAGCGTGGCTCTTAAAAAGCTTCTTTCCCAATAATACAGCTGTGTTATGCCATGGAGCATAATTAACGATTATTTGAACGCGTCGTGAACGCTCCGACGTTGTTGCACCGTCGTCCTGTTTCAGAATACTCGATGTTGTTGTTTCGATTATTGGTCGACACCGGTCGAAACGTTTGTGCAGACGCATTTCGGATTCTGCAACATTGTTCGTTCGATATTTTTCCTCGGGGGAGTGTTCGGTGGAAAAAGCTCTTAAGGGATTTTAGGGGGATCTTCGATTTCGCTTGGGATTTCATTGATTCGTATAAGATACTCGTGATACGGATGAGTGCAAATAACCATTAAACATCGCAGGATCGTCTGTGACACGAGGCGCCACAGCGTCATCGCGATTTCGCTTGATTATTCCATTTGAATCGCAGATTTGAACGTTTCGCTCAGCGGCGGGAAAGATACGCGGTGGTGGTGGTGGTGGTGGTGGTGGCGGGGGTGGAGGATTTCGTACCAGTGGAAAAGCACAACTGCTAAAGAAAACAGGTAAGGCATGCATGCAGATCACGGGCGCACAATGAGGTTTGCATTCGTTTCGTTGGCAGGAGGAATCTCGCGTATGCGATAGATTATTTTACGGTAAAGGGCTTATATGCATTTTCTCATGGATTTTAAACAGCTTGCACAAATGGTTATTTAAAAGCTAGATTGGTTCCATTAATTTTCATTGAAATTATACAAACATAACCTTCGGTGCTTCGCCCCGTATAATTTAGTCGAGGAGAGAAGGTTCTATACGAGGTTAAAGAGTCATTTTATATGGGGGGGAGGCTTTCGCTAAGAAGTAAATTTCCACTTGAATGGTCAACCATAAAAAATGTATCTCAGCTATTTTTATCCCAGCGCTAAAATGACTCTCCGTGCTCCGAAACAAAGATAAATTCAAGATATTTCCTGCGGTGTGGAATAATAATGGGAACTGTAAATATCCATTAAATTCCCGGTACGTCGCTCGTTACTACACCATGCGTCAATATCGACTCAATTCGCCTGATTATTCCATTTGAATCGCAAATTCAAGACTTTCGTTTAATAACACATGAGCCACCGCTGCCGACGTCGCCGTCGCCGCCGTCGCCGCGATGAAGAAACCGCGATAACGTCCGCGACGGAGAAACGCATGAAAATAATGGAAATTCCTCAAATTTTCTCCGAAGGAGCATAAACAGAAGCTTTTTCTCAGAGGCTCTCGCTAATGGTGGATTGCAAAATAATGGTGACACACGGGGAACGGAAGGAAGGCATTCGAGATTGTTGACCCCCCTGCACACACACACACACACACACAGAGGGAGGAGCCACTGCCAATCGTTTAAATTTTTCTGGGCGAGTAAGCAGCCTTCGGATCTCGTTATAGCGAAGCTCGCGATTCTCCGGTGACGTTATTTCCATTCGAAATAACTTGGCAGAATGCTTCGGCGATCGCGCGGATAGTGGATCGTTGAAAAAGAGGACGCCACATTCTTGCATTCGGCCTGTTCCTGGATTAAGACACCCGCGGAAGGAGGCGCTAGCCATGTCTGGAGGATTCATGGCTTCGATTTACCAAGCCATCCTCTCCTCCACCATCCACCGCATACTCGCGTGAGATTTGCACGACGAAAGCACCAAGCTCTCTCTCTCTCTCTCTCTCTCGGTTGCCTCAAAATCGGGGGGAATATTCGCGTGGCCCCGCATCGATCGGTTCGCAACGGCCAGAACGCTCATAAATCATAGTACAATATGCCGATATATCGTTACAAAATGCCCTTGAATGCAAGCCCGATGCATGCACGATGGAAACCAATCGCGGCAGCCAATGTAAAGCCTTCCGTAAGTAATGATGTCACTTAAAACCGTGTGTAATCAATCAGTTGAAAATGTGATTACTGATAATCGCAGCCCTCCTTCCTTCAAAAATCTCTTCGTTTCGAAAAAAGTTTTAGTCTTTTTTCCGTCTTTTTCTTTTTCTTTTTTTTTTTAAATCTTTTTCTGCCGTTCTCCCTTTGGAATTTTGATGAATACGCTGATGAATGAGCGGTGATCGTGGAGATGGCACTGTTGACCAATAATACAAAGCCTTCGTAAGTAATGACAATGGCAGCTTCTTCCAGAACAGGGTACAGCTAATGAACGAGGAGAGATCACAGCCATAGTTTAACGCCACGCCCGACAGACAATTAATCCTCGCGTTTGCCTCGGCAATTTGCCACCTGCGGTTAACTGCGGCTTGATTTTTTTTCTCTCTCTCTCTCTCTTTTTACGCTTTGTTATCGTCGAATTTAGATGATCTAGCCGAAAGAAAAGAGCATTCCAAAGAGAATTTAGTAATAAAATAGAGAGTCTCTCTCTGTGAGAAATTTCTAAATATTTGGATGCATATAATTAAGAAGGACGCTGAACGATGTCAATATGTGTGTAAAATGAAGACCTCGAAGCCATACCGTCCATAGCTTCGAATCTCGTGTTAATATTGAACTAGCCATTGGTAGCCATGGGTCAGTGCTGCCTGCCATCCAGCCATCCAGCCATCCAGCCAGCCAGCCAGCTTAATGGATCGGTTTCTATGAGGCGATCCTGCAAGTCACCACTCACACCGACACAGAGGCATCGCCACCTGGGAACCTTAAAGGAGGAAGCCTCGAGATGAGAATTTTCGAATACTCCAGCCGAACTTTACGTGAAATCGATCGTGCCAGATTTCCGAAGCTGCTCACGCTCATAAATTATCGCGTGGGTGACGGTATTATTAGAAAATTGGCTTGAATACTTGCGAAGTAGCCATATGGTATGGGCAAAAGAGGGGGAGAGACAACGGCAATAAGCAAGAAACTCCGGAGACAAGTGGATTTGGCAAGTGGACAAGGTTATCCCTGGTCAGACAGGGTGACGGACCCTTTATGCCTTCAGGACCTTTAATAGATCGGCGGGGTACCTTGAATCCACACATCCACCGATGGCCATAGTAGAGCCTTTCAATTATGCAAATAACCCAAGAGTGGTAAACTGGGATATAACTCTCGACCGCCTGAAATTTAACTCGAAGCCACCGTCACGACTCCAAGATCTTCGATCGTCGTTGAATTCTGGGGGCAAATCTGTAAAATCTGTAAAATATCGAGGAAACTCTCCCCTCTTTATTCCGAATACATAATACATTGTTCGTTATTGCGCGCTTGGAAAGAAAGAAATTCATGGAAAGGAATCATTAATCAGGCTCCCAAATCATGTTTGCTTCACGCAAATGAACTATTGGTAAATTACACGTAATTTTCCAAAACCTGATATCCACCGCCATTGCCGCCACCGCTGCCGCCGCTGCTCCATCCATTTCTTCCCGCGTTAATTAAGGATTTTCGTATATTTTACGAGAGTAATGAGCTTCGAACTCGATGAAATATCGAGGCTCGCCAAGGAAATAAATGGGGGTGCTTCTCTAAGCCTAAAAATGGAATAGACGATAATTTTATGCACGGAAACGATAATAGGTTCGTTTTCCACGTGAAAAGATATTCTATCGCGTGAGGTAGGCAAATTATCAGTCCGAGCGCGATTGTACGAGGTCCGGCAAAACCATACACCCCGGAACTAGTGGTCATAATAAATCAACCGTTTTTGCAGGACAACGTATTTGGCGTTGAGCTCAAGCCACGAATCCCACTAACACCGCCCATTTGGCAAGTCGCCATTTTGAGTTGCCCCTGTATATTTTCAAAATGGCAAAATATGTGCGTCGCGTTGCGTTGCGTTGCGTTGCGTTTCTCCGCGTTCTTCCGTTAGACGCTATTAGAGATCTCTCGAGGATGCACCGATTTCGCGTCGTTATCCAGCTTGTAGTAAGACGAGAGCACGCGTTAGGGCAAAATGAAATATTATTCGAGAAAATTCCTATTTCCCACGGGGGAAAAACTGTTCGATTCGAAAATGTAATTGTTGAATCTCGCTTGGCCCGGAGCATTATTTGTCTTTCGGCGAATCAGCTAAATTGAACAAGTCTCTTAAATATATCCGAAAGATAAATACTTGGCTTAAAACGTAACAATTTTCGAATTTTCCAATAAAGCGTGTTGACACTGAAAACTGTGAAAGATCAAAGGGAGGCGACGGCTCGAGTCGCACAAGTATTGACATTTTCCAAGTACCACCACCACGACCACCATGTACACCAAGCCCACCACCGTATTGCTTCCGTAAAAACTTGATAATTGAGAAACAACCTGGCGGAGTGGCCTGTGTACCGTTTTGTTGTTGGCGAAGATTGATGAGAATGAAAATGAAATTTGGCGAGACTCATTGCATATTCCATTCGCCGTGATTGGTTGTGATTGGGCATCTGCATACTGTAGCAAAAAACAATTATCACCGTGGTCAATTGCTGAGCACCTTGCAAAGCCGACGGGCCTGGAATGTTGCAATCGGGGCTAACAAGATAGGAAGAGGTTAGCGATGTCGGTTGCCTGTAAACACGATGTTAGCCAGATGAACGCTCGCTTTGCTGCATCCTCTGCCTGTTCGCAAATCGCAAATGTCTCTGCTCACGCAACGCGAAATCACGCGCAATGCTACCCGAGTACCTGCCATTTGACCATTCTCGATTAAAAGTTCAACGTCCATCAGTCCTAACTCCTCTTTGCCCCCTCCAAAGTACAAGGGTTCGAAACATCGTGGCCAAACCAAACCAAACCAAACCAAACCGAACCGAACCGAACCGAGCCAAATCCCATGGCTCCTCTAATGGTAATTTGTATCGCCAAATCGATTCATCGCGTTTCGTTTGTTCTTTATCATTCTCGCCTTTGCCCCCAGGTTCTGGCTTTTGGGTCTTGGGCAATGGCAAAGTTTAGTCTCCGCAGTCTCTGACATTCCAGCGTAACTCGCGACGGCAGCGTTCTCACGATGTCCATAAATTCGACGAGATTGCTTCCTAAAATCCGGCATTCTTGTTGATAGAATACGAGATTTGCCAGGGTAGGCAGAGTGCGTGGTTGATCGTTCCCGATAAAAGCACTTGAGGAGCGGTAATGAACGCTTCCAGCATGCGGGCTCAATCAGCAAGAGCCCGGCGCAATATGTGGACGCCCCCGCCGCCACCTTGCTTCTCCCACCGATATAACTTCAACGATCGCCCCATAACGATGAAACTTTCGCCACTCACGGACGTGTCAATCAGGCAAACTCTTTTCCCCGGCTCCAATAAAATCCCACCTGAGTTTCTCGACGATATAAATACGTTGCGCTGATAAGAAATTTAAGCTGCTTCCCCCGCGCACTCCTGTCGTCCTAATACACAGGGTAAATTGAAACTGCGACGGATAGAAAGCAGTTACACGGGGGTCGTTGAAATTTAAGTGACCCGCGTTAAAAAGAAGCTCGACGTTTTATCAAGTAGCGCCGTATTCGGGAGAGACGACGTACGTATTTCGGGGGAGGGGGGGGGGTTGTCTTTCGAGGAGGAACAAAGCGTACGGGAAACTGGAAGCTCTGTTAGTTCCTATTGAAGACAAAAATCTGGAGAACTATGGAAGAGGGAAGGAGGAGTTGGGTGGGGACACGGTTACATTTACGGGAGCCATTCGTTCTGTCAGATTTAAAAGTGGCTTGCACTCCATTATAATTATCGGAAGCACCTCGGCTGAAACAAGACGAAGCTGACAGCAAAGTTGTTTTATTCTTGCTCGTTTATAGGGCAGAGCATGCGCGGATACTCTGCGTATAATAATGACACATACACACATACACACAGACATGTACAAGGCATATATAAGGCTGATGATTCTGGGACAAATGGGTAGAGCTCGTGTATGAGAGAATACGGCCTCGTGCCGCTAGAGAAAAACACGAGAAGTAACGAGCACGCGACATATGCTAAAGTACAACTGGATTAAAGGGAGATATCCAGGAACACAATTGTTTCAAAGATTAAGCAAATTCTTCGTGGCAAGAAATTTGAGTAATCGCGAGCACGTTCAACGGATGGACGAGCGATTATCGTGAATTTTATGATAATTTATTCCAGCTATTCGCTATTCTCTCTCTCTCTCTCTCTCTCAATTCAATTGATGTATTTCATTAACGTTATTCGCGTTATTCGCGTAATTCGTTCATTTCATTTCATTTCATTTCATTTCATTTAATTACAAAGTTCCAGCATGTATTTTCGAGAGACTGAAAAACCTCTCGTGTCCCATGTCCCATGTCCCAAAATAGCTGAAGCTATCGCTGCGCCGAGCTACTCGCGTTATCACGATGGAAGCTCTTACACGTGGCACCCCGGGTGCAGCGACATAGGACGACGCACTCGATGCATTTGCCGAGATGAAAAATGCACTCGCGTTATCCAGGCTGATGACAGCTTCGACAGCTTGGCGGATTCCTGCCACAAGCCGAGCACTGATTCAATCTCCGCCAGCAAATTCAGATCGTCTTCGAGCACATAAGACATTTTTCCGGCCAGACAAGATTACCTCGAGTCGTAATGCTAAATAATTTCGACTCCTCGCGCGTTGGTCCAATTCTACGCTGAGAGTTGACTCAAAAATCTGACGGAGGTTCGTGCGACTTCCATTATGACTTCCGCGTCTTTCTTTGCGTCTCAAAGATCTCGAGGAGATGTGTCGTCGCTTCTTCACTGTCCATGAGTTAAATTGAAATTCGAGCGAACAGACATTGGCGCCTCTTGAAATATCGATTTTCTTTTCGCCGAGAATCTGTCGAGGAATCTCCAAAACTTTTTAAACGGCTCTTCTCATTCTCAGGAAAGTTCGATGATCTTTATCATTGGTTGTTTCATCTCTTGGTGGTCCAATCGATTTTTAGCGAAAGAAAAAAAAAAACAGATAAAAAGCTTAACGAAAATGTGACCGATAAATCGTTACATCCAAAGCTTTTAAAAAGGTTGACTATTTCGTTGTTTTGCCTTTCTCTTTGATTCCAACCTCGGTGCGCTTAGCGTTCTACGAACCCTTGGAGTTTCGTGCTGACCCTAACATTACGTAAATTGCAGGAAAATAAAATTCGATCTCCTCTATGGACACAGGGCTTGTAGGGGTAGGGACGAAAGAGGGAGGAGAGAGAGAGAGAGAGAGAGAGAGAGAGAATAGGTTGCGGTAGTCTGGAAGCCGAGGCCGTGATATGAAGTATTTACTATCCATACATATCATACCCGAGGGAGTGTACGGATCTCTATAACAAAATCGATCTGCCTTCTACTCTATCAGTGAGTTTCCCACACAGTATGCTATTGAATAGGTTTTGTAAATAATATTCCCTTCTCCATCTCCACCTTTTTAACGGCAGTGCGAAAAAGTTTATCAATTAAAGACAGCGGGAACGCGACTCTTTCGTAAATATGAGCAATTTTCACCTTTCTCATCGGCGATGACTTTGCTACTCTAAAATTGCATTATTTTCAGCGAGACTTTACCTTGACAAAACGATGAAATCGAAGTAAACGAGTCGATAGATGATTCGGTCGTATCAAATTTCTTCGCTCGGAGATTTTCCATTAACCTTAGGGCGGAATTGGATTTAGGGAGATTTACGAAATGGGAAATGCGTTCAAGAGGCTAAATAAATCCGCTACAAATCTAGTATCATCGAATCGCGAGATATAATAGTTTGTTTGATGTTTTTATAATAAAAGCCAATTACTTTCACGGCCGAGAAATTCTGGAATACTCTGCGATTCTCTTCGAGAGATCCGTCTGAAATTAATTATCATATCAGGATGAGCTTTCGTGTTATATTAAGATTTAGATTGAGAGAAGCTAATCTTTACAGTGCCGGTGAGAATTTTATTAAACGCAATATTTAATTGAAAAATCGATCCAGCGAAATAAATAAATTAGAGCTTTAAAGAGCTTTCAGTAACGTCGCAAAGCACTTTCGATAAACTCTCTCGGCAGCTCGAATGTTGGGAGGGGAACTTCTCTTTCCCTGCCAATAGCTAATTTCGCGAAATCAGGAAGTTTCGAAATATTTCGAAAAGGCCCTATTTTCGATTTTATAACATAAGATTCTCGAAAACTTGGCTTCTTTAGTCGACGCCTAGTGCCGCGTAGCGTCGAAAGTTTTCAATTCAATTAGATTTTCCTGCTATTTTCTCTCGATCGAGAGGAAATTCTCGAGGTTACGCTGTCCGATTAAAACTAAGTTTGCAAGAATTCTCCAAGTTATTGGATTATTGTTGGAATTTATTAAAAAAAAGCCTGATGAGATTGTTCGAGGAGATTATTTTTCTGAGCAGAATGCATTTTAATGCATTTTCCAGGTAAATCACCAGACTGTAAAATCGAGATTGGCGATGCTTAATATAGAAATCATGCGTAAACGTCAATCACTTCTTTTATTTGACAGATAAGCAAAGCCCTCGAGAGGTATATATTCTCCTATATGGATACGTCAAGTGATACATGCTACACTACTGTGTAGATAGCAACTTCGCATTTGTCACTGTTCTTCGCTTAAAGGATTAATGATTCAGTGTCGAGTTGATACGAATCTACTTTTTCTCATTGCGCGGAATAACAAAATAAAATCATAACAGTTCCCCGTCGGATATTAATTCATCGGACTGTTAAGCAAATCGTTTCGTTCCTCCACACAACCTTCTTCTTAGCGAGAAAATTTCTGAAGAGCAATATCAACCTCCGAACTGCATTTCTACAGAGAGCGCCATTTGTACACCCTCTCGTTGTACCAGGAGGATTCGTGTGTAAAAATTAAAGTTTTGCATAAATTACGCAAGATTTCGTAGGTTATAGATGTCGCCATTGGCCAAAACTTGTGCGATAACTTAATGCAATTACGATAACTAAGTTCGGTCAAGAGAGTATTTCATTTGAATACCTGAATAATTCATCGCGAGATAAATTATCGTACTTGATCCGGAGTAGTAAAAATGAAACTTAACCCGTGCAAACTTAGATTTATATGGGCCGTCCAATTTCAATCGGTGTGTAAATGGATAATGGCGCCTGGCTTCGAGAGTCGATATGCGGCACCGTAAACGATCGTTAACTGCTAGTTGGAAATCTCGAAATGCCCTTGCACTTCCTCCCAAGTGTTGTCGCGGAAGTTTCGACAATTTGGGAATCGACCAGATTCGGGTTTACATCCAAACACACGGCACGCAGTCTAATTGCTTGAGTTTGCGTCGCGTTTGTGTAAAAGGTTCCGCTTTACACGCGCTGCTTCTTCTTCTTCCCTTGCTGCCGTAACTCGAAGAGAAAAGAACACCAGTCATCGACCATGCATCGTTCCAGGCCAAAGCCAGCTTTTTTTTTTTATTCAACGATCGTCCGATCTTTGCTTGTTTTATTGGAACGATTGCTCAACAATCTGTTTCAACCCCCGTTAAACTGCTGATGTTTACACGGAGAAGTGAAACAAACAAAGTATCTCTCCTGCTTACGTAAGACTTGTACAAATAGAGCGGAGAACAGATGCCTAATTGGTACGTCGATTCTATTAAGCGATGAGTTAATTTTGCATAAGGAGAGATAACACGAGTTTAGTTTCGTTGCATTTTGCCCTGCAAGCTTCCAGGTAAAACAATTTGTATATTTATCTATCTTGGTACAAATTGAATTCTATCTTATTATTTTCTCTCTCTCTCTCTCTCTCTCTCTCATTTAGCATTTTCTTAAATCGTTTAATTTCTCAAATATTAAATGTTCCTTTTGCGCTTAAAAATTCTCGCGCTTTAATGCGCTCATTGAAATTCAGCTCCACATTTCCGAGAATATGGAAAATCTATGGTTCACACACGACTGGATATTACAAGGAGAGACTACCACCCTACCTTTCCGTGACACAGACTTGTACATTAAATTAGCGTGCATCCACATTATTCGATTAGCGGCCTAGAAGGTGGGTACGCCGGTTGGTGCTATGATAGTTCCGCGAAAGATATATTTGCCTAGTTGTGCTCTATCCTATTGAGTCTATGTAAGCCGATACTGCATCTTGCTTAGAAGTACGAACGGACGAGTCCTAATCAATTGATGCATTGCCCATGAGCGAACTAAAGCAATTTAGTACTTCCGAGTAGTTCCAGAACGTTTGCAATGTGCTGCAGTTTCGAATACGCTTCTTCACTCCACGCGAACAATCAAACTTTTCTCTTTTAAATCTTACGCTTCCGACTCTCCGAAGTGGATATCCTCGTACCCCTTCCTGATCGGCATTAAAAAAAAAAAAAAAAATAAAAAAACAAAAAAAACACCAAATTTACATAATCAACCGCGTACATCCAATTATGGTATTGCTCGAGGAACGACGTTATTGCAGCAAACTCTGCTTTATTCTCGCCGATCGAACGATAATATATGTGCATATACGCGAATAATTAATGCGATTCAATCATATTTATCTGCCGCAGTCTTCCGTGCAGCGTTTAAAATTTGCTAAAATTCGTTCGGAGACTCGCTGATGGATTTAGAGAATTTTGTAATACAGGGAGAGCGCATTTACGTAAATGCATAACCTAGATTCATTCTGCGGGAGAGACGAGGGCCGAGGATCGAGGACGGGTCAGCGTTGCACCCGAGGCTGCACTCGTGCAAGGCAAAGTGTTTCCAGAGACTCGCGATTGTTTTCAGAGAGAGAGAGAGAGAGAGAGAGAGAGAGTTTCTCTGCTATCCTTTATCAATGGTAGCCACACAGTGTCACTCTCGCGCGAAAGAAACGCGAAGGGTTTCCTATGATTATAAAAGGGCCACGCTATAAGAACGTTTTCGACCCCCCCCCCCCTCCTCGAACGATCCTTTAAAAGCATTTCGCGGTAGTCCTAAATTTCCACACAGCATCCACGCGCGATAAGTTTTCGTAGGAATAATATGAAACGTCGTGGAATATCGTGGAATATCATGGCGGAAGCCATGGAAAAAGTAGCCATGAATCCTATAACCGAGAGAAGCGATAGAGAGAAGTGTGACTGGAACGTTCGAAAGGATGCGTCGAACAAAGTTCCCCGAGACTGTGGAGAGTAACTCAGTCAAACCGGTAGAGTCGAGGTGGAACTTGGAAGAAACGGGAGAGCCGTCGAACGTTATAGGTCGCACCCGTTCTAAAAAGGGAAGCCCACGCGTTTCGCGGAAGATCTTTGCTCTGTTAGTCCAGTTTTTAGCACACAGACCTCCACCAAGACCACGCGAACGCGCAAGAGAGTGGTGTTCTCGGTGTTGGTTCTTGGTCGGGGTTCGGTTCCGCCTCCGGGTATTTCTCTAGGAAACTCAAGTTGTGCAACCCGATCGCGCTTGATTTCAGCGGCCTCCGCAGTATTTTCGCGAAATTACACGGGCAAGAAGAAATCCGTTGTAATGGCGAGCGCCTGGAAAAAGTCGTATCGATCTTCTCTCCCGGACCAGTCGAATCAACAAGGACATCGCGAGTCGCGTTCCCCGGGAAGGAGACGCGTTTTCATGGAGAACGAGGCGTGTGGGAGTGGTGCGCGACGAACGGGGCGGCAAGAGGGGGATGTAGGCGGAAGGTTTTTTTGGGGGGGGGGGAAGAGGCCGATCGCAAACGATCGCACGTTGAATTTAAATCGCGAGAAATGGATCGTAATGAATGGGTAATAGGATGAGAGATGGTGATGACGGAGGGGAGGCGCGAGAGCGATAATAAGCGCGGAATAACTTGATAGTCGAGGTCATTTTTTATGGTGGTGTGTATAGTGGCACGTTCGAGTCGATAAGTCGATAAGTCGATCGGGCGTGCGAACACGCCGGATAGGACAATAAGATACCCCGTGCGTTTTCGCATTTTCGCGTTATCGATAATACATTACGGATAGCTGCTACTGTCAATTTCATGCGACGGAACTCTGAGCCAATCGCTTAAATAGTCCAGTTCGCTCAGCCCTCTCTCTTTTTCTCTCCCTTCGTCGTGTGAAATTTTGCGCTTTCCACGCATGATCGCGCGTCGAGATAAATTCGTCCGATCGGATCGCGCGATGAAATGTAAAATGTAAAATGTAAAATGTAGGGAGGAAAAAAGACTGTCGATGAATGGCGAAAGAGGATTGCGAGAGATTACGAGAGATTATATAAGAGGGAGTAGCGGCGGCGCAAGAAGAACAAGGAGATTAAGCGAAATAAGGGGAAATCAGGTTTGGCGATAACGCTCTCTCGCTCTTGTGTTTGATACAAGTTTCTCGGAGTAATCGAGGTGGATTGCACGAGATGAAAAAAGTAAAGTTCGGAAAGGTTTCGGCTGGAGGGAGGAGGAAGAGGAGGAGGAGGAGGAGGGGATCCTTTTGATAGGAATTTAGGAATTCTAAGGTGAACGCTATCCGCTTCAATGAGAACGACCATTCGGCAAAACGGCTCCTTTTGAGGCATTTCACCTTTGTCCAAGCTCGGGGAACCTCGGGACCGGCAACCCGGAAAGACATTGCACGCGCTTCGAAGCTCGGCGAATTCAAGGAACTCGTAAATTATTGAGCAGCAAGCGATCTCACCGATCCGCATTACAGACGGAACTCTTAGTGGTTAAAGCCCTTACAAAATTTACTACTTCAATCATACAATATCCTGCTGTAGGCATTTTTTTTCTCATGGATTTCGTCTAAGCCTCTCGCGCGCGCGCGCGCACTCGAACGGCAGACGACGGACATGCACACATACGCGCAAACCCTTCTATCAGGATTCGCGAATTTATTCTACGAAGAAACTACGCGTCTGTTAAATAGTTTCCTACTGTAGCTTTGCTCTCTCTCTCGCTCTCTGAATTTTTTATTCTAATCAGATATCGGATAAATTCATCTCTAGAAATTCAGCTCGTCTCCTTTTCGTCTGGGAGAATATTTCTGAAAAATTGTAGCTCTCGCATTCTTTCGGAGAATTTTGTTGGAAATTTGCAGGGATTTTCGAAGGACGCTCCAAAAGTCGCAGTTAAAGGATCAAGGTTCTCCGGAGATCAAGATCCACTTGAGGCAATCGAGGCATAAAAAGTGAAAATTAATTTTCGCCTTCTCGAAATCCCTCGGCTTTCGAGCTTGTAAACGGTAAAAACGAGGTTGTTGCCGCTCGTTGCATTGACTTCGCGTAGAATCTGCATATGTAATCCAGTCTCATGAATGATACAAGCTACAAACTTGGATTCTATCGTAACACGGGCTTTTAGCTTTTCGCTCTTCGCTCACTTTTGCCGAAAATCTCAGCGTTTACGCATGGCGTATTCACGATGATGTAAAATTTCACCGGTGAAAAAAGTCAGTTTTCATTTAGTCGCGGAAATACGCTTGATCTATGAATCGTAAAAACAAGCGCAATTATAAAATTTTCATGCGCGTTTCCCTCTATTTTCCTCGTTGTTCATACGAATTTGCCCCATCAGCGTGCACGCGCGCGCGGACCAGATGAAAAACTAGCTCTGATAATTTCGCAGGGGTTCGTGCCACTTTTTTTTTTTTTTTTCCTTGACCGGAGTGACTCGCAATTACAAATATAGTTTCTCCTTGTATCGCGCGCGGAGTTGGAGTTGGAGTTGGAAGGGTTCGGGGGAGGTGGACGATGACGACGACGACGATTCGCAAATTCATAGTGTACAAAAGTACAACTTTAGCCGGAGTAGATTTTATAATTGCAAAAGTACACAGCGGAAACAGGGTGGTTGCGTCAGAAAAAGTATAACACGTTCTTAGCACGGGCGAAAACGCAGTGACGGAAAGGAAATAGCATTTTTACGATTTCGCCCGGGTCCGAGAGAGAATAAATAAATGTTAATGACACTAAATAATAATTAGCGCCGGAGTGGAGCAGCGGTCATAGGGCGGGGCGGGGCGGGGCGGGACGGGGTGGATCCGCGGACGCAAATAGACGCAAAATGCGAGAATAAAAAGCTCCGGCCACTCTCTGCGTACGTCGTGCACTTTATTTGCATAGTTTGTCTATGTCCGGGACGTGCTGAAATATACGCGATAATCCCACCTGGACATGAGAGAACGATGGCAGATCGAGAGTCCGCGCGCCTTGCTTGGAAAATAAGCATCATGGTTGATCTCTCTCTCTCTCTCTCTCTCTCTCTCTTTTCTCCTTCTTTCTCCCCTGTTTCTACCTCGACCAATAGATAAAGCAGAATTACCACCCTCCTGCATGCACTTCCCCGTTAGTTTCGCGCAAGAATTTCTCAATATCTTCTTCGAGTACCTTCTTCTTCGTGTGTGTGTGTGTGTGTGTGTGAATCACAGGACATTCGTATGCATATATATATAATCGCTTGTACTAAATATTCATAAAATCGCGAGGAGAACCCCTGAAAAATACGCGATAATCCCACTCGGACGTGAAAGAACGATAGCAGATCGAGTTGCACGTTACCTAGACAAATAGACGCGGAGCCCTGGCTGACTCTTTCTTCTCCCTCGATAAAGAAGTGACACGAAGGATATTATTTTCAGCCGCGGCAGCAGGTCCTTTCATACCTGATTTATGCGGGAGCTCAGACTGACATTCGTTTCTAACGGTAGCAAAACTTTTTACGCCTTTTTACTCGTTCGTCTTCCAGCTCTCCCCCCCCCCCCTTATCCTACCCTAACGTCAAAATACACCATATAGCATCCGTAATTGCCAAATTGCCAAATTGCCGTTTACATTGTGTTCGTTACTCTGATTCACATTTTTTATCTCTCGCCTTCTCCCGGTAATTCATCTTATGAAATTCTTTAAACTCTGAAACGCTCTCCACTTTATCCCCAAATAGTTTCGCGCCATTCTCTCTCTCTCTCTCTCTCTCTCTCTCGTTTTCCCCTCTCGCCATTTTTTACAGGGAAATGCTGCGAGTTGCATTTAGAGAGGGTGAGTGGGTAGTAGGTAGGTACAAAGTATAATTGGGCAGATTTATATCTCGCGCAATACTTTTCTTCCATTCTGCCCGCTAAGATGCTTCTCGCCGAGTATCGAGGAGGCTCTCATTTTGTTTTTCTCCTCGAACATTTAACGTCACTCGTTTTTCATCTCGGGGAGCCTCGTCGAGACTCGCAGTTACTCCGAGGCAGATCCATTTGGGAGATGGTGCCACTTGGCGATTACCGATTCAGCATGATAGATGTTAAACCGTGCGTAATAAATCCGTGAATGCGCTCTATCAGCTTATTAAATGGCGTGCAGCCCGTTGTTGCATCGCCGAAGATGCTGCATAACGGAGTTATGGTAGGATTCCCTCTGCGAAGGTTCAAGAAGCAACACAGTGGCAGACTCCTCCTCTGGCCTCGAGTAAGAAGCGAGCGAACGTCTTTATGCCAGAGTGATAATAGGCGCGAGATTGTTTCCTTCTATTCCAGCGGATACAATAATAATTTTCGCTACAACGCTCCAACCAGGCTTTCTAACAGCTATGCTTTACCATCCGCCGCTCTGGCTCTGGCTCTGGCTCCGGCTCTGGCTCCGGCTCTGGTTCTGGCTCTGGCTCAGCCAGCTATTCATTTTAATCTGAAACTTTAAGCTCGCCATATAATAAGAGATGAGAAACTTTAAAAGACGCGTCTTAGGACTCGCGCGAATGTACCTTACAGCTTTTCAACGGTTTAGGAAGAAGCCAAAGCTACCACGTTTCTAGGTTGGCTGGCGACGAAATCTCTGCATGAATAAACTAAACCTACGGTCATTGCGAAAATGCCGAACCTTCGTCTTTCTTCATCGACACGACCCGTTTCCACCCGGACCACGGGGTGGTCCATATACGTTTCTCACGTTTTATTTTGGATTATTCGTCCAGCGCGCTACTCCGGGTGTGGAGGGCTCTTCGCTATATCCGACATTTATGGGGTCTCTCGTTATTAATTGTACCTGCTCTGCTCCGGGGTACTTTGTCGAACTCCGAAATATATCTGGGAGATCGGAGACAGCGTCGTGATATTTGGAGGGTAAAGAAAAAAGCGAGAAAAAAAGATTGTTGGGTGAACGAAGATTGGGGTAAGGTTAAGTCACCTCGTTATCGAGCTCTTAAAATTTTCAGGATGAATGGCGCAGCCAAGCTTGGACTACCAGCAGCGGCACTCGTTAACGCCCTCCTCAAAATTTTAAACCACCAATGCAGAGCACCACCCAAGCACACCCCAGTTCTTCGACTGCTTGCCCGAAGAAAATTCGAGCGAGTCTGTGTCCTGTATTTCTAAGAATTCCTTCGGAAATCATTTTCATGCTCCGATGAGATCACACCCACTCTTTAATAATCGTCGATTCTTCGCGCCATACCTCGCTCTTTATTGATTTCGCGCACACACACACACACACACACACACACACACACACATTATTTCATTTCCAGACATTCTAATTTCACTTTACGCTACTCGCAAACTTGTTTTCGAACGTGTGTCAAGCTTTACCGCGTTTGCCGTTTAAATATTTTGTTGAGCCAAAAATGCTTACATATTTCACTAATCATTTCTACGATAAGAACATCAACGTATGATGCAGAACGTTCTAAAACATTCAGTGTACCGACACTGTAACTAGCATGAAAGTGTAGTGAATTAATAATCGTACGAGCGTCCCGGAATTTTAGTTATGTTTACGACATAGTGGGGCGAACTCACCTCATATTTTACTTTAAAAGCGGATAATACTTTTTATTTCTCGGTAAACGTAAATTCCAAAATGCCCCCTCTCTCCTTCCCCCGAGTCGAGCGATCTCTCTCATTGGCAAACGAACTCTGGACTTTTAACGACCATTCGTCGAGTCTAACGAGAAGATATCGGATCTTCGCGTTAATCACTGAAATGCCCCTAGGATGTTTCTTCCAGACATTGCTGTATCGAGTTTGGGTAAAGGGAGAGAGCGGAAATTTGGCCAGAGTATACTGCGGCAATATCATGGCGAATCAGGCATTCTAGTCTGCCCGTAAGAATAGGTCCGAATGATAAGTGCGAAGCTTAGACGTTACCAGGTAGTTAGGGTCTACGTAGCCTCGAGGGATAACGAAGGCGAGGATTCGGGTAGGTATATATTCTTGGATCGATAACGCTATCTAATCCTCGTTCCGATACCAGTGACCTCGGACGAAGCCGTTAGTTAAGGCGCCGAACGCTGGAGAACGAGCAGCGTGAACAGGAAATAGCAGACCCAACCTGAACATCCTTGCGTATCCCTTAATTATTCAGTATGTTGCTGCTGCTGCTGCTGCTTCAATGTTATTTTATTAAATAATTATTTTTTCTCCGCGTCATGATCGAAACGTCATCCCGAGTTTCGATATTACGTGTCCTCGTGTAACCTCGATGTACTCCTCCTTGTCAGACAAGTTAGTGTTCTCGTCGTCCAGAAGTTGCCGAAGAAATTAGCAAATTATGCCGAAGATGCTGTCCCTCCCTCGATGGAGGAGCCCCGTGCGCCTCAAGGATATCGAGTGATTTTCAGTGGCGACTGTGAAAAGGTCATCGCGCGATAGCACACGAGGCGAGAGGTGAAAATCGATCTCCATTTTCCACGAGTCTTACTTACGGATCTCTCTGCTCCTGGTCGGAACTACAGCAGCAGCAGCAGCAGCAGCAGCAGCAGTCTCATTAGTTCTTTCCCAAATATCTGGGTTTTCCTTTTCTTCCTCCACTTCTCTCTCAGTTTTTTTTTCTCCTCCTTTTTCTTCCTCCCTTTCCTATCTTTCTTCGGATTTTTAGCTTAGTTGCTTCTTTCCCTTGGTTTTTCATTCCTCGAAATTTTCCCTCGCATCTATCCCCTATCCTCTTTGTCCCTTCAGCCCCCTCCCCGAGCAGTTCTCCAGACTCGATAGCAATTTTGCTTTACTCTCCTGCTTTACTCTCGTTACCCTCGCAATCTCTTCAGCTTTTATTCCAATAAAACACGCGCATGTTCCGTGCCGCGGTTGTTTCTTCTTTTCGCAATCGTCGCATATCTTATCCGGAAACATTTTAGTTCCCGCGTCTTTGGATCGCAGTCGGTTTTCCGAGGGAGCTTCTTTGCCGCTATGACGTTTCATCTCGAGCTTTTATCTTGACGCGCGACGTATTCGGCTTCCCTCGAACGTCCCGGTGTCCCGGGCGCGTGTCCCACCCCGGCAATTTTTCCGTCAGATTTCTGGTCCTCCGGCTGTGCCGTCGCCCGCTCACCTTTTCACCTTCCAGCGCTCTTCCAGCGCGTCGGCTGCGTTTTATTTCGCGGCGGAGATCAGCGTTGTTACGGAAGTGTTTTACGTTCTTGGCCCCATTCGACTCTCGCACGCCACGTACAACTACTCGCACTTGGCGGTTCCGCCCTTTTTACCACTACCGCCCTGTTCATCTCGCTCATGCCCCGTTGCAGCCAAGTCTGCACATTGCCGAAGGCCACGTTTGTCCGGCTTACCGTATTTCGACTTCCTGCCCAACCTCGCGTACCTTGCCACGGACGGCAAACCACTACCGGAATACCGGAGTGCCGATTTCGTTGCTTCGCCCATCACCGTATAATTTCCCGCGCGCGTCTTCTGCTTCTTACGTTGCTTTCATCATCTCGCCGAACGACCCTCTGCGCGCGGACCTTATTTTCCTCGCTCGGGAGTGAAATTCGACGTTGACCGTCGATTACCGCCGGGAACTTTCCGGATTAGCGCAAAGGTCCCCGGGAATCGACGGAAATGGATAGGTAGCCCCACACGCGCGGCGGTGTACCTCGATAAAACTCACCTCTGCAATTGGGATGAAAGCCACGACGGCGGTGACGGCGGCGGCGGCGGCGGCGGCGGTCCACAGGTCCGACGACGATTGATATAGAGTGGATTTACCGGAAACGTCAGGCTATAAGAGTGTATGTGTATGGCGCGCAAGTCGAGGAAATAAAAATTGAAATATGAATCACGACGGTCTATGTAAAGTGACTCCGTGAAATTGAGTCGCACTTGAAGCTAGAAGTCATACATATTGTATTCCGTGGATATTGCGTTACGGACAAACGAACACGAAATCGCACTTACCCGGGCTGTGCATACAGATGCCGCGTTTCCGTATTTTCGGAACGCACGCGTTTTGCAAATCCTTTCGAACTCTCTCGAGAGAGGGAGCGATGGGAGCCAGGGGCGAGAGGGAGAGACGGCCATTAAATTATAAAATAGCATCGGACTGCGCAACGCGGCCAATGATACATTTCTGCCGATGAATTTAAATGAATTTACAGGTCGTTGATACGCGCGCGCGTTTCGTTCCCTCGGGAATGGTGCCCGCAGCTCGAATAGGCTCCCCTTCGTTAGAACTCTTTGGAGAATGCATGGACCGGTGTTTTAATAAGGCACGCGCAACAAAGCGCGCTGCTACTCTTAGCCAAGTAATGCGAAAAATCCCGTTGAGATTCGTTCGATCTCCGACGATCGATCTTTGTCGATCGAATTAGGACCGGACCCGGAGCAGACCAGGCGAATGTATTGTTAACGCTGCTGCTGCTGCTCTTGCTCTGGTGGTGGTGGTGGTGGTGGTGGTCCAGTATTTTTCCGTTGAAACGTTCGTTCGATGGAGTGGCACATCCGCTTTAAGCACGAAACGCATTTATACTGACATTTGTGAGTAGTAAAATTGACACTTTAGAATTCTACCAGTGGTTTGTTTCGAGATTCTGCAGGAAGTAGAGTTATTTAAGACCACGCACACACGCGCGCGCGCGCACAGTACAACGAGTATACAGGGTGAACCAAATGTCACGAGTATCGAGTGAACGACGAAAAAAAGGCTGCGTTAATGCGTTAAATAAAAATTGGAATTGTTATGAACTAATTGAATTTGGAGAGAGAGAGAGGGAATTTCTCCAACAATTTCCATCCGCTTGAAAGCTATGGGACCGAAATTTCTCAAACTGTATTACGCGGGGAAGGTCCCTGGCTTTCGTAATAAGGATCTGCAGTAGAGAATTTTCGAGACTCAAATACCTTCGTACTGCTCCAAGTTTTATTTCTCACTCGTGTTTCGCTTAGGACAGCGGCGAGCAAGGAATTTTATCGTAGCCAGATCGATCGCGTGCGTCGTGAGATCACAGGATCCGGAGCCACTACCGGCAAGTGCAGAGTTTTGTCCGACAATAGTACAAAAGCGGTCAGTGGAAACTTTAATGAAGGGCCCTACCGGAGAAAACGAAAAAAGGAGAGAAGCGCATCTTCCTAAGAAACTTTCACTGCTCTACAGTCCTTTTCAAAGTTTCCTCGGGATATTGCTATAATGGAAAGCCTTCATAAAAAATGTGCAAACTTATGAAAAGTGAATACGATGCTTTTATTCCTCTGATACGCGACATTCGTCGATGTTTCTCAATATTGCACAATTTTAAAGCAAGCAATCTATTTTTTTCCGTAAAAGTACGAATGTAAAAATCAACAAAAAAGACTGTTATCTCAATATTTTATATTTCATGATCAAGAGTACTCTCGGAAATCAATTAAATAATAACGGCGGTTGCTGCACTCTATTGTTATGTTTCACGAAAAATTTTATTGAAATTTTTTCACATAGCTCTCTCTCTCTCTCTCTTTCTCTCGCATACACACGCGCACACGCACACTTTCTACGTACACTACGTAATTCTCCGTTATTAATGATTCTAATCATACCAGGACCTAATCGCGTATTTGAGTGTATCAGTATTAGAGAGTGCAGAGAAAAGTGTAGGTCGATGAAAAAGTTAATAAAGTACATGATTAGAACACTGGGAGCTCCACGAGCAGCAAACACATTACAGGAGGGTAACAAATAGTACATAATTACCGCAAAAAGTAGCGCGATATAACCGATCTTTTTAGTAGCTGAAAGTCTAGTATCGCACGGTGCCCTTGATTATTGGCAAAAAGGCTCATACACTTGATGATTCTGCGGAAAATCGCAGACCCTTTGAATTAATTGCTCGTCCACAATAGGGTTTTATAGTTCGCGTATGCTTCGCCGTGCTCAGCCTGAAAAATATCTCGTCGAAACGTTTCTTCTCGTCAAATAATTCCGGCCCTTTCCCGAATAGGCCCTAGAAATCCCAGTTTAATGGAGAGAGAGAGAGAGGGAGGGAGAGAAGGCTGCCTCGATAATTGAATTTCTCCTGAAATATCGCTGAGAGCGTTTCGTAAAAGAGCATTCATCTTTGTAAAACAGCAATTAGCAGAGTGTCGTCAAAATGTATCAGTGAATTTTCAGTTTCATTTACACACAACGCGCAGCTGATTATTGCACCAGGTGCGCGGAGAGTACCTGATGTATAATTTACGTTATAATTTTGGCTGGGTTACGATTATCCGCGTAATTGCGGATTATTTCACGGATGTTCATTAGCGACGAGTATAGTGGAAAGCCACAGCTTTCGGAGAGACGCGGGGGGAGGGGGAGGAATTGCGCGGAAAAGGACGCGGCGAGACAGAGAAGAGAGGAAATTTTGCGCTCGCGCGGTCCGTTTAAACGTACGACGACGGTCCACTGATAACATTATCAATTATCCTTATTTCACTTGATCAATCACTCTGGCAAAGTGATATGCTCGCAGTACCGCATTAAATACTCATTCCTGTTCTCTCAATTATCTTTTATTAATGCGACGGCTCGAAGAAGGGAAAAAAAAATCTCAGAGTGATATATTTCAATTTATATTGAAAAGCAAATTAATAGGCCAGTCCGCTTGATGCAGATGCCAATATTTCATTCTGCACGCTAGAGTGGCCGGCAAAAAGTTTAATCGTCGCTTTATGCGCTAAGAGGACAAATTGATTTTCCAGCGAATTGGAACTTCATTTATTATTCGATGCTGCGGACAATACGGATTAATATTAATAGACTGAATGTTAATAGCACAAATGTGGCCGTGTACGAGAATGCGTTATAAGGGTTGCTTTAATTACCACCAAAATGACCTCGATAATTAGCCACACGCGCACCAAAAGTAGAGAAGGGATGCGGCGGCGTCGGTGATGGTGGTAGTGGTGGTAGTACTTGGAAAAAGTTTCATTGCTCTTATTGCTGAGCTCTTATTGAGTCTGGACCGAGAGAAATTAGAGGAATCGGGAAACTTGTTCAATTCATCTGTATCGTCATCGCGCAAATTGCCAGATTCGAGATAGCTTCGGTAAAATGGATTAGAACTTGGGGCTCTTGAGAACGGATCGATTTGCAAGATAGAATTTATTGTATCGGATCCCCGTCAGCGTCGACACCTCGTTGAACGCTTCGATGTTTCGGTGGACTTTGCCATTGCGGAGCGGACAGTGGTTCGCGATCGCTGATCGACAAAGCATACATCAAAGCCGAGCGACGCGGCCGATCGGCGAGAAAACCTAATGGATAATTAGTCCAGGGGACAACAAAAGGGTTGGGGTCACGGAAGACTAGTCATCATTTGCGTCATGCATGCGTAACTATGCATTTTAGGGAAGGTTTCAGGGCTCGCGCCGCGAGCCTGCGAATCTCTAGCGCAACCTTGACGCATGATTGATCATGGCTAACCCTGTTGTACGATTAATTTGAAACAATTAGCTGACTAACCAGAATTAATGAGCAGCGGCCGCCCATACGAAAATGCAACTGATTCACTTGGCTATTTCGCCGCGGATGACATAATACCGCAACATTGTAATCTCTGGCGGCTATTATGCTCTCCTCCCAGTCACCGCGCCGAATAATTTCGTTTATTGCAAGGTACAACGCACTTTACCTTCCGCGTTTTCACTCGCCAACTTCCGGTCTGCGGAGGTACGTCTTGCTCGGCGGAAGTACCTCGGGCTTCGCGCTGCTCCGCGATGCTGCTGCACAATGCTTCATTAATCGTGCCGAATAAACCGTGGCGAATGTTGAGCAACTGAATAAACGGAGATAGTCGTGGAAAAGCGATCGTTGCTCAGCGCGATGATGATGATGATGGAGAATGAAAAGTAAGAGCGATGCGGTTACGATTATTCCTTCTCGTTGTACAGGTTCGCGTTGTTGTGTCATTGAGAACTTTTTAAATGCCTCTATGCATATATCGGTAAACGGAGCGATGCAACTGGAGAAGAAGAAGAAGAAGAAGAAGAAGAGGAGGAAGAAGATTCGTCGACATTGGAAAGTTTCGACGTTCGAGCGCGTTTCTATTCTGACGCGCCTAGAGAGAAGATCGGGCAATCGGTTAAAACGAGTTGGATGTTCCCGTAGAATGCGTGGGATGAGAAGTTAGGTTGGCCTTTCATTGGATTCGGCGGATCGCGAAACGGGCATGGCACGGAATGCTCGGAACGTGGGTATCAATCGAGGAAAAAGGCGGGAAAATCGAGGAAAAAGGGCGAAGCCAGCCATTCGAGGCGATTACGCGCGCGTCCATTCATCAAAATGGCCGAAAGTAGCGGAAACGTCAATGGAGCAACGTGCATTAAACTAAAATATGACAGAGAACGTTTTACGCGCGATGCTTCGTTTACCTTTTACCTTTACCGTAACTGGACCTTTACCACCACCACCACCACCACCACCATCGCTACTACTGCGCGCCAGTACAATAATTTCGAACAAATCATTTCGCGGGATTGGTAGACACTGCGCGCACGTGAGACAGGCAATTTCATTCTTGAAATGATTATAAGCTCAAGTCCCGATTGAGTATATATATCGATATTTCAACTGGGTACACGCATCCCTAATATCCATCGTTATACGCTAATAAACGTGTTACGGGGATAAAGTAACATGATTAATAGAGGGAGAGAGAGAGAGAGAGAGAGAGAGATCGGAGAAAAAACTTGATCGAGACGGTATCTCTTTTATAATGCATACGACACAACCATAATATAATGTGGCGGTTCTATCTCGCGAAAAGATTAACTCGGTGTACCGTAATAGGTTTTTAATGAATTCATCAGCTGACTTTATCGATCGATCGAATATTATGATAGAGCGCAATCAAACTAATTTATTGCATCTATTTGGCTTTTGACGTAAAATATATTACCGAGGGATTTCACGGTAAGACAATCTTTCAGGGCAATCGATGCAGGAGGCTGTATAAATGTAAAAATGAAAAGAAAAATGAGTAAGTACCCCGGTGGCTGTATTTCACGGGAAAGTCGTAAAAAACTCCACTTTTATAGGAGGTACATCCGTAAGTTTGCATACGCTTGGATGGCACACTTGTTTGATTTCGATCACCGAGCCTGGTCATGTCGGTTGCTTGGACGAGTCGCGAGTGCACTAAAAGATTTTATAAGCCCAGAAGAAGACGACGATGTGTATTTGATAGGCCAGAATATGGAAATATCAGAGGGACGTTCCGCTCTCGAATGGACATAGCCAACCTGTTTTATTCACCCTTAAAACTTGGGCTAAACTTTAGTTTGCGTGATTAACACTTCGACTACCGTATTACCCGCTTCGGGATGACAATATTCCGGGGGAAATGCATTTCGCAGTAAATTTCTGGCGGAGTACTAAAAAAATTTAGAAACTCTAAAAAACAGAGGAGAAAAGTATAACGATGCGCTTGGTGTATTCATTTGAGATTAAGAGAGATTCTTTGGAAAAGAGAAAAAGTTTTGGCAGTTAAAGAGTTGAGTGGGTTTAAGAAAGGGGCGATGAAGAGGGGGGTGGGGGGTTACTTTGAGAAACGCGAAGGAGGAGAGCGTCAGATTAATTTATGTGACCTCCGTCTATTCATTGCGCAGGTCAATAGGAATCCATCTATTGTAACGTATTTTCTGGAGAACATACACGCGCGCGCGCACACACACACACACACAGTTTCATATTTCGCGATAGTTCCGCACAGTTCTCGGTTTCTCGGGGCCCCAAGTCTCTCTCCGTGTATTCATTCTCCGTTCGTTTCAGGACGAGCAGACTTCTTCAAACTGTTGCAACTACTTCTCCTCGAAGGGGCTAGCTTTTCCATTGACCCACAATTCCCCGCGAGATCGCGACGAAATTCACAACGCGAATGTTTTCAGGATCAGAGAGGCGGTTGCCCGCTGTATGACTGCTGAGCCCAGCTTTATTCGTTTTCCTTCCGTTTTCACTATCTTCCCCGGGTCCCATCCTTCATCTCCCACATCTCTTTCCGATCCGTTTCTTCAACAACCAGTCCTCCTGCATCCACCACCACCACCACCACCATCAGGTACTTTCAAAGTTTCTCCAGAAGATATATTACTTCCGGAGTTAAGGCCGCGGATCTTCGTATCTGCAAATTTTTGTTTGATCAAGTCGATTTTGCCGATCTGTATATATGTATGTACGTGCACGTGTACGTGTACGTGTGTATCGGTGCGCGTGCCGAGGAACTCGGCGCACCGCAGCCTCAGTCGGATCGGCTGGTATCAGCGAAACTGGCGATGCACGACCTGGCATCTGATTGCATATCACCGCAGCAACCTCCTAGACCTATATGTGTTTACCTGTATTCGAGAAGTAATCTCGAGGCAACCCTCCGCGTCTTTTACTTCCACCTTCCCCGATGAATCTTTTCCCCAGTGTACTACTGCTCCTTCATTCGTCCGTACCGCGCGTTTCCTAAGAATTTGCGATCTTCGATGCTCCATGGATAAAATTACCCGAAGCGAGCCTGATACCCCTTATGAGCTTTGGAAAACCAATAAATTCTACAATCTATCGGATCTCCGCTTCCTCGTAAAACCACCCGTGATAGAATTTTCATTATTTTTTTTTACCGGTTCTAAACTCTATCCCTCCAAAATTAATGCAGTCTTCTCTAATTACTCTCCCTCTCTTGAATCGAATCGACGAAAATCACATATTGCGCGCGCGGTTGATACTTTTCACCAGAATTTCTCCCATCCCCCTTTGTTGCTTCCTACTCTCTGGAAAACGATTAAAGCAAAGTTGCGCGCGCGCGTGTGCGCTTTCAAGTGCAATTACAATTTTACACCGAATTTGCCAGTGTCGCGAGTTGCTTCATGATCGTGTGTAGTTCCGTATTGCGAGAGTATAGTTTTCCTTGAATTTCTCGTTCTCAGACATCCCCGCCGAATTCGGTCATGACCAGTTTCAGATGTGGTCAGTTGTGAAACGAAAAGTGGCGGAGGTGGTGGAGAAGGGGTTTCACCGACAGCTTGGCTGGTTCGCTCTTGCGGAAGAAGTGGAAAAGTTTAACACTCCGCAGCCATTTGCCACGATCGAGTAGTACAAACGAACATCGTTACTTAGCAGCCAGAGCAAATAATCAATTCACCGTTGGAAATCGTGCATCAAATCACCAATAGCTAATGCATTCTAATCTAATTTACCATCATGAAAGCTCCATTCTACATTTCGCATCAGCGATTAATCCCCTCGATGATTGAATGATTCCCTTAACTCCGCAAATTCAATCATATCAAAAACTTTCCAAATATATGTTACTTTTACACTGTTCTCTCCAGATTTACTTGCTCGGTCAATATTTTTCTATCACGGAGGGAAAAACTGAAAAAAAAAAAAAAAAAAAAAAAAAAAACTCGGAGAGATAATTTATTATATATAAAATTTCATGGGATTATAATTTCAAAGAGAGAGAGAGAGAGAGAGAGTAAAATCATACGAACCAACAGAGGCACATTGCTTACACATGCGTACACATTGCATCTCGCAGTAATTATAAAGCGCTATAAATAGATGATAAAAGGTTGCGCCGTGGTTTCACCGTTGGTAGTAGACCCAAAGGTTCTCTTCTGCGTTATGGGCAACGTAAAAGAGTTCACGAGCGCGGAATTCCACGAAGTTCCATTGCCATCGGCGAAAGAGGCTCCTCCGGCTGCTGAGAGTCGAATGCCGCTGCTGCAACTTGGCCGATACGCGAGTTAGCGCGGTCGTACTTGAGATTTTGTATTTTTTGGACCTCGTACGTATGTCCGTCGTATTACGTGGGCCGCGCAGGTTGAGCGTACGCGCGCGGGTATAAAGGTTGGGTTAACGCAACATGGCGGCGGTTCCAAGGTACTTGGTGGTGGTGCACTTCGGTGCTACAGGCTTCGCAAGGAATTGCGTGTCATCGATGTTGTCATCGGCAAGCAGGTCACACCCTGCAAGTATGTGCTTCATTGCGTATATAAATCGATCGTGGAAAGCCTTTCAACGAGAGATGCTTGCAACCACGATTGCTGTCAACCTTCTTCCTTGCCTCTCCTGCCTCCTCGCCCGCCAACCACCCATCGGTACACTTTACACCAAGTTGCTTGCAGTATCAACACGAAACGGTTTCTACAATGTAACACAATGTTATCCGCCTTGGGCAAAGGACTGAAAGGACAACTACTTGCTTTGATTATCCTCTTTTAAGCGAGGGTAGGGTTGGGGGGGGGGGTGGTGGAGTAGCTTCAACGCAAAATGCATCAGACGAGCTAATGAAACGTTTTAATCTGTTGCGCAGCTTCCTCTACCCCGACCATCACCACCACCACCATCCCCTCCTTCTTGGGATGATCTCGGTATCGGGAAGCTATTTGGCTTGAAAATAAATTCAACTCTGTCGGATGTTTGCAATTACCACATTCGTAAGGCAAATTTGATGTTTCCCCTCTTCTTCTCAAGTTCTCGCAAACTTTCGAACAGACGAAACAATTTACACACTGAGATACTCGAGAGAATTGTGCTTTACTGCATTGAACGAAGATAAAGGAGGGAAAACGCTCCTGTCACTCTTCAACTAAAAATCTCTTAGGAACCAACTTTGTGACGTATTTCCGTTGTTTACGCGGACAAATAAGAGACAGGTGTGCACGCGCAGCAGTAGAAATATCAACGATCC
The DNA here is from genome assembly GCA_037305995.1 of Sclerodermus sp. 'alternatusi'. Lineage (NCBI taxonomy): Eukaryota > Metazoa > Arthropoda > Insecta > Hymenoptera > Bethylidae > Sclerodermus > Sclerodermus sp. 'alternatusi'. The sequence continues at coordinate 2,511,234 of CM074545.1, read as the reverse complement.
ATCAATCTGAAAGTTGGGAATGCAAATATGGTCGAGCGAAAAAGTTTAATTAAAAAGACGAAGAAGATTCGTGTAACCAAAGTCATGGCGGCGCTAATAAATCGCATTGCTTTGCCGAATCGAAGTGTTCTCGTGAATGAAAGAATGAATAGAGGGGATGTAATTTTTGCGAGCGGATAAATGTTGGTCGCGCAAAAATAATAAGGTTTTTTTTTTTTTTTTCTTTTTCTTTTTCAACTCCTTTCGCATCACGGTAGATTAGTCCAATAACCAGCGCCATTGGGAACACGGGAAATTGAAGATGTAGGCCTGGATTGGCTTTTAGTTCTTGTAGCGAGCTTCGTGCTGGACAAAGCATAAAATGATAACCTACGTCAGGCAGCGAAGAAAAACATCTCATCGTGTTTTCGTTTCTGCCGAAAGTGGCCGAGAGCCAGCAAGCTCGGTCTTCTCGAGAAAAGGAACTGTCGGATATTAAAAGTTGGCTTGCCAACAAAACTTCAAGATAAAGAATCGAGGAATCTTTTTCAATTTGACGAATAAAGATCAATTAACATTCGAAGAATCCAAGTGGCGCGGGATCTCTCTGCGGATAAATTCAGAATTCCATCAAGTATGCATTACGCATATTTTCACGAGTAATTAATCAATGAAAATCGATGCAATAAATATTATAAATCTATGTGTTCTCAGATTACACTAATTAATTCACTTGGTTCGATTGCCGAAGAATCAAAGTGTTAACATCGATTGACCTGAATACGCAAACGTTTCAAATATTAATAATTCTCTACCAATTTTATATGTTGCTTGTTAAATGCCGTGACAAGAGAGAAGGGTGAAACTGTACTTTAATTACGCGCATTTGTTTCAACTCTAAAGCGTAGCGATATTTTACAAGGGCTTTCCACAATTGTAAAACATTTGCTCTTCTCTCGTACGCGCTCTATCTCTCTCTCTCTCTCTCTCTCTCTTCTCTCGTTTTCTCTCCTACTCTAGGACTCCAGAGATTTTATTGTTACTAGAAAAATATTTCAATTGCTTTTTTTGCCTTCAATATACAAAATTGTTCGATACAAATATACGGTGAAACTTCAATATGTGTGTATTTGCCTTTTGTAAAGTAAAATATTAGGAATGAAATGTAATTTTTGCTCAAGTAAATAGTATTAAGAGGTGATGAGAAAGACCATGCATTGACTGACACTGTTCCAACTATTAGCATCGGTAACCAGATAATCGCAAATCCAGGTTTTGCTTACGGGTGTGCGTGTGTGTAATATTTGCCGAGAACGCAAAAATGATGGATTTTTAAGTACAAATGGTAGAAGCAGCATGCACGGAGAGAGAGAGAGAGAGAGAGAGAGAGTATCATAGAGAATGAAACAGGATGAAATAAGATTTTGAAAAACTTTTTACAAGAGAAAAATTATTACCACCGAATTTATTCGAATCCAATTATGTTGGTGCAAGAGAACGGGGATACTTGCATTATCCCAGGAGATATTATGCTAAGCGTGTTATCGTACCGGAATACGAATTACTCATTACGCGACGGGATTCGAAATATCGTCGGTTCTCTAACTGCCTAAACGTAATGAGAGCAGCGGCGATGGAAATAAGCGATATTATCGAATACAGCTTGTCTTTGCAATCAAAAGTGATTGGACTGCGCGGTATTATCGATCAAGAATTAGAGTTGGTATTTCATTTATGGTATTTCCACCGAGAGAGCGACGCGATACGCGAAAGGGCTGTCTCTCTCTCTCTCTCTCTCTCTCGTTAAATTCTTAGACAATGGATTTGGTTGAAAAATTTCTTCGATCCTTAGTCCCAGTCTAAATATAGCGCGCGCGCTAGAATAGCGTATTTGAGAAGCCCGTACCATTTTGCCTTTGCGATTTCCGCTGCAAAATTCTATTAGAGCATTAACGTCGGGAGAATTGCTTTTTCTTAAACGGGCCATCTCTGATTCCCCAGCCAGGTCACTTTGTATCGGCGAAAACGTAAGGATATCCTGGTGAGCGGGGTACGCCCGGGTGAGAGGGGAGGGGGAGGGGTCATCAAATTTCTGGCTACGGTAATCCAGGGATTCGTGCGAATTGCCCAGGACTGTTTCCAGGTGTCACCGTACCACAAATGCAACGCGAACTAAGAGCTGTCTCCCGATACGAAAATGGACAATCAGCGGGAAACGTGGATAAAATGAGAACTCACTTGAACCTGTAACGCGAAACCTTCGCGCGATGCCTCTCTCCCTGGTGACAATCGTCTTCTCAAATTGCACGCTGGCTTTGATCGGGGCCGAAAGAAAAACTTAACTAGCGTTCCCTAGACAGTTTGCTCGAAAACGAAAACACATCGTGAGCCTCGCGCGCATACACGCACACGCACACACGTGGGGTGGAAAATGCGAACGTTTCAGCAGACGATCCTACAGGCACCCCGGGCAACCGTAGTTCGGTCTACTTTGAATATACTTTGCATGTTAACGAATTAATTCTCATGTTCGCGAAAGTTTTGCGCTACTACCTCGGCTAAGAAAAATACAGAAATTCTTTGCTTCGCGGGAGAAATGAAGGTGCATAATTAATAGGTGTCCTATGCGAAAATAATTCTCTTAAAACTCTAACTGATAAAAGGAGAATTGAAATTCCTCACTTAAATACACTTTGTATTCATCATTGGCGCTACAAACTCGAGGAATATTAGTATGAATTATTACGAAAGTAGATCGGACTACGGTGAACTGAAAATGGATGGCTCTCCTCTTGATAGCATAACTAATCATAATTATCGTAACCCAAAGTAGCTAAACTATAACTCGGACAAGGATAATTAGTCTTTCCTTCAGAATACATTGTTTCTTCGTTTCTATCTTTATTAATTTTCTTCATTAAAGCAATATTAACGGAGACGAGGAGTTTGCAAATGGATTTCAAAAAATTATGCGGACCCTTTCCCGAGGGGTGGTTCCCGACTGGTTGATTTCTCCATTTTTATTGCTTCTAACACTTTTCTTTTTTTCTTTTTTTATCATCGACTGTGTTTCTCGCGTCACAAACAATGAGAACTAAACGAGCTTTTATCCGTACTTTATTCTCTGGCGATAGTTTGAATTTATTTTATATATTAAAAATTCAATCAGCCTCTAGGTCCATTTCTGAAATGTGTTTAGTATTGTAGTTGAAAACTAGGTTAATGAGAGGTACTTTATTCATGTTAGCTTTAAATCCCTAACCTACGTGTAAATGTGTACATTAATTTAATCGCGCAAATTTATTAAGCCACCATATTTTTATTGTAAATATTGCTACACGCTCTTTTTTCGCTTACAATTATATTACTTATTAAATTAATCCTTTTAATAACTCTGCGATGTAATTCTATGTGAGCTACAGTTTTCTATTCAAATAAAAAAAAAAAAAGGAAAGAAAATTTGATTAATGATGACGAATATCAGGGGTGGCTGGGAAATTTAAAATAATCAAATCTAAAGTCGTAAGGGAGCAACATGAATGATCGATAGGTCTTTGCTTTATATTATTCTTGCAGGATTATGTAGCACACGATAATTAATAAAGATTATATTCAATTAGGGTCAGAGGTCAATGCACACAACTACCGTGCGCTAATTAGAACGAATTCATATTTATTCTGATTGCGTAACGCTATTTCTAGGAAAGAACCTAGACGATTGATCCATTGACTTTGTGCAGTACAGTCAACTTAATGAAATAACAAATTTAATTTTCCTTTGGTGAATTTTATAAAAGTTTTTAGTAATTGGAAATAACTAATAAAATTTTCAATTTACAACTGGAATTTAAAAAGTAATTAAAAAGGCATTTTCAATAAAACATTTAACAATGAATGTCTCATAATTGGCTCCATCTTCAGGAAACGATAAATGACATGAAATTGTTCCCATGGAGTTTTTAGTTGGCTTTTGAGAATGGTTCGAAGAATAAAATGGTAATGAGAAACTATTGCACTTGCAGCTTAAAAGACCCGAAGTATTTCTGATTTCGGGTTAGCGTAGATGAGCTATCTCTAATGAGGGATATATTCTGTGGAATTCACGAGTCAATACGCTTTAATGATTGCCAATAGTTGAGAGCTGATCTGGCCTGACGAGCACAGTACGATGAAGTTCTGTCTTTGAGCGCGAAACTCTACGGTTAACCGTCCATTGCTACTGGGGATCGACGATCAAAGTTAATTCAGCTCCGGTGCCATTGTGCAAACGTAAGTTTCGGACATGGCAGTCAAAGTGGTGGTTGGTAGGTCCGTCAAGTCAAGCGCGGGGTGTTGCCAAACGTTCATTGAATTTCGGAAAGCTAGGTTAATCGTAATCACCAAGTGTCGCTATCGGGAATTGTGGACTTGCACTGTTCTGCATCCACATCCAGAGATATTGGTGATGAGTAGACACCACGCTCTATTCGATATTCGATACTACCGCGTTAAGTTTTACAATTTTCCGTATTCCGTAGTCAATAATGGGGGTGGGCGTTTGGTACTTTGATAAAATTTCCCCGATTGCCTCTTCCTCCTCCTCGATTAAATTTCCTCGTGACGAACTCTGATATCTTGCAAGTGCATCCATTGATGGCGATGGGTTTCATTTTTTTCAAAGAGAGAGAGAGAGAGAGAGAGAGAGAGAGATGAAACGGGGTCACCAACCATGCTGTGTCATGGTGTGTTCTGCTACTCTGGTGACCGAAGCACTTTGCAACAATCCATGCACTTTTGACCTTTGCTCCGCGCACCCTCTTCACACTAGGACGGATATGGCCTACTTCTTGCTGAATTTCAAGAAAGTTTAAAACAATTGAGAAGTAGCAGCATCAGGACAAATATCAAAATGTTCCTCATTTTCTGTTTCTCCTTCTTCTTTATCTTCTGCTGCTTCTGCTTCTTCATTTTAAAGCTGAAGAAAGTTAAATCAAGAAAACACGCCTGCATAATGTTTATGGTAATGTTAACAACAGCTGATACGTTAGAAGGATAGTTAGGGTAGTCGTTAAAGTTTGATGCGAAAAAAGAAGGCGCGAAGAAAAAGACCTCGTTCCTAAAATGAATTGCCTTAATATCCTGAGCGGTATGACGAGGGTGAAGTTCGTAAAACATATAAAAGGTTATACTTTCGCCATATAAGGTTAACTTAAAAAATGTTCCTATCTTAAGTAGGTTAAACGTTTTTAATAACCGTTACGCACAGATTTAACTTTATCCAGTTTAGATCCGCACGGTCTTCTTTATTAAGTTTTCTTAATTATTACTTGAGAAAAATAGAGTTTGCGAAAAAGTATGAACTCGCTATTGAATCGCGTAAAGCTTCCAGAATGGGATGACTGAAGCGCGCGCGCGCGCGCGATTGCCTTCGAAAGGTATGATTATTTCATTTCGATATCTCCGGAGAGTATTTCCCGATGATTCGATTGGCTAAAATAAGCCAGTGTGACATGCGTCTTTTACTTTTTACTTCTTCGCGCGACATTCCGATCCTCCTGTCGAAATGCGGCTATATGATAAATCTCGAGTCCTCTTCGAGTGCATCTTATTACGGCGCGGAAACGGAAGGAAATCTTTTTAATGCGAAACGACGTGAAAAGAGAAGTATTCGGAGCCATGGATATTCGATACACCGATCCTCAATTATACGGAGATACCCCGTAATATGCCTTAAGCGTATCATTTTCCATGAAATCCTCCGCCTCTCGCTCTTTTTTACTCGCTCCACCTGTTTGTCATTCCGAGTTCTAACATCTGCTGCTCGCTGTCTAACTTAATTAGTAGTTATCCTGTGAGCGAATATACCGGTGATGCTTTGCATTTGCATCGGGACAACGTCGTCTGCATACCGAGACCCGAAGGCTTCGATCGTACGCGATTCAAGGGGAAAAATGCAACAAAGTTCGTGAAATTAGTTTTTCCGCCAATTGTGCTTGAAAACTATTATTTCTTGTAGCTTTTAAACGAAAAAAAAAAAAAAAAAAAAAAAAAACACTCGCGCACATTTATTTCGAGATACTAGCACGATAAATTAAAAAAAAAAAAAAAAGAAAAAAAACCTACGCGATAAAAATATGAGATGTAAAAAATATAAATCTAATAAAATGTAGAAATGTTTAAAACATATTGTAAATTTCTATCGCAATCTACTACTTCATGTATGAAAAAATTCATTCAGTCGTTGAACATATCGGAAAATCGACTCGATGCTTGAAAAATCGACAGTAGATAAATTAAATCGTATCGGATAATAAAAATATGGAAGCACCAATCAAGTTACTGTTCACGGATGTAGTCAATAACGTATTATCTTGTCCGTGAACCAATCGAGCGAGACTGCATCATCCGTCCAGACCAGAGCTATCGGAGACTTTTCGATTCAATAAAGGTCCCTATCCGCGTGTCGTTCCTTTATTTGCCACATAGAACCGGATGTTTGACAACGAAAAGTCTGCCCTGAAAATTCAGCTCTGTGCTCACCCTGCAACGACCGGGGCCGCTCTATCCCGGTTATCCATGCGTGTGTGCAGAGTACTCTACGTGTGCGCGGGGGCACACGATACGGAATCATTGATGCTCATACGCATACAGGTAAGTAGTTTTATATGGACGAGCAGCGGAATGAGCTTAACAAGAAGCTCGGAATATGTTCGCGCGTGCACACACGTACGCGCGCACTCGGAAGTCTATTCAAAGTTTCTATTTGCGCGCGCGCGGGCGCGCGCACACTTGTTTGCTCGCAAGCACAAGAAACACACGTACGAATAGGACAAGGCATATAGGAACAATCAGAAATTCATACAATTCGCACAGGTAAAATTTCATTTGGTTTCTTTGTAATGGCCGCTGGAGCATTTTCTACACTCGTGCCACCCTCGCTCCTCGTGCACATTAGTCCAATTCTCTCTCCCTCGAGTTTCCCACCACCGTTTTCGGTTTTCCCCGTTTGTACATAATTAGCGGCGTCCTTTATTATTTCTGAGATTTTTTCAAGTTTTTGTTCCACGCTTTTAGTGGAATTAACCTTTAATGCTGCGCTCGCCTGATGCTTAATTAGAGCTTGGATTATCATCTTTGAACAATTTTCATGAAATATGTAAATTCGCCTCTCTCTCTCTCTCTCTCTCTCTCTAGGTAAAAAAATAACAGAAAATCACAAGTTCCCATTGCATTTGAAATAGTTCTATAGTTCTAAAGTATTTTTAACAATAATTCTGTGAAATTTCTCTCTCTTCTTTTCAGATGCAAAGAGCGGTGCTACTGCTCTGTTGGCTGCCGCTCCTCAACCACTGCCACGCCGTACATCCAGGTAACGCTTCCTCGACCAATTTCTCTCACTATCGAAATTAATACGTTTGTTCGAAAATTAAAAAAACAGCGCGAGTCTCGTGCAATGCGTTGAAAAAGCAAAAGTGGCGCAGCGAAGTCGAATGTGTCGCTGTTTCGCAGAGTCTCCTGTTGCAGCAACAGCCCGAGACGACGGGGGGTGGTGATGGTGGGTTGTACCGCAATCGCAGAGGGGCGACCAAAGCTGTAAAATTAATCTCGGGCCGCGATCTGCGGGGGAAATAAAAAATATCGCGAAAAAGTATGGCGTAAGAGTAGAGGCGTCTCGAATGAAATCAGTTTCGCTTAAAATGCGCGCGTCTCGGCTAATATTCTTTTCGTGACTGGGAAGCGGTTCACGGAATGGTGGCAATACGCACACAGTGGCGCTAAACTGTTTTACGATGCAGCCGGCCCTCTCGTAAGATCAGATTTTACGGGCTCGAAAATGCAGTTGAGTTTTAAGCAGTTCGACGAACCAGCTCAGCTATGGGGCGAGCAAACGATCGCGGGTTAAAAGCCGGTAACACGCGAGAACGCAGGATGCATAAGCCACACTACGCCACGCCACGCCACACACGGTGCGTTGGCTCGGACGTTCGAACGCATTAGTATCCAGGCAACAACGGTGCAAGCCACGCAAAAACAATGTGCTCATGGCACGTTGCACTACCATCGGAAGTACGCATTACACTGGACGTTACCGATAGCGAGACCGTCAAACCTGCACTTGGGGATTTGTTTCAAGGCGATAGCGAAATTTGCTCCAATGATCTCTACGATCATCCTCTTCATTTTCTCCTATCATCCCCCTTCCTCTCTCTCTCTCTCTCTCTCTCTCTCTCTCTCTCTCTCTCTCTCTCTGTCTCTGTCTCGCCGTCATTCCCATCCTTTTTCAATTTCCAATGAAATTCCTTTCCTTCTGCGATAAATCCAGAATTTATCCTGGAAACATCGTAGAGTCATCGATAGGCGGCATTATTGTACGCTCCGTACACTACTGCTACTACCACCACCACCGCTACTACTACCGATGCCACTGTTGTCTCCTAATGCGTTCGATTAACGATTTTTAGCCGATAATTCGCTATCTAAAATTGCAGGGAATTCGAGTTGATTTTCTGGAGGACCGAAAGCTCTGTTCCCTTCGCGCGATTCTCTCACGGCAAGCAATCTCGCGAATGAAAAATCGCTCTAATGACTTTAAAAAAGTAAAAAGCGCGCTCCGTCTATATTCCACTTGCGAAAGAATCGCTTTCGCTAGTTAGTATTCCGTCTAGAACGCAGTTCGCGCTGGATCGAAAATTCGCCGAATGCAACGCCGCTATAAGTATAGGAATGTGATTTCAAATTGCATTTTTGCTTTAATACAAGGAGCAAGTACGATTCAATTTTCCCCATTGACTCTCCTCGCTGCATTTGTTTGCAACGATCGCACACGGACGGTGACTGACACAGCGATGCTAAAGGAACAGCGGAAAAACCAAAAAGAAAGCAGAAACGAGGGAATGGTCACGGGGGTGTATAAACGCGAAGGAATTCCCAGTTTCGCTGAGCTAATGCACTTATCTAAAAACATGACAATTTTTTATGCACGTCTCGTTTCTTCCTTTGCTTGTGTTCAAATCGTTAATTTAGCCCGGAAACAAACTCCCCTCGGTAAAGGAAGAAGGAGGAGCGGTGAATTGCGTCGATTTTCTTCGGCATTTACTCCGGAATGCAGGACCGAGTTAGCTATGTTACCCTTTTCAAATATTTACCCGTAGCATTCTTTCGCAAAAAACTTTGCAGAGGGGAGCCTCGTCGCAGCAAATCTCCCCGAAGGTGTCGAGCGGCGGCTCTCCGGTAGAAGAGGAGACGTTTCAGCGAACGCGGGCAAGAGTCCGATTAAACGTCAATGGAAATTTGCGTTCTTATTTGTAATCGTTTTATCAAATCCGCTTTAATGACGCACAGTTGGCGCTTAAATGAGATGGGCTACACAGGCCCCGCGTACGATTATCGCTACCGTTCGCCGTTATCATCCCGATCGTAAAAACAAATCCAGCTAATCTCTGGACCGTTCTCCATAGCGTCGCGCTGGCCTGGCCAAGAAAAACTCGATGATTTCGGATAAACGGGTCGCGCAGCGATGAAAAATCCTTCAATTTACCATCGACAACGGACGAGCTCCATTATTTCGATAACAACGCGAAATTCCCCTGGCCATACGATTAATTCTGACCGTAGAATTCTTTCGCCCGGTAATTGCGAGAGGAATTGCCCTGTTACGCGAGAAGGTGCTACTGCAGGAGTTTGCATAATTTGACACGGGACTAAAGTTAGGGTAACGTTGCCGCCGCGCTTCTTTAGCGAAAAATGACAAGTGCTAAACGTCCACTTGCGTTTAACGCGTTGCTGAACAGCGTTCTGTGTGTGTGTGTGTGTGTGTGCGTGTCCAGCGTGTATCACATTTAATTTGCTGAACCGTGGGTTAAACGGTATTCATTGCTTCGCTTGGCATCATTGAACGTGTTAGGTTGGCGCTATGCATATATGGCTATATTGCACAAGTGGTTAACAGCATGGAACAAACTGCAATGGATCCTCGCAGCAGGTGTGTGATAAACGAAAAGTAGAAATATCCAGGCGGTTTTCACCCACCGCTAAATTCATTGAAGCCATTCTTGCAAAAATAGAAATACCATCATGCTTAAAAAACGTGTGTTGGATGATACATATGGTAGGGGGATAGAGAGAGAAAAAAAAAGGAAGATGCAGAAAACGACGCTGCATTTAATTCTGCGAGAGCATTTTTATGCGCTCTTCTTTTTTTTTTCCGGATTTGTAATTGGACGCATAATTTCTTGGAGCGCGATAAATTTGGCTAATAGCGTTCTTGCTTATTAGCGCTTCTCCGCTATATTAGTGTTCAATTTGACACTTTTGAGTGATCGATATTTAATTATCCGGAGGTCGCATCGAAAAGCTTTAAAGGTCTCTCTCTCTCTCTCTCTCTCTCTCTCTCTCTCTTTTTTTTGTCTCTTTGTCCAACGGAGTTACATGAAAAACGAGGTTACATCGCTTTTTTCTCGCCGTCCGTTTGACACCTGATCATGTTTTTCTTAAAGAAGATATCACTTTTGGATTCTCCGTCGGACGGAAGAATATTATTTCTCCGGCTCTCGCGGGCAAACACTATCGTTAAAAAATACGAGACATTCATGGTACAACCAAGCAACAGTTTCCGCTTTCACTCTGTCGTACGTGCTTTGTCAGTAGAAAATAAATTTTCTACTTTTACCGGAAATGTTGCTCCTCTAATGTTTTGCGAAAATAGAACAGTTGAGTTTTTTGCAAAAATCTTGTTGCGCACGCGCGCAACAAAATAGAGCCCGCAGCGAGTTCTGTTACGGATGAAATAGGACGAGCAAAGCGATAATTTGCAACGAGATTGTAACGAGTTCGCTGTATGGGATTGCTGTGATTTTACGGAGTTCTTCGGAACCACCGCACTGTTTATTTGTCTGATTAAACGCTTGTAACGGAGTACTTGCGAGGAAAGGACGCGTTGCCCTAGGTAGATCCCCGTCGAATTAGGGCAATAACTTGCTTAGCCCGCTTGTCAAGAGAAGCAGATTTCGCTGTCACACTGGAACCGCAGATCATACGTCGTGGTTAAGGGACCAAGTTCAGATCTAATCAATTCGGTTGTCACGCCGTGCCGAATAATTTTGGTAAGTTTCCCCGGAGTAGCTCTCTGGGAGAACGCTACCGTGTCGTACCTCCCGGGCAAAAGTTCGCCATTACAATCTTAGACTGGCTAGGGAATATGGTTACGCCTTTGGCTTACCGAAACTTTAATAATGCGGGTTGTTCAATCTTGAGAAACTTCCACAGTCTTCCCCACATTTCCTTTCTGTGTACAGATCTGTGTAAGTCGCGCGTCTCTCTCTCTCTCTCTCTCTCTCTCTCTGTATTCCACTCTCGGATACGTATTGATCCGCCGCGGCGGTCATCCTTCAAATAACACCCCCACCCCCAACTCCTTTTTTCAAATCTTAGTCATCGTGAAAATGGAAAATTGGCAAATTGGCAAATTTCCTTGCTTTTTCGGAGTCTCGGATGCTCGGCGAGCGCATCTTCAAAATCCATGCCATGGAACGGTGTGCGTTGATGCCACCAAAAAGCTGTTCGTACAATCGAAGCTCGAGAAAGCTCGCGCCTGATGTTTAATCGTTCCTCCACTTTCTCTCGCCCTCTTTCCCTCATCCCCGTTCATCCGACTGTTTAGGTGAATTAGAGCCGACGGTAATTGAATTAAATTTTAGGATCGAGTAGGGACGGCGAGAGTTGAATATATGAGAAGGGAGAAGAGTAAACCTGACAATGAGCAGTGACCGTACTCTCTGACAATTGCCGTGAGGCATTTCGCGTTTCATTGTTCTACTCGGATACACGTTAATTCGTCATATTTTACAGGAAATCCTTCTATAGCGCGGTACTTTTTCTTGAAAACGCGCTGCAAAAATTGCGACGGTGCGCGGTATGAATTAACCGCGCGTTACGGAAGGCCCCCCCCCCCCCTCCCCTCCCCCTCGTCTTAGCATCAGTTTCTTATTTAAACTTTTTCCCTTGAAATTCTTAGAGCGCGCGAAGGTCTTTTTCTTTTTCTTTTTTTTTTCTTTTTTTTCTTCCTTTTTCTGGTATTTTCGATATTTTCTCGACCAGAGAGTCTTTTAAAAAGAATTTTTGGCGCAAGATCATCTGTACAAATACGCGATGTAAAGTGCCTCTCGCGAGAGCTAGCAAGCTGTAGCTCAATTATATGGAAATCGCGAGGAATGTAATCTCTGAGAGCCGTTTAACATTAGCTCGCGCGAACTTGGCACGACCACCAGACACGGCTCCGGGGGCTTATTCCACGAATAAACTCAACGAAACGCTGACATTGTGTGGATAAATTCTGTTTTAATCGATTTTGATCGCAAGCCCCTTCGTAGTCGTCGGGGGGAGCTTCGGCAGTGCGAACTGGCCTTTATCAAGCGGATCCAGTGGAACTGGAGAAACCCGAAGCTGGACCGATTCAACCAGTTGGCAATCCAGCGGTTATACCGTGGCCTCGCACTTCGATTGTTCGACGGCCTCGCCTTGTTACTAAGTTACAGGAAAGTTTGTCAGGGTTTCCTGGTCGGGTAGTAATTTCGGGCCCGTTGTTAAACTTATTCCCTTTGGTCAGGCTCGAGTGGGTATCGGGGGACGCGTTTATATTTTGTCACAAAGTTTTACCAGGCGGGAGGTTTATACGTTTGCTTTCTCCTTACACAAATCTCTTCCTGCCTAAAATGTTGGAGCGTGTGCGATTGTTCCTCGTGATGTACCGGGTGACAAGATTTAATTGAACGACGACGACGACGACGACTTCTCCGTCCAAGCCAGAAGAGAGGTGAATCGGTTTATAAGCGCAAGACTTCTCCATTATCCAATTATCCGACGAATTCGAATTGCGTCGTGACTCGTGCATTTTAAATTCGTGCATTTTATCTCGGGGTACATATTATCCAATTTAGAAGAATTCACTTGCCTTGATCATACGTCCGTTGGTCATTTAAACAAGCATACTTTATTTTCCACGTATATTTGTCGCCGCGATATTTTGTTGAAAATTTTTAATAGCCGACACGCGTAAATTGCGTTCATTTTAATAAATTCATTCCCAAAAGTTGTGGGAGCATTGCGTTAGTTGGAAGTATTCGAGATAGTAGGCCGGAAAGTTTGATGGTTCGTATTTTTCAGCGAGGAGATAAATTCATGAGGAAATCGCTGCTGTTGGAGAGCAGAAAAATTATTGTCGCGCGCATTAAAATTCCAATTTGAATCAATGAAACCAATACGCGTAGTTTTATTGTAATTAATTAATGCCTATTGTCCAATACTAATATGCTCTTAATGTAATTGTCTTTTTTTTTTTTTTCTTTTTTTTCAATGTTTTATCGTTATATTATCGATCGATGAAATTTATCGGTTCGTTTTATACTGCACGGAATAGTTTTGGCGAGGAGGAGAAGGAGGAGGAGGAGGAGGAGGAACGTCCACCAGTGTTGGAGTGTTTCGAACTCTCTAAGCACCTTTAAATAAAGAAAAGGATCAAGAGTAATTCTTCTTTATCTCTGCTTGATCCCAAGAGCCTTCTTCGCAGTATGCCGTGGGACTTTGTATTAGAACTGCTTCGTACACGGGCATTGACATACCGTCGATCTCCCACTTATATCTGCACCAAGGTCTGCCGCTTCGACTGAACTTCCCCGAACAATAATACGACGAAAACAGATACTATATAGAGCTATCTGCATCCCAACTACCAACATCTGTAAACAATTTTCGACTGTCGCTGGTACCGCTTCCCCACCCAATCACGCGAGTTATGCACTATAAACGCGAGTTTCCGCTCTAAATGCACATTCTACGTAGCGGTCGATGTTTCGAAAATGATACTCGCTTCAAAGAACAATTGATCGAGGAGTGGATATACTCGTATAAATAGAAATTTCCACGGCGAGAATTTCTTAATATTGAAAAATTTCACGGATGTAAAGGATTTGTTGGGTCTTGGCACAAAAGGCGCGCATAAAATTCGGAAAGCTTCTGGTCCGGGTTATTTTTCGAAATATGTTCTCTGGATGCTCCATAAAAGATTTCTGAAAATAGAGTCCAAACGAAATGGAGCGGAGAGTAAATATTCCGGCGAACGAAACACATTCTAAATTCATTGATTTCGGAAAATCTACCAAGTCGAAAAAGGCCATTAAATTTAGACAAATGTGATAGAAATGTGAATTGCAGACGGACTTTTTCTCTCTATCGTTATTTTTCGAGCAAACCGCCGCTTCGTCGAATTACTTTTGCAGTTAAACGCATTCGGCTAACGAGCCCGCTCGTTCACTGTCAGCGAACAGTGGCGATATTAAAAGCGTTTCTCGCTTCAGAAAGAAAAAAAAAAAAAATATATATATATATATAAAAGAGAGCAACCAGCGATACCAACCGACTCGCGCTCCTTAGTACACCGATAGCCGAGAATATTGGAAGGGTTAGAGAATAGCAGCAGGCAAATTATCTCGACTATTCGAATCTGATTTCGCCGAGTAAAATTATTTAATAATATTTTTCAGTTAGATACGCGCGAAATTTGCTTTTTCTTCTTTATCGTTACACGTACACGTGCACGCGGCGGAGGGACAGAGAGCGCAACGGTGACGCGATGAGAATAGTAAGAAGAGGGATAGACGAAACACGGAAGGTACATGCTGTATACGCGCAATACGGCTAGTCCGCATTCGGAGGCGACGAGAAATATTTTCGCGGCTTGAAAAAAGTCCGCGTGTAACCTCGGAAAGTGTTCCGTCGTCGCCGGATGACAAATCAGGCAGACACAAGCAAGCACGTTCCAACCATACGCGATCTCAAGCTTATGTACACACGCGCGCGCACACACAAATACACGCGCATAAGAATTGAACGGACGAAGACGTGGGAAGGCAGCGGCGAATGCTGCTTGCAAAACGTGGAACACAAACCTATACAGGGTGTTCGAGAAATTTCTTGAAAAAGTGTGCAACGCTCTCGTCGTGCCATAAATTTCGATGAAAGCGAGCTCTCGCGATTTCTAACCGACGATCAATGGTTCGCGAGCGAGTTGGTGGTAGCTCCTCGCGATCGTATCCGCACGCGCGCGTCCATCGACGTCTCTCAAATTTTCTCTTCGAAACGGCACACGCGGGCAGAGCAAAGTATTTTTTTCCACGAGAACTCGTGGATGATGAGAGCGACGATGCCCGTCGTCGCGCAATCGTTGCCGCCGCGCGTACTTCTCAAACATCCTGTAGATTTTCACGAATGAATAAAATCGAGCAGGCGCAACAGAGGCGTCTATCGAACGGTGCAAACTTTTTCCGCCACGTTGAATAACGCTGACAATAAAATCGATGTGTTCGCACCAAGCCCCGAAACGTCTACCTTTGCTACGATAAAGAGACGTCCATGAGAGGTAGTGAAACAGTCGGTCCGCGACGAATCGAGTGGTTGCCATAAAACCTCCGGACCGACGAAAAAAAAGATGTGCATGCTCCGGCTACTACTAGCACCGATCGAGATATATCCGAATATCGTCGACGACGGAAATTCAATTTCAGGGATCGCCGCTGCCAGCGGCAGCGAGATTAACCGTGCGGCAGCTCCTCCCCCGCGTTACACTGACTAAATCGCAAAAATGAATTAATAACGAAACTGACTCGAGCCGTTTGATTTAAGGCGCTGTTGAAATAAACGACGACGGTATCGCGCTTCATCTCTCTTCCATTAAAGCTCTCGAAGAGCAAGAGCGAGATCCCATTAATGATTTCTGACTATGGAGTGATATCAACGCGCGCGCGCGTCAGGCATTTTTTTTTTCAATTCTCTATACAGTTCCCGCTGACTTTGACACAATCGTGTCCTTAGGCGACCGAATGCCGAAAACAATGGTTTCCCGCGAAAATCCTAGCTTCTCCGGTCTTGCGAGGGGTTTTTCGGAATTTTATTCTCGAAAACGTTGCGAGCATGAGTGCATCTTCCTGTCTAGTGATTTTATGGCATTGAAACCATCGGAGGTCGTATAACTTGACGATAGCGATCGTCAAAGCCGATACTGCATTTTAGCTTCCGATATTTGACGTATCCTGCAACCCGATACCGGAAGACGCATTGACATTGATATACTGAACTCGTATGAGACAGCCTCGTTTATGTTTCCTGCGCATAGGCGGATCTCGTTAAATTTCAAGTAGTTTTGGATATCTAAATTCATCTAGCACGCGTACCGAGGAAACTGGACTACCGGGAGCCATTCGATGTTAGAAACTCCTCGCACGATATGCATAGAATGACCCAGCCAGCCAGCCACAAAAGGAACCTACGATTTACTAAGATCACGCCTGCTTGGCTCTCGACTCCTCTCTCTCTCTCTCTCTCTCTTTCTTGGAGAGACTCTCCAGTATTTTTGAGTACTCGACCTGCGTGTAATCCAATTCTTCGCGCGTTTCTTCCTCAGCTTCCTTAGTTTCTCCATTGAGACAGGACGATGGATAAAATGATAAACGTTAAAGAGTTCGTCAGGCGTAAACGTCACAAACGTTTCGGAGTAACATTTCTCTCGCATCGTTTATTCATCCTATGATTCCTCTCTGGCGGTTGAGAAGCGTACGGAAGGTAATCGATGAGCACTGCTGCAAGAGGTATCGGCGAACTTCCGCGTCACCGAACAGCCAAAGAGAGCTAGTTTCACAGTTTTAACGATTGCCATCCTTACTTTGTCAATCGGGTGCGAGGTTTCACGCTGGAATGACTTTTCAACTCAATTTTATTATGCTAACTGCGCGCTCGTCTCACTGATTCGCCTACTCTCAATTATCCTTCGCGTTATTGTCCATAAGTTTACAATTGTGTATCGCGATGAAAAGTTTCAGGATTTGTTTTTTTTTTTGTCTTTTTCTCTTTCTTTTTTCTAGAAACATCCGAGGAGACTGTGCATATTCGTAAATCAGAATTTTTTTGCAAATTATACGCGCGCGCGCGCGTGTGTGTGTGTGTGATATATATAGCCTCCGTAGATAATATCCAGTGACATATTCAAAGTTAATCCGAACAGCAGGAATAGATAATATCTTTTACCAACTAGGTGGGATACCTATATCTGATGTTGGTAACTAGATGCAGTTATTGAGAACGAACGTTGTAAATCAAGTTATCCCACCACAAATTGTTCATAAGCGGGTCACGGAAACAGAGAGTCGCTAACAATTTCGAAACGCGGCTATTCCGACAAGTTTCTGACCATCGCAAATAAATACGCGGATATTCGATTTCAACAATGGCGTTAATCCGATTTTATTTCAATGTTCTATTATTTCGCACTCGATGCACGAAATGAAAGGAAAAGTAATAGAATTTGGAAAAAAAAAGCGAAAAAAAAACGAAACTTTTCGGAATTAAACGTATATAATATTTCACCCGTAGCTACTCCGGGGTTTAATGCGAATTTAAATTGTTCTTACAGCAACACCTTTTTTTAATCGATACTTGATAACTCCTTTTTTCCTCATTACTCTTTTCTGCTCGAGGTTCGTCAGTTTTAGCATGGAATTTACTTCACATTTAAATTTACCGATGTAATTAGGTGAGAGTTGAAAATGACTGGTGCGGTTTTTTGGTTAAGTTTGTGGTTAACCACTGGAGCTGGTTCTCATGGCTACACGTTTGCTGTGTTGCCTTATTGCCAAGTTGGCCCATTAGCTACTAGAAAACGCATACGGCATACAAACTACCTCATTTACTTTTAAATGCTTACTCCGAAAAGGCTAAATTCCAAATGTTTTCCATTATCTCTTCGATTTTTTGGGGAAAAAGTCGTTTTCTCTCCGGAGATATTCCCCCATCCATGAAAATAAGAAAAACCACTACTACTCTAACAAGTGTCTGCTTAGTTCTCGGATACTACACGGAATACTTCCAAATTATCCATTAAACGGTTATGGATCTTATCTACTAAATTTAAGTGCAAATCCTGAAATTCAAGATTGATGCTGAGTAGGTCTTACACTACTATGAAAATTTTATCATCGTTTGAGTGGCCAATTTTTATTTTATCGAATTAAGTGTCGTAAATTTGTTAACGGCTTTAATCCTCAGATTTCCAGTGACTTTCTTATAGAATCATAAATGGCGAAATGCAGTTTTTATGAGAAATTTCACAGAAATTTATTTTACCCATACAAGATTATCGCTAAACGATAAACAATTTAATGCTGGAGCGTGTAATACGTTACACGCTTTTACAACATAATTTCGTACTGCAATTTTATGTTGTAAAATACTTTTAATTCACTGTCTTTATGTATTTTATTAATAGATCACTCTGATACCTCCATATGACATTTTTCACTTTACTCGGACCGCTTTGCGCTTAAACCAGATGGTTCCCGATGGAAAATGGCCAACTGCTAATGGGCGTTTAAGCAAGTGCCAGTCGATTTCCTTCGGTACACTGACCAAACTCTATTATTTCAAAGTGACGTTAAAATTCGAATTTACAACGTCTAGATACCGCCCTAAATTTATATTCTCGTCACCTGATCCCACCTGCTACGCAACACAGTTTCTACAAAGAATTATCGCTTACCCGTCGATACTACCCCAGGTCACTTGAAATATATATCCCCATAAATTGATTAGAGGTGACAGACCAAGCTACACATTACCCCAACTTTATTGCGATAAATTCATTTTCGCTGAAACTGAAACTGTTTTGCCATATGTCAAAGCTCAGACCTTTCTTCTTTTTTTTTTTCTTTTTACAAGTACAACTGAACGCAAATAATATCCGCTAATAAATCATTCGTTTTCATTAAAATAATTCGATAAATCACCAACTTAAATAAACTCCGATAATAAATCATCACTTGATTCTATTGAAATACATTGATCAATTAAACTCTTTTTACTCGCGTGCCTTTTGTCGGGATAAATTTTTCGTTTAAATACATTTAGGCCCGTGAATTATAAAATAATGCGCAACGTTAGGATTCTTTCGGGCCGATTGATCTCGTCGATTGATCTTTGGAGTAGTAGTAGTAACACAGGGGAAAATCCGTAAAAAATAATAGGAAAACTGTGAAAAAGTGGCAATATATAATAAATGGCCATTTTTATTAAAGAGGATAGACTCGTAGCGTAATATTCGAATGGCTAGTGCTGCTGCGCCAAATCGATTTATCATAGCGTTCAATCTATCGTGGAATCCTGGACTGTAAGGGGAAACATGTCTCATTCTGTATCCCATTCAGCCTAGCGAATCTCTCCATTAAAGGCAAGCACCATCGATTCGCAAGAGTTGACACTGCAGTAACAAGTCACGTTTTCCTACATTCTGTTGAAAGAAATGATTCTCCCAGAATTAGGTTTGCCCCCCCCCCCCCCCGATCGTCGTTTCGTCGAAGTAATCGTGTTTTCAGGAATTAGGATTAAAACCACTCTCTTAATATTGAGATACTCTTCGGGATAGGGGTTGGAGGAGGAGATCCATCGATTGGAACTCTGAGCTCTCTCTCTCTCTCTCTCCGGTATGCGAAATGGAGAAAAATATAGTTCGAACGCTGATAATATGGCGATGCATCACATTTGCGACGGCCGGCTCCATTTATAATACAAGTACGTCCTTGCTGTCAATTTTCTTCCTACGTTTTACAACACCCTGCATGTTCCCAGCTTTTTCCATTTTTGATTGATTGGCGGAACACGAGTTTAGGTGAAAGACATCACTTCTGAATCATTACTTTCGTAGAGCCTCGATATTTCCGAATTCTCGCGAGCCATCCCATACTTTTCGCGCCATCCATAGAATTTCTCCGTCAGATTTTAGTTTTGTTTGTTCGCTCGCGTTGGTTCGCGAAACTCGTTCCCGTGAAAAACTCGCTCGATGAAGTTTATTGTGGAGGAGGAATTTTTTAATTTATGTCACGAGCGCATTATGAATGGTACTCGTGAATAATGATCTTATAACGAGATAGCGATACTCATGTAAGTGGATTACGCGGTGGGGTGCTCTTTGTCTCGCAGAATTCTTTCGCGGGCCAAAAGGAGAGTTTGGGTCCGGAAAGTTTGTAACGTTGCGACGCTTGATAATGGATAATGGATGAAGAATAATGCCGGAGTCAATCACTTCCGTCTCCTTTGTGTCGATATCCTCGAGTGCTTTGACCGAACTTTCAACGGCAGGCTGCGTTATAATTTCTGCCCGGCATCTTATCGGGTCTCTCCGGACCAACGCACACACACACACACACAGAGAAGAGACTATTTCGGCCGCCTTCCCATAAATATTTTCGGCTAGATCATCATCCCCGTCTTAACACGCTAATCCGGCCAAATTCGCTGGATGTAATTATCTCGACATCGAAAATCGATTAATGAAGCCCGGCGCCATCGAAAGGCGCGCATCGATTAAACGAAGACTAAAATTAACTTCTGAATTACAACGTCTCTCCTCTGATAATCCATGAATCTCCGAACGTGTGCGACGGTATATGGAATTGAAAGGGTTCGCGCGCTTAATATTTCGAGCAACTTATTTGTACAACGGGGGACGTAGGAGCGTGAATTTAGGGTTTTCTAGTTCGGAAATAAAGCTTTCCTGGTAAATGGTTTCGGTGATAAATATGAGCAAATAGGAGAATAATGGCTAATGGGGAAATGATGTAATTTTGCAGGTGCTTTTAGCGTAACAAATGCGGGGAGGTGGATGAGCGCGTAGATGGGTGGAAGATGAACAGTTGGTTCCTCTCGAGGTAGTTTGCCATTATCGTTGGTTACCGTCGATAGGCTCCCGTCTCAATTCACGCGATCGGCCTACGGCATTAGTGAATTCGTAATTGAAATATTAATTTACGATGGGTAACGAGCAGCTAGTAATTAACACACTCGGTCGGAGAATGCACGCGTTGCTGCTATAACGCAGCCACATTACATAAATACACGGCTTTGCTCTGCCCGCGACCAGATCATAATGGCTCAAGTGTACAATTCGGCCATTATCCATGCGCGATGCCGGTATTTACATTGAAAATCCAGGGAATTGTTGCGCGCTCCACTCGCCGCTAACAAAAATCCTCATAATTTCACAGAAAAACAGCTAGGAATGCAAAACGCTTGCCATCCCATCTCGTCCCATTTCATTTCATTTCATTTCACGGTTATTATTAAAATATCTTGACGGATCTTCGACGCTAATTTCGATTGTTTAATGGAGAATGGTATGAGTTTTTTTGTTTTTTTTCTCTTTTTTAAGAATCTCCCTAATGGATGTGAAAGATGGCTCGCTATATAGTTTTATTGGCGCCTCTCCTCCCTTTGCCATTCGGCCGAAATTACAGCAATGAGCTTCCTATGAACGCTGCTAGATTAAAACTGAATGACAATCGTTCGCGCAAACGGCATTCGCTTACGATGCAATCAAGAGGACTACGTTTCCACGAACCGTGGCGTGTATTCAGCGCTAATTACAAGTATTTTACCGTATAATCGAAGGCATATTAAAGTCCTCTCTAGCACATGCCACGCGAGACTACAAATAAAGCGTGCGCAGTGGCGGAAAGTAAAATGGCGTTCGTATGAAGAAAATGTCGCGAGCATCAGGGGTGGTGGTCTCTACGGTGACTGCGGATCAGGAAGAAAGGGAGGAAAAGCAATTAGAGAGAAGGGTGACTGAATAAAACAATTGTCGCTTTTTCTAAGAGCGGTTCAGTCATTAATCACGGGAAACGCAGTAAACAGTTAATCAGCGCATCCTCCGGGTGGATGTAGAGAAAAAGTGTCCGGAAATCCCAGCCGTTGACACTTCTTTATAAATTGGCGCGCATCGAGGTGAAGCATCGATTTGATCGGTCGTGCATTGCACGTAGAAAAGAGAGGGGGGGAGGGGTAGAGAGGAGAGGGGCACAATGGATATCAATCTAGGAGCAGGTGGTCAGAGTATCCACAAACAACCTAGCAAGAATTTATACATCCGATGTCGCTGCTATTGTTTATCTCCTGTGTGGGCCCCCGCCGGATTTACCTCTCCGTGTAGAATTTTTTTCCATCCGGAAGTATTTATTCATGAATCCGGAATGACAATGTAGCCGCAACGTATCCGCTTTATGCGATCGAGTGCATCGCCCCAGCAAACGTTACATCACCGCGATATAACGTTGTTTTTCTACCTAATTCAAATGTAAATCGTATTCGTGTCCCGGCGCGGTTGATAAAAGGCGCATATTTTTGGCATTTTCAAATTACTACTACCATCGCTGTTAGCGCGTTACTACCGTGTACAGAGCTCCGCACCGACGTAGTTGGTTAATTCTCCGCTAGCGACGAATCTACTTGTTCGTGGCCCGATTTTCACTCTAATGGAATTTCGAGAAGAATCCACGAAAAGCTCAGTGGTGACGGTGGTTGTGGGGTGGTATCTTCTAAACTGAAAAATATTTATATCGAAATGTACATTCCTATGTGGAATGTTAAAAATGACCACCGATCTCTCTCTCTCTCCGTGGCATTCGGTTTGAAATATCAAGTATTTCAATTTCTTGGAGCGATTCTTACGCGATTTCCAATCTCGTAAGCTAGAGAATGTAATCTGTAAAACAGTGAAACTTATATATCCAGCCATCGTGCCATCGACTTCCACTGAAATACATACAGATATAAATGCTACTTGAATTTGAATTGCAAAGTTTCCACGGAGAAGTGGACATTCGTTCTTCTCTCGGGCTTATAGTGAAATATCGACCCCATCGATAGACAGCACCGCCTTGAATGGTCTATTCGAGTATTTTCTGTTTTGCGCTCCAGAGTCATCCACCTGGAAAGCTATGAACGTAATATTGAGATATAAAGTAGGAATCGAAACGTGGAACGATTATAATTCCGCTGAAATTTTCAAAGGAATTGTAGAAAGAATCGCGGAGAGATCGAGAGAGAGAGAGAGAGAGAGAGAGAGAGAGAGAGAGAGAGGGAGAGATAGGAATTAATAAACATTTCTTTTGAGAGATAATCGAGAAAGCTTTGGTATGGATGCAGTGGATGAGAGTAAAAACTATCTTGGCAGATGAACGCGTGACGTTGCCAGAGAAAAATAGTCGAGAATAATCGGCGTGCTAGCAGATGTTACGGAAAGGAAAACGCCGAAGAGTCGAGGCGATCTCGTAAAAACGACACGTGGCATAGCGAAAGAGTGGGTGGGGGTGGGTGGGAGGTATTATTCTCAATTTATCTGGTAGCCACTTAGCTTCGTCTACTCGATGGCATCGGCTCTCAAAGGAATAGTCGTGCCAGCTGGCTTCGGATCGATACCGGTTTCAACGTATTTCACGTATTCCATCCTATCCGTGACACTACTTTGATAATGAAACTAACATATTATTGTCACTTAAGGCAAGAGTCGAATGACAAAAAAGTCCTCCCGAAGCTCCGCTGGCTTTTCCTCCGGCGCTTCTTACTCTCCAGCGCGTTTGGAGATTCGGAGATTCCCGTGACAATGATTGAAACTGGATCATGGATCAATGGCGATAATTAATATACATGACTTACCACTACCAGCAACACCACCACCACCACCACCACCGGAGACGAGATATTGATTCTCGTGCATTCGGACCTATTTGGAAGCGTCCATGTGCAGCGATTTTGATCGAATCAAATATAGCGGGTTGTGCCAACAAATTGCTTTTTGAAATCGAAATTCGTGCATGTCAATTTTGTTATTTTATTAGCAGGCGAGCACTTTGAAAAGCCGTATATATTAGCCTATTAACGAAATACCATCGATATAAATCAGCAGGAAATGCGTTACCGCGGACAGCGTATGAATGTATTTCTAATTCATAACGCGCGAGACTGCGATCCGAGAAGAGAGGGTTTTCTCGAGGGGGTTGCGCTTAGACGGGGGTTGAAGCGAGACTCGTGTTCCCGCCGCTAATTAATCGATGATCCCCCCTCCCCCGCGAATTCTCCACGAATCTTTGGGAGATTTCTTGAAATCCGATTTGAAGAGCAGCGGCGGATCGATAGGGAGGGAGGGAGGAGGCCGGACGAATTTCTCATTCCAGCGAGAACGTATTCCATTCTGTCTCCGACACCGGTTTGATAATAGTCCCGACATATTTATGGCGTTTTAACGACTCCCATGACCAGAACCCCGTCGGATCGTTTATTGCGGACTCTCGTAAACTTTTCCCGCCCAGTCCGGATAACGAGGGGGGAAATCTTCTGTACAACGACTGGAACATTCATTTTCGATTTAGGCGCGTGTGCGTTCGTTAATTATATTTCGCGGTAAAACCACCCCTCGACTGACACCGGATGAGGGATGAAAGGCTGAAGAAAAGGAAGAAAAATGCAGTAGCCGCGAACCGTCCGAGTTAAGAAGAGCCAATCGAGCAGCGATAAACAGTGCTAGGCTGGAATTACCACCCCCGAAGGGATCCACGGAAAACAATCGTGCGGTGGTCGTGGCAATTTTCAGCGCTTGCCACTGGATAGTAGTAGCAGCGGTGGTGGTAGTGGTAATAGTAGCTGCTTCTCGCTACTACTCGTAAATTTATCTGGAAGACGTGACGTGTGTTTGACCGCAATCTTTGGAATCAGGAGCCGACGATGCTTTCTCGATAAGCCGAGATTACGAACAAGTCGGACGCATTAAACCACCGGAGCAGATGGTGCTCACGGTTTGTAGGTACCTAACGTGCCCGTCATTTCTTTTCCCCGAAGAGAGAGGAGAGAAGAGAGACGAGAGAAAGGGCTACGCGCGCCACGTTCTCTCAAGCATTATATTGTACTTTGAGAACTCTAGCAGGTGATTCACGTTCAGCTGACACCGAGAGTGGAGAGGAAGGAGAGGAAGGAGAGAGGAGAGAGGAGAGAGAGAGAGAGAGAGAGGCGGTAGTTCTCTCGATACCCCAGCAGGCCTCCCTGTTCTCACTGATAGCTTACCGATATCCGTGTATATTGTATATCTGTATATCGCACGTGTATCTGCATATACTGTATATGAAGTGCATGCATATATAGATATATAGAAGATGGTACATAAGATCACGACACCGGAAGGCATCGCGGGGGGATATTATTGCGCCGGCGGAACACAAGAAATCACTTAGTAGCCGATTCCAGTGGCAAGTTGACTTTTGTGGAAGCAGGTTCCTTCGCTGCCGCAAACTGCCACTCGCTTTTGCTAGTTTCCATAAAATCGGAAGAAACTCACTCGTCGACTACTATCGCAGCTGTAGCTTTCGACGCCCTACCCTCGTCGACTTGCTCAAGTTCCTCTGTCTCTTCTACGTGTATTCTATAGGGCTTAGTTTATCGATGCGCACCTTACCTTACCGGGAGGGAGAGAGAGAGAGAGAGAGAGAGAGAGGTCTCTGCTTTCTCGTAAACTAAATTCCATCAACTTTCCTAGGGTCGATCGGTGGTGATGGTGGTGGTGGTGGTGGTGGTAGGCCCTTGTTGCTTGTTCTCGCGTTAAATTAATGCATTCGGTCATTATCGCTAATGAATAATCCATTAATTTCATGAATTACTTTGATCGAGTCGTCATTACCGACAAATGCCTGTGTTTGCTAATCAAATTGCAGGGATAAAGGAAAACGATAGTGCGGCGAGGGATCAACAGAATCGGGGAAAAGTAAAAGATCGACATAGTTTATTTTATCGGTTGACGAGATTAAGTTTATTCCCACTAATGATGCCTCGTTCCCTGATCGAACTAAATTAATTACACACACGCAGCCCCCACCCCCCCTCTCTCTCTCTCTCTCTCTCTCTCTCTCAAGTCACTAGCTAAGGGTTGATGGCTTCGTTATCGAAGCTTACCTGGAGCCAAAGCAGTCGGCAGCGCGTTGCTGGAATTCAAGAAAGTAGACACTCGGGAGGAGTTCTCGTTGATTGACAAATCGAACCACCGACAAACCAGAAGCGTCTCGGTATTTTACTTCGATCGCTGCACCCCCCCCCCCCCCCCTCCCTTGCTGCGGTATCTCTCTTCCGTCTCTCGTCCGTGCGCGAAATAGTGCAAACTCAAATTTACTCCTCCGCTCATTCGTATTTATATTTTTACATACGCGTCGGATCGAGCGAATCGAGCGAGTTCGAGGTCAGGCTGTCGCGCACACAACTCTTCCGAGGATACGTGAGTTCGCATTCCAATCTCTGGCAGAGACACGAGGGGGTCGAAGATGTACAGCCCGTGGCAGATACCGAGTGTCCGAGGTCGCGGGGACCTGGAAGACCGCCGAGTGTACTTCCAGGGACTCGGTATCTGTCGCCGGCTATACTCGGACCTTATCTATCCGAAATTCGATGCAGAGCAGAGCCAGAGCAGAGCCAGAGCGAGATTTGCTGAAAGCTGGAGTTCTCGGTACTCTTAGATCACGCGATTACCGCGCGGACACAGAAAGACTTCTACTAAAAGCTGCCGGATAAAGAGTGGAAAAAAGAGCAGAATGAGGAGGAGAAGGATCGGGCCAAACATCTCGAGGAGGGGAAGGGGTGGCGGCACTCGGAGGCCAACATTTTCCACGCGATCCTCCGCTATAACCGAGATATCTTTGGGCGGATATATCGCCTCCTTGAAACATAACGACGCCGTTACCAGACACTTCGGAACTGTCTCCGCAACGCAACGTCCTCGACGTAAAGCTCCTGGGGAAAACCGGCAAACAGACTTTTCTCACGCATCCGCGATAATACGCGTGACGAAAGTCGATAATATTCGTTTTTATCCCTAATTTCTCTCTTTCACCGAGCGACGCTCGAGCGAGTATCGTTCGGGGCTACATCGCGGTGAATTACACGAAATTGGGTCTTGACGGTTCGGCTAATCGACGAAATGAAGGGAAACCAGGTTAAATTGAATAAATACAGGGGAGGCAAGGCGGAGTCGATCGTGTTTTCCTTTCGGGTATCGGCCGGAAGAACATTTCGCTATTGGGATTCTTCTCGCGCTCTGGAGAGACCTACGCAAATATCTGCTATTTCAATAATTTCCCATTTCCCGCGGCAAATGATGCGTTCTGCCTTTAGGCCCCGTGTGACTCTGTCTTTTTTTTTTTTCTTCGAGTATTTTACGTAGGCCACCGTGAAACTTCGAGAGCGCTGTTTAAAGCATATCTAATAGTTAACTTCAGCAGCAGCCCCTTTAAAACTTGATTCGAAATTCTATACGCAACTTCATTTACAGCTCGACTCGTATTTATTTCTCCGACGTTGTTGCTGCTGCTGCTGCTGTTGCTGTTGTTGTTGTTGTTGTTGTTGTTGCCCATAGCGGAACCACTTCCCTCAAATAGAACTCCGCAAACACTTTATTTAAAAGTGCAGCCTGTTAATTTAATCTGTTCCACCGACTCTCTCTCTCTCTCTCTCTCTCTTCAAGGTGTGGAATTTTCTGTACGAATATGGCCTACATTTTCCACATCGCTCAGCTGTGACATCGCTCCGTTCTGAATTTCATCGATTTTCCCCGGTGTTTTAATTTAATTTTAGCAACTCGATTGTTACCCCTGACCCATTGAGTCTCGGGGCGAATGCGTGACTCCGACGAAAGTATAGAGACAAGTGCACGGGATCGTCGTTTATAGGATGAAATAGTTTGGCGCAATTAGTTGCACGTGCCACTCTGCCAAGTTGCGGAGAAGAGCGAGCTGCTGAAAAAAGTGGTATCGTCTCTTTTTATCCATTAACGTTCGCCGAGTGACACGGCAAGTCATAAATAGATGTTCGATGATACTCGAAGTAAAACGGGGAACGTGACTGAACAATAATCTTTCTCCAAGTTTTCAAGGAGCTCCTCCGAGATACTTGAGTTTCTGGTAGAGACTGACACTACTTTAAGCTACGGTACATGCAACGTATGCTTTAGTTTTATATGTAAGGGAAATCTGCGGTATACGCATACGTGTACAAAGCTGAGAGAGAGAGAGAGAGAGAGAGAGAGAGAGAGAGAGAGAGAGAGAGAGAGAGAGAGAGAGAGAGCGAGGGAGAAAGAAGATACAACAGATATTTTTAATGACATTAAAAGCACATCAAAGACTCCCTGTGAAGTCTCTTGATAGTTTAATCCGTTATTCCATCAGTATGTAAACCAGTCTATTAGCACAATAAACTTCTAAACCATTGTCGTTTATTAATATTTCATATTGAACTGCTTATGATTGAAATTTGCATAATCCCTCGGGGGGAGAGCCTTTTATTAATTAATTAGTTATTAACGATGTAACATGAACGAGCGATATTTCATTCGGTTACCGGTAGTAAATAGTTCTGGAAGAACTAACGATGTTTAATTGACCGGCTAATGAGAAATTGTAGTGCTAATTTGTTAGTTGGTTTTCGGTTCTATTTGGGAGCGAACGGCACCACCACCGACTTGTTGTCACTTTAACGAAACGATTTACTTGGCTATTGGCACAGGGGAGAAGTCATTTTCCTTGCAACCGCACGATAATTGGCTGGTGCCAGGGCAAATGCAGGGTGTGCAGCTGGCTCGTAAAGAGAGAGAGGCCCGAGCTATTACTATATTCAGGCTGGGAAAAATTGCGGATGTCACGCTGCAACGTTTCCAGACACACGCTTTTCCTCGTATTCTTGCAATAGCTCGCCTGGGTGTCGTAGAACCTGCGAAGTCCTGTGCGGAAGGACGATAATGTCCTGCATCCCGGCAACGAGAGAGGGAGAGAGACCGAAATATGCACAGGCTTCATTCCGAAAGAGAAAGAAATCCTACTTCCCATTAAAAGGAAACGCCCGACTAAATGGGCAAGGGAGAGGAAGCTCTTTCCCTTTTTTGCTAATTTACTAAAGATCCATCTTATTTCAATTCGCAGTTTCAGGCGCAATCAAATGGATTGGCTATTTTTACTTCCCCCCCCCCCCCCCGAGTGATTTTAGTGGTCGCTTTTTTGATGGCTTGACTAATTGTTGCATAGACTCGCGTTCATTACTTTGATTGGGTTTACACGGTCTTGCGCTTCTGACCAGAGTTTGATTGGCTAGGTTATAGGAGTCTCTCCCCCATCTCCTCTCTCTTTCTCTCTCTCTCTCTCTCTTCCTCTATCTCGATAAAGTTTTTTCTAAAAGATTTTTTCCAGTTGTTTCAATGTTTTTTATTTTTTTTTTTTTTATTTTGATATTTTGCCCAGAATTCTTTTTAGTATTTTTAGCGAATTTCTCCAGAGTGAGAGGGGGGGTTGTTCGCGCGGTGGCTTTCGGCCATGGGAATGTTCACTTTTAATTCTTGAAAACATATTCGGTTATCCCAACATTTAGTTGTTACACAAGACTTCCAATTGTAAGTCAAAGTGATCCTAACACTCATAGTAGTTAGACATAGTTCTGCCTGCAGCTTTCAAAATATGGAAGACAATTGCTTTGCAAGAATGAGCGTGGTATCTCAGGTGCAGCGAGAAACTTACGAAGGAAAGCCAGAGAGTGTTTCTAGAACTTGCAGCAGTTAGACATCGTTACTAGTCAATGTTTCAAAAATAGGGAGTTCGCTTACCTCGTGGAAGATGTTGCGAAATTAACAATGGAAGGAATTTCAACATTGTTGCAATAAGAATATATGCCAGGGGGCAGTTAAAGAAAATTTATTTCTCCGCGAGGTTCGCGAAATTTACTGGAAATATTCTGCAGATTTTCCGGGAAAGATTTCGGGAGAAATTGCTCAGATAAATTTTTCTAAACCCTCCGTGTTCACCGAAAATGATTGAGCAATTTAATTTCGTTTATATTCTGCTTTATGCATTGTCTAATTTTTTCTCTATGCGCTTTCCGTATTTGTACAACGTTAAAACAGGCACCACCGACGAAATTGGATCTTGTATGACATTCCGCCAGTGCCCTTGCAATTGTAGTACGAGATTGCATTTATTTAAACCCGCACATTTCACTTAGTGGCTCTTGTATCTTCGCGGGCATGTTTCTAGAATTGCAGCATACGACTTTCTAGCAATCTCTTGCGTGACTCAGATGTTTGTCCTTTTATATTACCTTGGACAACATAAAATTGTGGTCAGCAGCACCAATGGGCTTTATGCTTCGTACATATATACACGATGGAGGAGCAAGCAATTTTATTCTTCTTCAATTCTCCTATAGAATTAAGTCAATCCAAACTCGACTTACTCGACCATTACTCTCGTAGCGTACCCTGAGAGTAATTAAGCGAGCGAGTCTGACGCTCTAGTCTTATTTTTCTTCATTTTCTCCATTCACGAGTCCTAAGTGAGAAAAATCTAGAACCACGTGCACAATACTTTTCGATATATCAGTCGAATTCCCCGAATTCTTGTAAAACTGATTTTTCCCGATTTTCATCGTGCCGCTTTATATTGGTTGGCGCTGCGGCCAAAACTGAGGTCAGATTTAGCGCGTAGTTTGCATTTGAGAAAACAAAAGAACTTCCGAAGCATTAATAAAAGTGATCACGGTGGATCGAGCTTTATTTCGCTGTCGACGTAATTCAGTTCTCACGCCGTTATTTAATCATAGGTTACTTTGGCCGCTCATATTCAGGCAGGATCCTCAAATAAGGATGGAAAAACCGAGATAAATTCTGTAGGTCAACGCAGAAGTTAATTGAAAAACAGGAAATTAAATTTTCCTCTTTGCGATGCTTGTTGAGGGGACTACCATCCCTCTGTACACGAACAACCCCTACACTGACCGACAATCGAAATAGTCCCTACTTCGATTATCGGTTAATTCCTTTCCCACTCGCGCATGATGTCATATAATTTCTTTAATTCTTTATTGTACAATCTATCGATTGTACGCTGAAGAAGGAGAGATAGATGGAGAACATACTCCATGTAAAAAATTAATTTTACAATAGCACGGGAATAATGTTAGCACGATTATATTTGCAAATGTGAAGTGTTATGAATAATAGGTGGGGCTCCCATTATCTAACCCGTTCGTAAAATAATACCAAAGTCAAAACGAAACGGACACTAGTACATTAAACAAGATCTTCGTGTCTCGTAACCTTACGCAAAAGTTACGCGATGTGAAATATGCAGAAGCATTACGCTGAAACTGCTAGGCAAAGAGAGAGAGAGGGGTGAATAATTTTTGCAAATGTCAAAACTTTATTTACGTAGGAGGATGTTGAATCGCGTAAAAAAAAATAATGTGCATCTGATTTCTTTTTACAGGTTGCTCTTGTGTTGTGTTTAGCAGTGCGGATAGACCGCAAGGTGGCACTTTTAGGACTCCCCGTTTCCCGAAATCGTATCCACCGAATATCGATTGCCTCCTTTATACATTTACCGGTCAACCCAACGAAATCGTCGAATTGGAGTTCGAGCATTTCAACGTCCGTCGCGTGGGCTCCGAGTAAGTAAATCTTTCACTCTCACTTAAATAATTCCTCGATTGGTTTAAACATTCATTTTAAGCAGTGTGTGTATCCTATAGAAGCGGAACCGAGTCGATTTCAAGCATTAAATATGATTGGAATGGACGTCGAGAACGTTGAGAAGCGCGCGTTCGAGCGAAAGAAATAATTGAAGATTTCAATATTCGTAGTCGACTGCGACTGAATAAATAAAAATCAATATACGGATTTCTCTCTGCCATAACAAATTATTAAATAAAATCGGCCCCATAGAACGCTGTGTTTAAAATACGTTTGAGAAGAGCGACAACGACGACGACGACGGTGTTCCTATCGTTTTTAAAGCGCGCGACGTTGCCGAAGAAATAATCGAAGCTTCCAATATTCGTCATGATCCGTGATTGCGATCGAGTTATCCGGCAAGAACCCCGTGAATTCTTGGAGGGCTCGAGGAATTTTCCAGTTTCATCGGTCTTCTTTGAATTTCGATGGCGATCTCATCCTCGAGGGGTTTTCGACCAATTTTATTTCATGCATCGAATATGTAATCATTCCGGACGTGATATAGTTTTACGAGGAGTCGACATCTAACCGGACGTGTCCCGTGGAAAGCTTCTTCTCTTCCATGGCCTTCGACTTTCTTCGCGAGTCCAAGTATAACTTCCTCATCGATTGCTCACGGGGGGAGGGGGGAGGACATTTATTAACAGTACCCCTCCGCCGCCAATCCTGGATCGTCCGAAGATCCTCTTAATGAGTTTCTTAAAAACCTCCCTGAAAGATTTTCCCCGGATTCTTTCGCGAGATTCCACCTCCATCCGTCCGTCCGTCCGTCCATCCGTCCGTCTAACCGTCAATTCTTCTCGTAAGAATTTTCCCCGAGAACTTTGCTGGGAAATATCCTTCGAGAATTATTTTTCGCAGTTTTCTCGCGATCTTTGTTTTTTCTTATTTTCTCCATGAGTTTACAGAGGGAATTCCGAGTGACGGCTTTCCGTAAATTTCTGTGGATTGAAACAAATTTAGCCGGAGCGCGTAAAGTCAACAGGCAACCGGACGCGAGCGAGGAAGCTTCCTGCCTTCCGTAACAGTGTTCACGTGAATTGAACCATAAATTAGAGGCTGTAAAGCGACGTGCGTTGGATCTTATTCATGCCGTGCGTTGTCTCAGGAAATCAGCCTTGTCTTGTCCATGGCTATTAGAACGTAACCGTGTCGTGTGTGTTAAATTATACTGATGCATTTACGCGCGCGTACGTATGTCCCTAGATCAATAGGAGGAGGAGGAAACCTCGAGGACCGGAAGTGTTGCAATGTGTAAACGTTCAATGTGGAAACTGCAGGGAGGCTGCTATGGATCAGTTCGCCTGTTAAGTAAAATGAGATAAAAGCATGACTGAGAAAAAAGTTTAGGATAAGTAGCGGAAAATCCTTGGATATCGGGTCAAAGAAACTAGATAAAAAGTCCAAGGACCATATCAGGATGAAGGATCTCGTGTAGTAGTAGGACCTGGGCAACAGGTCTAGAGAAAGCACCTGGATAAAAGACCTGGAAATGGCAAAGGAAAAACCTAAATATAAAAGATCTGGAAGAAATATTAAAGGAAAAGAACACGAACAAAAGGTTTGAGAAAAGTAGCAAAGAAAAGGAACTTACATGAAGGGCTTA